>JARQZK010005068.1:587500-607500 GCA_030704885.1 Cynegetis impunctata
GACTAGCAGCTTCGAATGTGTATTTCCTATTCTACTAATTATTTGTAACTTCACTTTTATTTACCATTTCCACACAATTTGTCATCTATTTTATTCTTGTATTCCATATAACGGCAAAATATATTTGATTTGCATTCAGCATCTGAAGAAGGTGAAGTTTCACCGAAACGTGCGTCATGCGTATTTTATTTAATGAATGTGTAAATTGTTCTTATAAACCATTATTTTGATATTTCTATAAAGAATATTTGAATTTAAAATCACAGACTTGTTAAAGAACTCAGCATTGATTTAAATATTTATACTTCTCAGCAAAAATCAAAACAGGACAAAGGAAAATTCGGGCACGAATACAGCAATGCGTATTTCACCAGAACGGAAATAATTTCCAGACAATGGTTCGTTTCCTATCGTTAGGGCACGTCCAAACTGTATCTCAAAGTTTCAGTTCTCCAATGAAGTTATGAATCCCCAGTTAATTGGACGAAGAATACTAGCTTTTACACAGAAATTTCAACATATAGCACTCAATTACCACAACACCAACACGAGAACTTAACAACATTTAAAACCTCTTTAAATTATGAAAGAATATTCCTTGTCGAGCCACATGTTGAGAGAGTAAATTCTATGAATATAAAGCGTCTGTTTAAGTAATTGAGGGAATGAGAACCAGAATAGCCCATCTGCCAATAATTAATACCGAGATTTTAAATATATATATATATATATATATATATATATATATATATATATATATATATATATATAATTATATTATATTATATTATTTTATTCTGCTGCCAGCTGTCTGCTACCAGCTGTTAATGATTGAGAAAATTAAATATAGGTTACTTTGTTTTTAGCAGGTTTTCACTTTGAAAACCTGCTTATTAAAATAGGTGCGATTAGTAAAGTTGGACATAGGACTAAGATAGTTATTCGTTTCATGACTTTTATGATGTATGGTACCAAAAAATCAATTTCATATATCTATCTATATATATATATATATATATATATATATATATATATATATATATATATATATATATATATATATATATATATAAAGTTGTATGTAAGAGCTTATGTATTTTCGAGTTGTTTAGTTTACACGATAAAGGGCGCAATTTTGGAACAATAGGGTTGAAAGTTTGTAAATAGGTATAGTCTGTCCAGCGACCGTTGGCGTGTACGTCACCAATTGTATATGACGTCGATCGTGAACACTGTTGCCAGACGTAATAAATAATCTCGAATCTAAATAGCTAACCCAATTTTCAACAAAATGAGATATCTTGCATGTTTGACATGGCGGGGATTTTTAGCGGTAAATTCAAATTGACCATTATTCCCTACCAAAAGTGTCGATCTATATGGAATCCATATTCATCGATCGATAAATCAAACTTAATTACAAAATCTTCTAGGTTACTCGGCGACTGTCAAACGTGAAATGCCGATTACATCCGCGTTGTTCGACAGGGTCCGACAACATTGCAAATTTTTCAATTAAATGACAACTTAACAAACATTCAACTTATTTTCATTACTCGGAATGTTAGTTTTTCTTGAGAGATACATACGATTTGATATGTTAAGAACAGAATATTTGTCGTAATGGATGATCCGGTCACTATCACCATATAACTACTTTTTCAGAAAATTACTTACGACAGATATGAATTTTGACCATTTCGAATTTTATTTATTTGGGAAGGCAGCCTTGCTTCGTTATTTGCGCATGACTGTGACGTTCACGCCAACTTAGACTGGACAGACTATAGTTTCGTATAATATCTTGAATGGGATGAATAACGATATCAAGGGATCAAGATAAACGGCGCAATTTTGTAGCGATAGCGTTGTATCTAGGTATTTTTGTAAAATATCTTGAATGGGATTGGTTCTCGTTTGAATTGGTTGGGGGGTTGACCCCCGGGAGAAGAAGTAAATCTTGTTTACACGATGAAGGGCGCAATTTTGAAGCAATAGGGTTGAAACTTTGTAAATAAGTAGTTTCGTATGATTTCTTGGATATGATTATTGTTGGTTTGAATTGGTTCCTCCCTGAAGGAAAAATAAATCTTGTTTACACGGTAAAGGGCGCAATTTTTGAGCAATAGGGTTGAAAAATTGTAAATAGATAGTTTCCCATGATATCTTGGATGGGATTGGTTTTGGTTCGAATTGGTTAGGGGGTTGACCCCCCAGGGGGAAAATAAATATTGTTTACACCACAGAAGGGAAATTTTAAAGCAGTATGGTTGAAAGTTTGTATCTAGGTAGTTTTGTATGATATCTTGAACAGGATTGGTTTTAGTTCGAACTGGTTAAGGGTTGACTCCTCGGGGGAGGAAATAAACCTTTTTTACACTATAAAGGGCGTAATTTTGGAACAATAAGATTGAAAGTTTGTGAGTAGGTAGTTCCGTATGATATATTGTATAGGATTGGTTTTGGTACTAGTTGCTTGGGGGGTTGACCACCTAGGAGAGGAAACGAATCTTGTTTAAACGATAGAAGGCGCAATTTTGGGACCATAGGGTTGAAACTTTGCATGTAGGTAGTTTCGTATGATATATTGGATGGTATTCATTTCGATATCAATTGTTCGGGGGGTTGACCCCCCGGAAGAGGAAATGAATATTGTTCACACGACAGAGGGCGCAATTTTTGTTTTTAGGATTTGGAACAAAAATCATAATTGAATGAATAGATTTTTTAAACTGGATACATTTTGAAAACCTGCTTTTCTACTGCAGCTCACTGCGATAGAGTTTTTTTTAACATAATTTACTTATAATGCGTTATAGGCAAAAATTCTATTAAAAAAAAAATGACAAATAAGCCACTCTGGTTCTCATGGCCTCGTATAATTTGTAAAATCGTTAACCAAACTATTTCCATCAGTTGAAAAATGTTGTCACTGATTCGTTAAAATAATTTCAACAATATTGTTTTCAGTCGTAATTTCCCAGAAAATAGTAGACAATTACACCGTTACAAAGGTGCAAAAGTAGTTTTTATATCAGTTTTAGACATTTTGGGTCATGATTTTAGAGGTTTTCCTGATATCTGATATATAAATATAGACATATATTTTTTCCCTGTTTTATTTAGGCATTACCAGACCATACCAGACTAAATGAGCTGAAATTTGGTATCTAGGTTTGTCCTTGAGACAGAACAATAGTTTCGGTAAATTCAGTCAAAATTATGGCATATCCAAACTGTGTGGAGGTTTATGGAGCCGCATTTTTGTACTCCCAAACTTCCACCAAATGCAGCTCACGCTTTTTAGTCGTATTTACCCCGAAACGCACTGTAGTGAAAGTCAACAGTGAAGTGTGGGAATGGTTTTTATATCTTGTCTGTATTTTTCTCAATTATTTTGTATTAGTCTATGTACTACTTTGTATTTAACTGTTCATTTTTTATTGATACATTACCTACTATTTTTGTGAGGTATAACTGTTGAGATGTGTAAACATGTAAATTTGTAAAACACGAATAAAATATTATTATTATTACCTATTTTAGATCTCAATTTTCGAAATTTAATTGCAGTCTGATATATATATATATATATATATATATATATATATATATATATATATATATATATATATATATATATGTATATATTTATATATATTATATATATATATATATATATGTATGTTATATATATATATATATATATATATATATATATATATATATATATATATATACATTTCCATATACATACACACATATATTCAATCACAAGAAAAAATATGTAGAAATTAATTATGAACGACATATCCGATATTCATTTTGAGTGAAGCCTCAAATGGATTGTTATTCCTAAAAAAAGACCATTAAATATGTTTATATATAAATATATATTATCTATCACTCCCTTCAAATGATTTCAAAACAAATTTAATCAAAGGAAAACAATATCAAATAACTGTATGGGAACTATGTTTATACAACGTGTAGACATGTGAAATATTCATGAAAAGCCTGTTTATATTTCAAATTAAATAATTGTTGAGTTATGAAAATTGTAGTTTTAAAGTTTTTTTTCTGAACTTTATAAAGAAATAAAAAAAATAACTTTTCGCAGGTTGGAGTAAAAATCTATTGAGTAAACGCGTTTCGTCATAACATTGACTTCATCTCGTACTGTTATGACGAAACGCGTTGACTCAATAGATTTTTATTCCAACCTGTGAAAAGTTAGTTTTTTTTATTTTCTTTATAAAGTTATAAAGTTATGAATATGAACTTCCACCAAGTAAATGCCAATTCAATTCAATTTTTTTTCTGACTTTGTTCAGTATCCGCCAATTTTTCAGACCGGCGTAAAATATTTCCTAATGCATTATTTTATTGTATCCGGATGTTTTCAAAATGAATATTGTTTTTGATTACTTCTTCCCTAATTTTTTTGAATAGACGCTGGTTGTGCATAAATTCCAGTGAAGAATTTCCCTACATTTTCTGTTATTCAGTGTTCGTTTATTCAGCAACACACTTCTTTAATTAAAAATGTATCCTCTCAGCTGGAAGCTCGAAACTTCCTACCTGCTTGAGATCTAAAATGAACCCAAGACTCGAGCGACAGGAATTATGAAACAATTCTAGAAGAACGAACTGCAACACCAAAAATACACAGTGGTGGATTTAAATTGTATTGAATTGTTTCTCGAATGAATACACTGATATAAATAATTGTCAAATACAGAAGGCAAATTAGAAACTTTCATTGAAATTCATGAAGACTCATCCATTTATTTCCTGACTTCAAAACTGAACATTCAAAATTTGCTTCAATATATTTATCCTTGAATAAAAAAAATTATTAAAAACTAACTATAAAGGCATATTGAATACAAATTTTAGTTCAAGATGTCATTAATTGCATTGAATTTCTAATTAAATGCTTCAATTACTGAATTACTCGAACTCAGAATGCATTCATTTACATTTCAATAAATAATATTATCTATACTAATTCTGCTAGTATTGAAACAATCCAGAAAATTTTCGAGAAAAACTAGTTTTTGTTTAACCAAAAAAGTAGTACATATAGTGTCCGCCAAAATTTTGGAACCATATGAAAAATTTTTAATTAATTGTTTCTCAAAAAACTGCATTCTACATGAAAAATTATGCATTCAGTTTTAATAAATACGCGAATAGCCGTTTTTATCATTGAAGTACGGTTAAGCAGGAATCGGCCGATATTCTAATTACACTATAGAATAAAATGACATTACTTAACAAAATATCGAAATAGTTATTCATATAACAAGTGCGTTATATACCGATGGGCGTTAGAATCTAGTAACGCACGTGGTACATACAAGATTTTATTTTTCACGAAAAAATTATTTCATTATAATGAAAAATCGATTTTAAAATCGGTTCATTGCTCCTTTACTTTCCATTTTCCTTCTCATAGTAGGCATGTCATTTGTGGATATTTTGACGTATGTGAATATTTTTGTCATCATATTTAGTGAATGCCATTGCTGCTTTCTTTGTGTAGTCTTATAGAAATAATGGAAATGAAAATGAATTTACCCAAGAATATCATAGAAAATGCAGCCAAAGCTGCGAATAATTCATTGCCGGAGAAATTCAGAGTCGTATACGACAAGGATTATGAAGTATTTAATCAATGGAAGTTGCTTCATTTCTCCTCGTACAATTAGCGGGCGTTATGATCCATTATACCCGCTCATTACGCCCTAGGGCATAATTAGTGTATTTATAGCAACAGTATCTAAGGAAAATCAACAAATAATATACAACTGAGAAATAATATGATTTTTGCAATCGAAAATATTTTCAGTTTTGTCTGCCAATTACTAATTTCAATCATTGCTTCTGAGCAATACATAAAAATGGAGGCTCTTTTTCACACTTAAATGAAGACGAAAAAGACCTGTACTGTCTTTCAAAAATTGTTTCGTCGATGAAAACCCTGCTGTAGGCTCCAGCAAAATGATCTAAAAGTTATTAGCTATCATTTGTACCTACCTTTGAATTCATCAAAATTTTAATAATATTGTCCTTTTTTGAGGGTTTCTCGAATTTTCTCGGTGGAAAATGCACCGATTTGGTGGCGCAGAAGTCGATTTTGTAGGTTTTTGAAATTCCTACAAATATTTCATTGACTGTGAAACTTTTTTCACTAACATTTTTGGATATCTTGCATAGTATTATTACTCTACAGTGAGTTCAGAATATTGACCGATTCCCGCTTAACCGAGCTCTACTGATAAAAAAGGCTATGCGCGTGAATGCAGCAACTTTTATGTAGAATGAAATTTTTTAGGAAACCATAAGTTAAAAATTTTCCGATATTGTTCCAACATTTTGTCATATATATATATATATATATATATATATATATATATATATATATATATATATATATATATATATATATATAATATATATATATATATATATAATATATATATATATATATATATATATATATATATATATGTATATATATTATATATATATACATATATATATATATATATATATATATATATATATATATACTTATATATATTATATATATATACATATATATATATATATATATATATACTATATATATATAATATATATATATATATATATATATATATATATATATACTATAATATATATATATATATATATATATATATATATATATATATATATATACTTATATATATATATATATATATATATATATATATATATATATATATATATATATATATATATATATATATATATATATATATATATATATATACATATATATGCTACTTCCTAGTCGACTTTGATCCTGGTCATCACTCAGTTTAAACAAAAAATTAAATACGTCATTTTGATTATTCAATTAATTAAATCTTCAATCTACGGAGGATAAAGCTTGATCCAATATAAAAAAAAGATTAATTTTTGAAAGCGGTTTTTGGATCATTTCTAGTGTGGACTTCGTATTCATAATCAAAACACTTTGGAGTCTTACGTATATATATATATATATATATAAATATATATATATATATATATATATATATATATATATATATATATATATATATATATATATATATATATATATATATATATATATATATATATATATATATATATATATATAGAGGTATAGTTACGTTTCATCGTGTGAATTTACTTCTTAATTTCTAAATTTTCACATTGCTTCAAATGATCTAGAACGATTTGGATACCATGAAATTATTGATTAACTGTGAATTACATTTGTGGTCGTGGCGAGAAATATAAAACATGTTCATGAAATATATGAAATTTAGTGCGCATGGTCTATGGCTTTTCTGATAATTTAATAGTTTTTTTTTCAAATGTAAATAACTCCATGTTTTCAGAATTGAATTAAAAAGTAAATTATTTTTCATCCCATATTTCCATTTAACAGATTTTCTTGCGATAGTTTCTTCTGAGAAAATCGAAACGTGGAGCGACTATAATTATAACTGAGAGAAATGGTTATATCCCATTCTATACCATTGCTCAACAAAGTTTCATTGTGGTAGTTAATTAATTTCTAAGGTAAACCTGAGAGAATTGAGCTGCACATAAAACGTAATTTGATATAAAATATGAATTCAGTCAGTGGATCTGCGTGAATATCAAAATTACTAATGATGTACAGATACCCATCCAGAGAAATTTCCATATAGTGTTGCTTTAACTTAAAATTGTGATTCGTATGGTGTTAGAATCTTCCAAATGAAATATAGTAATTGATCCCTTGATCGAAATGACTACGGTAATAGCTATATTACTAATACGAATACTTTTTTTGTTATTCCCAAAAATTTTCTTGATATTATTTAAAGCGAAAATGTTCATGTTTACGAAAACGACTCTCATCATTGCAGTGCACGTAAATATCTATTGGCTAAACTGTTATAAAAAATCGTTCCATAAAAAAAGTGTTTACAAATCGCTCTCACAACTAGTTTCCTGAAATTTCTTAATGCTTTAATATCAATCTATAAGTTAGTAAATTATTTAATTACAAAACGTATTCAATTTCTTATTGGTGACCAAGTAATTCGTTATAAGTGACTCAATTCTGGCTTCAATTCTTATCTCATCTTGTGTTCATCAACTTCCTTAATCCAAATGCATTTGCATTGAATATTATTAACTTGATGATTACTCAAATTTTGTGTATTATTATAGAAACATTGAAATCATTTGTTATTACTACACTGGTAGAATCAAAATAATAATATTTGTGAATAATGATATCCACATATTCAGCATTCGTAAAAATATAACAATATCGTATGAATCATGAAATATATCCAATATTGTCAGAATAATAAAATGTCATAAAATTGAACAATTTTTTGAGTTAATTTCTTCATGTTCTAATTAGTCGCATTTTATCCCATATAATACATACTATTGCAGATAATCGAAAGTGCAGGAGTATCCGTTTTAGGCCTCCTAGATCACGATTTTCGTGATTATTATTAGCAATAACAGGCTTGGTGAATCTCAAAAAACTCGATTTTATTAAAAAGTTGACGTTTCGCCACGACATTGGTGGATTTATCAAAACTTTTGATAAATCCACGAATGTCGTGGCGAAACATCAACTTTTTAATAAAATCGAGTTTTTTGAGATTCACCTAGCCTGTTATTGCTCATAATATTCAAATATATATATTTATATATAAATATATAATAATATATATATATAATTATATATATATAATAATATATATACAATAAGGATATCCTTATTGCATCCTAACTAGTCAGCAAAGACTACCCTTCTTCTAAATTCTTCTATATATATATATATATATATATATAAATATATATAATATGAAATGATATTTTTTGTTTTGCTGTGTATTTATCGATTTCGGATTATCGATTAAAATTAATTTGTTTTCCCGTTTGTAATCAACTATGTTACAATTGACCTAGAAGATTAATTTCATATAACAGTGATATGTTTTATTTTGGACCCAGTCATATTTATCAAATTCCTTAAGTTATTTAACAGTAGTGTTCGAGAAAAAGAAGAAGTGTACCTATCTAATTGTCGCTTTTATCCGATGTAGTTTTTGTGCCTGTCCACGATGGTGAGTATTATACAATATATATATATATATATATATATATATATATATATATATATATATATATATATATAAAATATATATATATATATATATATATATATAAATATATATATATATATATATATATATATATATGTATATAAATATTTATATATTATATATAATACAAATACTGAGTAAATAAGATCCTAGTTTTTCACCTATATATTTAACTATAATCTGCATAATTTCATGCTGCAGGAGTTAATATAGCACATATCCAATGCTAATTTGATACTTCGAACTCATAGTAGGTACTCATGCATCATAGAAAATACGGAAAAAATTATTTTGTGTAGGTATTTATGAATTTTCATTGCACGTGGCAATGGAAACACGCTCATATATTAATCCTCATGATGTAATATTTTATAATAATTTGCATTAGTTGATTCTATAGTGATTCAGTATGACCGAAATATTCTAAATCTTCTTCTTCGGTTTGAAACTAAATGCAAAGTTCGACAATTGTTCATTCCTAATTAAAATAGCTATTTTTATTTTTCAAAAAACTTATATTTAATTGAGCTAGGTACAGTCAAAATGCACATTTGGTACTCTTGAATCATGAATAAAAATATATTGTATAATTCGATGCTAATATGATGCTACAAGTGCAAAGTATTGAGGTACCTATTAGTGAAATTACCTGGCTTACCAGTCCATTGATTACGCTAACAACTTGATCGACACAGGAATACAAAATATTTTCAAAATCAAGTTAATACTTTAGTCTAATAGAATTCAGTTTTAACATCCATCATACCGATATTTTCATCAACGGAATCTCATATACTGAACAATATATATTAGTTCGGAAGGTTTGATAAAGGGTATTGCCCTTTATAAGCCGAAATATTCATGAATAATATAGAAAAAACTGTTCACAAGCAACGTGGATATATTATTATCTTCAACGAGATCCGATAGATAATTGAATATTTTCATAAACTCTGAAGGTACATCCTAGTATTAAATTCACAACAGAGATGGAACATAATAACTCTATAATTTCTCTACATATCACTTTAACTAAAACTAATAATAAACATGACTTTGAAATTTTTCATGAACCGTCACATACGGATACTACAATCTATATATATATATATATATATATATATATATATATATATATATATATATATATATATATATATATATATATATATATATAAAAGAAAGTCGTGTTAGTTACACTATTTATAACTCAAGAACGGCTTTACAGATATGGCTGAAAATTGGTGAGGAGGAAGCTTAGAGCCAGGAGACGGACATAGGATACTTTTCTTTTCACCCCTCTACGATCAACCCCTATTTTTTATTTGTTAAATTCCTTCGAAATGGCTCGACCGATTCTCATGAAATTTTGTGTTCATATCGGTTAGGTCTGGGAATCGGACAAAATCTACTTTTAATCCCTTTGAATTTTGAGGGGTGGTCCACCCCTTAATTTTTATTTTTATTTTTCAGACAAAATTTTCTGTTCTATTTTTTTATGATATATAAATTCGAAAATACATACAACGCTAAATTTTCACCCCTCTACGATCAAACCCCTATTTTTTATTTGTTAAACTCCTCCAAAACGGCTAGACCGAATCTCATGAAATTTTGTGTGCATATTAGTTAGGTCTGAGAATCGGACATCTATTTTTATGTTCTATTTCTTTTATGTTACAGCATTAAAAAATACATACAACCCTAAATTTTCAACCCTCTACGATCAACTCCTATTTTTTATTTGTTAATTATAAATTATATAACTTCAATTTTTCTGGCAAGATTTTTATTTTTACTTCGTCATGACTTAGAATAAAAAAATTCATATTAGGTACTCTCAATTTTTTACCCTTCTACGATCAACCCATATTATTCCATCGCAATTTTCATTTTTTTTTATTTTATCCATAGATCCGCAATAGGGTTGCAAGATGTCAATCGAAAATAACAATAGTCGGTCTGAGAATAGGTCGTAATATATTTTTACCCCTATAATAATTTAATAAAATGATTAGGGTGGTTCAACACATTTTTATAAATTTTTTGGACAAAATTATTTTCTAATTTTTATGATGTTGCATTAAAAAATACATAATAACTCTAAATTTTCACCTTTCTATCAACAACACATATTTTTTCATAGCCATTTTCATAATTTAAGCAACGTTTGCCGGGTCAGATAGATTGATAGATAGATAGGTAGAAAGATAGATTACTATCTAGATAGATAAATAGTTAGATAGGTAGATATACATCGGTAGATAGATGAATAGATAGATGGATAAAAATAATTTATATGGCAGAACAACGTTTCAATCAATCAATTTATTAATGTTAACATCATATCATATACATGATTTACACAGGTCAAAGAATGAGCAGTAAACTGCATTAGAACATAGTAGGTTCATTTAAAAAAAAAAAAAAAAAAAAAAAAAAACTAAAATTTACCTAAAATGTAGTTAAAATGAAGTGGTAACAAATTAAAATTCACTTAAGTACAGTCAACACACCAAAAGTTATTAAAAATACAATTCATCAGACGTTATACAACATAGAATACACACAAGACTCAAGATTTCAGATTTAAAAAGTGCATTCAAAAAATTCGTCAAAGCTGTACAATACTTTTTCTAGGAGCATCGCTTTTATTTTATTTTTAAGAATATTAAATGGCAGCTCCTTAATGCCTATTGGTAAAACATTAAAAAATTTTATTCCCCAATAACCTGGACCACTCTGACACCTTTTCAAACGCCAGTAGGCTGGAACGAGATTATTATTATTTCTTGTATTGTGTTGGTGAATATCATTGTGGGCATCAAAGTTGCCAAGATTTCTCTTAATAAATAGGAGGCATTCCAATACAAACAACGTTTGCCGGGTCAGCTAGTACATAACATAAAATTGCAGCATATAATAGTCCATTGACTTCTCAATATTCCTATGTGACAAGCAAACTTCAATAGAGCTTGCCGAGAATTCATATAATCCACATTCATTTGATAATATCAAAATTTAGGAATAAAATGAGTTTTTTCACTTTCCAAAGATGTTTTTGCAAGAAAATCCATATTTTTTTACTCAATTACTACAATTTAACGACAGTTCCGAATATTTGATGGGCTTGTAAACAATGAACAGGGTGTCCCATTTTGGGTTCTTTTGAATGGTATCTCCGTTATTTATTTTTGTTTCTTGTCGTGAACAATATCCATTGCCTACTATTAAATTATGCATTCAATTTCAGAAAATTGTCATTTATTAGCGCGTTTCTGAGAAAAAGTTTATACCTACTATCATATATTTTTGAAAAGGTAAGAAAAGACAAATTTTGTAGTCTATAAACAGGGTATTCTATTCAAAAAAACATAAGTTTGCTTTATAACTTAAAAATGGTAAATATGTAACAAAAATTATCTACACCACTGCATTCTACGGAAAAAATAACTATAAGAATGTAATATTACCTTTTCGATAAGATGAAGGATACCGGCGATACGACGGGGGTCCCAAAATGCAACATTTTCAAAAATGCCCTGTATCTTGAAAACTAAAAGGGCTGTTAAAATTCTGTTGACGGCATCTTCAGTTTTACGAAAAAGTAGCATAGTATCGCGAAAACCGCAAACCTCTATCTTCAAAAATAACGGAGATACCATTCGAAAAAAGCCAAAATGGGACACCCTGTACAATACCGAACTACTAATTTTTAATACAACCACTGAAACTCGTAGATATACGCAAACACCCGTACCTCCTATCCCAGTAGATATTCGAATCGAATACCGCACGTAGTTCACTCTACAACTATAAACATATTCGATATAAAAATCAATATTTTCACATTATAATAAATTAGATTATCGCATACCAGACAAACCATTCTTTCGCGTAATATATCTCAGAATAACCATAAATCAAAAACGCATACATTTTCAGAATAGGGTGTATATCGGTAGAACATATATAGAAACTTCTTATTATTCTAATAAATAATTACACGAGAAAGATTAATTCAATACAGATGTTCTACATAGATAGTGAACAGGATTTTTTTTTAAATTTTCTTAATTCATTAACGAATACTCATTTTTTAACGTAATCAAATGTTACTTCTAAGCAATGCCTGATAAGGTCACGAAGTAATTTAGCGTGTGAAACTTAATGGATTGAATATAATTATACTTAATTGTAAAAAAATTTTATAAAATACCTACTATAAATAACCTCAAACTAATTTGTTTATCAAATTAAATTACATAAACTAGCAATCAACAATACAATTAATAAACAGGTATAGGAAAAGAAATTCTAATTCCAATTTTAATGATAAAAACTCTATCGCAGCGACCTGCATTAGAAGAGCAGGTTTTCATAATGTTTCCAGTGTAAAGAATATATTCGTTAAATGATGATTTTTATCCAAATTTTAAAAAAATGCGCCCTCTAATGTGTAAACAATATTTATTTCTTCCCCGGGAGATCAACCCCCCAACCAATTCGTACCAAAACCAATCACATCCAAGGTATCATACGAAACTACGTACCTACAAACTTTCAACCCTATTTCTATAAAATTGCGCCCTTTATCGTGTTAACCAGATTTATTTTCTACTCCGGGGGGTCAAACCTCCAACCAATTCATATAGAAATAAATAGCATAATATATCATAATATCATCCAAAATATCGTACGAAACTACCTACCTACACAGTTTCAACCCTATGGTACCAAAATTGCGCCTTCTATCGTGTAAATAAGATATATTTCTCAACCAATTCGCATTAAAACCTACCCCATTCAATATATCATACGAAATTAACTACTCACAAGCTTTCAATCCTATTGCTCCAAAATTACGTCCTTCATCATGTAAACAAGATTTATTACTTCTCCCAGGGGGTCAACCCCCCAACCAATTCGAACCAAAACCAATCCCATCCAAGATATCTTTCGAAAATACCTACCTACAAACTTTTAACCCTATAACTTCAAAATTGCGACCTTTATCGTGTAAACAAGATTCATTTTCCCCCCAGGTGGGTAAAACCCCAACCAATTCGAACCAAAAACAATCCCATCCAAGATATCATGGAAAACTATCTATTTACAAACTTTCAACACTATTGCTTCAAAATTGCGACCTTTATCGTGTAAACAAGATTTATTTATCCCCCATGGGGGTCAACTCCCCAACCAAAAACAATCCCATCCAAGATATCATACGAAACTACCTATTTCCAAACGTTTAACCCTTCAAAATTGCGCCCGTTATCGTGTAAACAACGCTAAAAAAAAATATATACGAATATATAAATATATATATATATATATATATATATATCTAGAGAGAGAGAGATATTAAATTGAGTTGGCGCCAAGATCATAAAAAGTTGAAACGAAAAACTATCTTGGTCCTAGGTCCAACTTTGGATAATCGCACTTTTAATAAGCAGGTTTTTGATTTAAAACCTGCAAAAATAACTTATTTGGATATATATATATATATAATATATATATATATATATATAATATATATATATATATATATATATATATATATATATATATATATATATATATTATATATATATATATATATATATATATATATATATATATATATATATATATATATATTAATATATATATATATATATATATATTAAAAATAAAAATATAGGAAAACAACTTGTCTAAAAACCACAAAATGAAAATAACATTGTATTCGAAGAGTTTCGCCTGTTACAGCATTATCAAGACTGAATACAGAAAACAGATAATGCTGTAACAGGCGAAACTAGTCGAATAAAAAGTTATTCTCATTTTGTGGTTTTTAGACAAGTTGTTTTCTTATTATTTAATTTTTAATATAAATATGAACTACCACAGAGTTGATTCATCGTCCATCGAATTTATATATATATATATATATATATATATATATATATATATATATATATATATATATATATATATATATATCAGGGGCGGCTATTCACAGGCGGCTAAGGAGGCTAAGCCTCCTCCTCAATAATATTCCGTGTATCACTAATATATAATATTGAATAGTCAGCATTCAGCATATTCAAATTAATCAAAATCATATTATTTTATGCACCTACCTTCCTTTCAACCTACATTATATGATGGTATTTACATTTACTGCATTTCATTCATTTCAAGATTTGTGGCAACGCTGCGGAGGCTTAAAAAGGTATGTTCTCAGTGTTCATTATGCCTGCCACAGAAAAGCAAACAACGGTGCGAATACTGCCAATGAATACTTCATTGCAATAGAAAAGCAAAACACTTGTAAATGGCAACACCGATGGATCCTGAGTCCCATACAATGTCGACCAATCACAACTATAGAATTTCGGGTAAAATCGAGTGAATTCGTTGGAAAGCATTAATTTAATCGTAGTGTGATCGTAGTGACTAATGGCCGAAAACAGCTTGTTTACTTATATTGCTCGCGTATTGTTTTAAAATGAGGTTGGTTACTGAAGTTAATTTCAAAAATTTCAATGGTGACTTAGTGGAATATTTGTTATCCCATAACTTTAGTGCACTAAGTTATGAGGATAAAGTTTTGATAAAAACATTGCGACCTACCCCTGAATTAAACAATTTGGTGCAGCGTAACAGACAACAAAACCGTGGTTTTAATACAAGAAATTATGAGAGACATCCTTGCCTAACCGGATCACAGGTAAAAAATAAATTATTTTGTTGGCAGTGTTACTTTTAACTAGGAAAAATGTTTCTGTTGAGATTAGGGCCGCTTAGGATTTGAGGATTTAATTCTATAGTTGAAAGTGAGGAATTTTTCACCGATAAAGTAACTTTAAATACCGCACGCGGATTAATATCTTACTTACAAGATAAGGAATTTATATATTTTTTAAACATCTTTAAATTAATTTTTGAACAAACAGAAATAGTTTTTCAAATCTTACAGCACAAGTTTTCAGATATAATTTAATCACGAAATCGGCTCAAGTTTCTTTTGGAAAAAATTTCAGAATTTCGTGCAGAAGTTTATTTTAAAAAACTAGTTTCTGTATTTCAAACTACTGATGATACGACTCAATTTAGCCCAAAACGAAAGAAATTCAGTTACGCAGATATGGAGCTTCACTATAAGCAAATATTTTATGAAATTTTGGATACTATTAGGGGTCAAATAGAAATAAGGTTCTCTGATTTGAAAGAACTGCATTTCTTCAACTTACTCAATAAAAATTTGTTTACCGGATTTTCGGCTAATTCCTTTTAGAAAATTTATATCAAAAATTCACTTTTTTTGATAAGGTGGCCATAAAAAGTGAACTGTGTGTTGTTTTTAATGACAATGAAATTTTGGGGCAAAATGAAAATCATGTGAGGACTATTAAATACCTTTTTGATAATGATTTGAATCAAGATTTACCCCAAGTTTATAAACTCTTATGTCAAATTGTTTCTATCCCGGTGACATCGGCTTCCGTAGAGCGCTCGTTTTCCACTCTTGAGAGAATTAAAACTTATTTACGAAATTCAATGAGCCAGGAACGTTTGTAAAATATTAGTTTGTTGTCTATTGAAAAGGAATTGGTAAAACTTTTGGCGAAAGACAAAAAAATTTATGAGGATATTATAGATCATTTTGCTAACGTTAAAGATCGCAGAATCCCGCTAATCTTCAAAAATATATAATAACTTTTTATTTGCTTTCACCAGCTGTTAACAAATTCGTTAAGTAGGTAGGTAGGTACCTATTTTGTGAAAGAAAAAAAAATTTGATGAATAGATGAATCGATTAATTGGCTGAGAAGAATTTTTGTGAATATTGTAAATAGGTCTCAAGGTAGACACTCGAAAGTGAAAACAAATTAATAGCTTAGGGTGCTTGTTTTACTTTGATTTTTTTTTAATTATAAGGCGGTTGACCTTGAAATCCTAAAAATTTTCGCCTATGGTGTATTTTTTAACACCTCTTGTAGCCTCCTTAAACCAAAACCTCACGAGCCGCCACTGATATATATATATATATATATATATATATATATATATATATATATATATATATATATATATATATATATAATATATATATATATATATATATATATATATATATATATATATATCTGTGTGTGTATAAATACATGTACTTATTTCATAATACATAATTACTGATAAATAAGCGGATTACTCAATAATCGCCTATTTATAGATGTGAAATGAAGATGAAAACATTATTCAAGAGAATAATAGATCTTCTACGAAATGATTGAAACCAGAAAAACAGTTCCAAGTAAACCCCGAGGCAAAACCCATAACACATAGCAACTACATAATAAAGAGAATTTAATTTTTTGTTATACGTATTTTATTGTTCGATGAAGATCAATGATCGAGGTGATCGGCGAACATGGCAAGACCAGTTTGCATCTCAGAGAGCCTGTGGTTTCAATTTACCACGAAATCGTGACATACAAGTCTTATTATTCAGTATTTCACCATATTGAGAAAACAATTACCTACGTTTGGTCTGACTTATTGGAAAGTTCGATACGCAACATCATTAATGTAATTTAAAGTTTCAGAGTATCTCCTTCTATATTTTATATTTATTTGGGTTCATACAAATTTGCAGTTTCAGAAAAGGGGGTAACCTTTCATTGAGTGAATTATCGGTCACAGGGATAACGTGTTTTACAGATTACATAATATTCATTGTTCTTACAAACACGTGAATGATTTACATCCGATATTTATTCCTTGAAAAAAAACGCAATGTGCATCGCATGGAGATGTTACGGAAATACATTTATGGTCTGAATAACCACGCTTTAATAGCAAACCAAAAAAGAATTTGAAAATAATTTATTTTATCAAAAAAAATATTCGCGAAGTGCATCGCGTTCTGAAGAACCACGACTTAGCAGCAGATCGTAATAAATATTTGGGAATAATTTATTTTATCCGAAAAAATTGAATATTCACGAAGTGCATCGCGTACTGATCGAGATGCGATTCGAACGGAATAGTCTCCGCGAAGTGCGGCGTGGTTGAGAAAAAGAGTTGGAACGTATTTCAACATGAAATCAATGTACGTACCAAACTTCAACCCTCTAACTCAATCGGGGAAAAATCAAAAAAAAAGGGGACACAGAGTCCTACTGCTCAGTTAATATTTTTAGTCGTATTTTATCTCATAAAATACATATTATTGCAGTTATCGAAGGAAAGCAGTCAGTTGCAGAGTGAGTATTTGTGTATTTATATATATATATATATATATATATATATATATATATATATATATATATATATATATATATATATATATACAGTGTGCCGCATTTAAGATGAAGACACCCCCATATCATAGTTATTTGAAGAAATACAGATTTGAATTTTCGCACAGTCATACATGGTGATGGGTCATATTTTTTAAGATACTTGGCTGAATTCTGAATTTTAAACTCAGCCTACTATGAATTGACAAATAGGGCCGATTCTCAATATTATGTTTCGCGTTAGAGATATCGAAAAAAGTTATGATAAAAAGTTGTTCAGAATATATTTTTAGGCTCCTATACCAATTTTCATGACAGAATTCGCAGTTTTAAGTTATTCAATATTTTGGTTATAATTCAAAATTATGAAGTTCATTTTTCAATTTTATAACTAGTGCGCTATGGAAAGTAAGAACTTGATAATTTAATATGTTATGTACATTCAAATATTTTAATAACATAAATAACACAAAGGAATGAGAATTTTTTATAACAATTGTCTTATTATTTTGATAACTGATTAAATTTTAAAAAAATTTATGTAGAAATCATTTTCCTAATACAAAATAATTAATCAACTGTAATCAGATGAGTTCTCCCTCAGCTAAATCTCCGTCCATTCGACTACATTTTTCAATGAGTAACGGAAACACGTTCGAGATGTTCCAAGATAAACTCTGCTGCTACGAACATCATCACCAAATAACCGAATGATTTCGATTTTTTCACGTTAGGTTATAATGGTATTTTGATTCTCTGATCACTAATATTATATTATATTATATATTATAATACTAAATAAATAATTGCTTCGCCATTTTGGACCTCCCAAAATGCAGGCGGCCGAAGGCCGTATTTTGGCAAACTTACAAAGCCGAGATAAAGAGATCGGCCCCGAATCGCGGGGCCCGAAGGTAGGGTTGCCAGATGATAATTTGATAAAGGAGGACAGATGGGTCTATAAAGGAGGATTTTCTGTAAAAAAGGGGGACATAAAGAAATTAAACGATTTTTTATAAGTATTATTTTACTTTATTTTAATCATATTTAGCTGAGCTGCCAATTTTGAAAAGAAGTTCTTGGTTTTTTAACAAATAATTATAAAAATCTTCACATGTCATGTTTTTGAAGTTGTATTGAGTAAGAATTAAAGATTTAACTGACTGCACACTTAGTCTATTCCTCTCTTTGCTCCACTGAGTATTAATCAGTGAAAAAACTCTTTCCACATTTGCCTCCCGCCAGTCCCGCCCGATGTTTAGCAAAAAGGAGGACTTACAGTAGCTAAGGGAGGACGGGAGGACAAAACATAAAAAAGGAGGACATGTCCTCCTTTTGGATACCATCTGGCAACCCTACCCGAAGGGCCCCGTCGATCGCCCACGTCCTTTCCGTAGTGCTTAGGCTACGTCTCGCCTCGATCCGAGACGCCGATTTTCGATATCGAACGTTTAAAGTTTGACGTTTCTCCGGAATTCGTGAAAACGGCAGCATTTCCGACGCT
>JARQZK010005068.1:610000-715000 GCA_030704885.1 Cynegetis impunctata
CCTGGGAAGTGCTGTAGTAGTTTTTATTAGTCGTATTTTTCCTGAAAATGATAGACTATTACACTATATGGAAAGTCAAAAGTTGAATGTAAGAGGGAATGTTTTTAAATCCAATCTCACTTTTTTCCGGTATCTACATTTTAGCACCTCTAGTGGCTTCCATCAGATCAAATGAACTGAAATTGGGTATTTAAAGTGTTTGTTGAGGGAGAGCGAAACTGTCGAAATTTGAATAATACAGTAAAAACTTGGAGACGGAAGTAGCGGGGAAAATGCATGAGCAGATAATCACAAAATATCTTAAATTCAGCGCTGCAGGGCTATGGAGGGTAAATGGAGCTAAACAACCGTTTGTAAAGGATTTTTGAATTTCCAAACCACTTCTAAATTGAAATAGAGGGTTGAATATTTGTTCGTAGTTTACGATCATGTTAGGGAAGTTTTTTTAAGGGAAAATATTTCTCTTTTTACTCTCGCTATTTTTGTGTAGAGATTTCGGATTTACGTGGTTTTTGAGGTTCTGTACATCTACGCATTTCCTCTACATTGAATCAGAGGTATGAAATTTTAGATGTGGAGTGAGTTGATATAAAGAAAGTGACTTTTGGCGGTTTCAACTATTTTTCATAAGCACGTCATTTTAATACACAGATTTCATATTTGTTCGTGTAGGTTTTGCTTGCCTCCACAGCTCTTCCAAGTTAACTTAGGAATTTATTAAAACAATGGTTAAAAATAACAATTTACACATTTATTATAAGAAATAACGCATGACGCACGTTTCGGTGGAACTTCACCTTCTTCAGATGCTAATAGCAAACTGAGAGTTTGCTATTAGCATCTGAAGAAGGTGAAGTTCCACCGAAACGTGCGTCATGCGTTATTTCTTATAATAAATGTGTAAATTGTTATTTTTAACCATTGTTTAAATATGTTTATTAATTTACACCAAGTATCGGCCCAATCAATCCAAAACTTAGGAATTTATGAGTTTAATATAACAATAATATTGCTCAACTGTTTTTCATAACCACCGCCATTTTAATGCACAGATTTCATTTTTTTTTCGTGTAAGTTTTGCTTGCCTCCACAGCTCTTCCAAGTTAACTTAGGAATTTATGAATTTAATATAACAATAATATTGCTTAGTTCTCTTCTTTTCATGTTCTTGTTGGTAATTTGATAATCGTTAATAATAAGTAGTTATTTGATGCAACTGGTTTAATGAGGTGTATTTCATTTTTACGGTTAATGGTAAATGGATATTTTAAATAATTTGAGAATAATACACAGTTCAGTCATGTTTAATATATTAACTTAACGTAAATATGTTCAAACGTCTAGTACTTACAAGAGAAACCTCGAGAAAAACACACAAATATATAATTAATAGTTTTAATTGAATATATTAGTTCAAAAATTAGAATACGACTATGAATAATTTTTTTTGAATACCCAATAGAATTTATGCTGGTAAAAATCTGGTGATATTCCTCATGATAATTCCTTGACTGGATTAATAATATTTTCTTAGTGAAAATTGGCAAATGAAGTTATTTTAGAATAAATAGAAACTACATTCGAGAACGAAAGTTCAGGGACTACTTCCTAAAAGAGGTTAAGCATGAATATTGTATGAACTGAGTCAAATTAATGATCAATTCGATATCAGTTACAGTTTGAATTTCCCGAGATATTTCCGCTCTATGATACCTAAATATATCGAAATGCGGTTTTCCGCTTCTCATTTTCCGTTTGAAAGAAATTTAAACCTGCATATTGATTTTTACTATACCTATCAGTTATCCGAGTAGTTTTAGGTCTGTATCTAGGTTAATACCTCAGGTTTTTATTTCAAATCAGATATCATTGAAAATAATTCGATAATTAAAAATACGGTTTGAACACAAGTAGGTATATATATATATATATATATATGAGTATATATAAATATATATATACATATATATATATATATATATATATATATATATATATATATATATATATATATATATATATATATATATATATATATATATATATATATATATATATATATATATATATATATATATATATATATTTATATATATATATATATATATATATATATATATATATATATATAAATATATACATAGAATTATTTGAAAGTGTATCGAAAATTTCTTATACGACTGGTTCTTATAAACATTGGTCTTTAGCGGCTTCGTTACGAAGATACAGGGTGTTGAAATCTAGGTTAAAATGATGAATGTTTTACTAACATTCGAATGACATAGTTTTTATGATTGCTGCTAAGCGTAAATTACATTCAACAACATCAATCCGTGAAAAACGTTATACTACTTTCAATTCAAATGTTGTTGATTGCAAGAAAATAATTTCATTTTCGCTCTAATCGTCTTTCAGAAAAACATAGGAGAGAATTTTCGTTTCATAAAGAGTAAATATGTATATATATATATATATATATATATATATATATATATATTTATTTCAAAATATTTAAAATTTAGTTCGTAATTTTGCTGCATATGCTCTATCGTATAAATTATACAACGAATATTCTTTCCTTCCGATTATCCTAAAGCCATAGACTCAATGATTTCCGACAATATAATGATAAATTTTTCCATTTATAATATAATATAAAACCTCACGTAAACCAACTTATATTCCCACATGGCGAGGGCTCGGGCGAGGGTAGATAAACCATCATTTTCGAGAAGGTACTTGACCTGGACAAATCTTCAATGGAGGCCATCTGGACTTTCATTCCCTCAATGTATGCTACTTACGTAGACAATCTTTAAGATTTAAACAACTTATGTAGCCCATTATTTAATTTGTCCAATCGTCGCATTCATACAATATGAATACGAAATTGTTTGTTTACCAACCTTATGCATGATAGCAAAATTGCATTCTATTGTTGTATAAGTATAAATCATTGCTATCATAAACTATTTATGATTTTAAATAAATGGGCAACGCGTGTGTGTGTGTATATATATATATATATATATATATATATATATATATATATATATATATATATATATATATATATATATATATATATATATATATATATATATATATATGTATATGTATATATATATATATATATATATATATATATATATATATATACTCTTATATACACATATATATTTATATTTGTCTCTTTATATAATATATATTCAAATTTATAATTATTCAAACTAGAAAAAAATATTTTAAACTCTCCGTCACATCTGGTGTTTATGAAATGATGTTTTTTCTTTGAAGAAACAAAATGAGGAAAACAATATAATAATTTAGAAAAACAATATGTACACTATTTGAAACATCTTAACCTCGAAGGAAGATATATTACTATTATTTTATAGATATATATATATATATATATATATATATATATATATATATATATATATATATATATTATATATAAACTTGATTCAATTCTCTGACTACTAGATTTGTATATTTATTTTAGATTTAATTCAGCAATAACAGACTATAAGCCTATTAATTTTCTCATAGAATGTATATTAACAAGTTTTGTAACTTTTTCAAACACATATTTTCGAAAGTTTTTTTTAAGTTTCAGTAGCTTTGTATTGCAGAATAACAAAAAATAACTATATATATATATATATATATATATATATATATATATATATATATATATATATATATATATATATATATATATATATATTTATATATTCAATGGCTTTTCTTGAACTTTTTGATTATCTTTTCATCGATCTTGGACCACATAGTGGCACTTGTCCTTGAATGTTTCATTTAGAAGTTTACTCGTGTTTTGAAATAATTTTCATTTTTCGACGTGTGAGATGCAATTGAATAATAGGACACATTTCAAAATCGAACAATTAGACACATATTAGACGAACGCACGATATGGGATTGAAATGTTTTCTGATGAAGGCAATTACAGCCGAAACTTTCAAACACACTAAAGAATATGAATCTTAAAAACAAGTTGATATGTTAAAAGAACCTACCAAAACCCAAGAACAAACACTTCTAAATATATATATATATATATATATATATATATATATATATATATATATATATATATATATATATATATATATATATACCTACATATATATATATATATATATATATATATATATATATATATATATATATTAGATGCTAAACTTATGGATGATTTACCGAAATTAATGAAAATTTCTTACTTATTGGTAATTATGAAGTTTATATATTAATCTTCATCGGGCTTTCCAATTCAAATTATCACAATAATGATTTTATGACCTCAGAAATGAGTATGAATTTCTTTACCTATTGCATGTAATATCTATATTTTATTTTCAATAATATGAATATTGTTGGAAGTATAATCTCATAAATCACTTACCCTGATTAATCTGTGAATCCCCATAGATGCCAAATAATCCTCTGCCTTAAGATATATAGAAGTAGTCCACAAAAACAAACACGTTTTTCCACCTCATATTACGCAAAACTAACTCGAATAAGTTCACGTTTCCTTCACTAAGTCGCGTGCAGCTCTGAATCAAAGTTTCGTCGAGCGTCGAGTGAATAGCGGGAACAAAACAGAAGCTCAAACAGTTCAAATTTAGACGCGACGTACTGCGCAAACGCAAAGCGCATTTCATGCAATATTTCAACTTTTTAAAACGGTAATAAATAACAATCACGTCTTGGATAATCACAAATTTGACAAGTGTTTAATACTTTTACAAACAGGATTGCAATTCACTATATACTATTTGAAATGGAAACAAATAACACAAATCCTACTAAAATGTATGAGGCCCATTTCTACTGAGTTGTATCCTGAAAAATAAAAATAAGGGAATCATATTCCATGTAAATTTATTGGGCACCTATATTTAAAATTAATCTATAATTTTCATATATTTTATTTTCAATTGTAAATGAAGATAATTTGATTAATATTTTCTTTTTTCTTTAATATATTTTTACATACCATTATACGATCATTACAGAAAAATTATATTTTATGAATCGAACTATCAAAACCGGAATATTTATTTTCTACGAATGTTAATAAAAACCTTCAATCTATGTTCAAAAGTAATTTCCGAACATAGTGCATTGTTGTATACACATTTTCATTGTGCTTCAATCACCATGGCGTGTCAACTACAAAGTTCACATTGTGCACGGGTATGTTTTTACAAAGATGACGTTAAACCGGAGCCGCGTGATTTTTTGTGGAACGTCAGATCGACATTTTTTAAAATCTTCAAAAGAAAAATATTAGTAATCCCATTTTATGTAACAGTAACATTCGTAGAAAAAGTATAGTGTAAAACTCGCATGGAATTACCATTTCCTACTCGTATAATTTGCAGCACTCACCTGCGTCTCGTGCTGCAAACGTAGTAGGAAATGCAATGCATTCCATGCTCGTTGTACAATATACTATTTCCATGTAACATTTGTTTGTTTTTTCAACCGGTTGTTTTCATAGTATGACAACATATCCCTTAAGGAGGCATATTGACACACAGAGAGGGTTAAGTGAATTAAATGCCGAAAATTTTGAACTTTAAATAAAAAAAAACAGAAAAGAATAACATCATGAAAAAATAATTGCCAAAAATGGTTTATTTATCGTTATCTGAGTCACAATTCTGACACACATAGAATGGCTTTGCTCTAGCGTATATTGTAACAGTAACAACTTGCACCAAAAGACACTTTTGAATTATTAATAACAAACGCTATGTTTCATACTAAAAGCCTCAATGATTTTTTCACTGCTTTTAAATTCACAAAACACCTGAAAATTACAATATTTCGAAGCACAAAAATTTAGTCAGGCACTATACGAAGATTTTCTCAAATGTTAACAAATTATACTGAAAGTCACGCTCAACAAATTTAGTGGAGGTTTTCTCAGAGAATTGAAGGAAAATTAGGTAGATGTCGACAGAATGAAATATTTTCTGCAATTCATGTTGTAACAAGTTGCCCCTGTGACAATATGCCCTGGTGACATCAATGCAATATACCGTTGTTAACCCAAGTTACTAATATATATCCAACATGTTATTCTATTCGTGTATCACTGTATCACGCACAACACGAATAGTTGTAGAGAGGCTGGCTACACCCGAAACAGGGTAAAGCACTTGAAGAAAGAACATGGTATTGAATGATCTAAACTTACATAATCATAACCTCATCATATAATTGCGCCTAATAGTTCCAAATATGCTGAAAATTTGAATAAGGTAACTATGTCATTTGATAATTGGCAATCATCAAATAAATTTCCATGGTCCTGAGTCCTACATTAATTGGCGAATAAAAGGAACATGACAAATCATTTCAAGTCAAAAACAACAGAATGTTTCGATCTTATTGGATCTCGTGAGTGCTAGACACTGACATATGCGCTTGCTGTTATTAATATTAGGAAGGTTTTAGAATAAATTTAATGTAGGTATTACTATTTCTGGAGTGTAAAACATTGATGTGA
Organism: Cynegetis impunctata; assembly: GCA_030704885.1. Classification (NCBI taxonomy): domain Eukaryota; kingdom Metazoa; phylum Arthropoda; class Insecta; order Coleoptera; family Coccinellidae; genus Cynegetis; species Cynegetis impunctata. Next base: position 616,548 of record JARQZK010005068.1, read on the forward strand.
TCTAATACGATCGAAACAGCTGAATGATAAAAGATCATTCGTTATACTGTCGTACTTAATTTAATTTTGGTACTTTAAAATAATCGAAATTTTATAGGTTCCTGTATCAAGCAATAACTTCAAAAATAACAATCAAATTTCAGATATTTGGTTGATCAAATCAATATCAACTTTGAAATTTTCTCTTTATTTTCAAATAAAACAATTTTCATAAGTAAATGATGACTTAATTTTAAAGAAAATTATAATGCAAAAAACTACTCAAAAAAATTATCATCGTTGAGTTTCCCCATAAAATGATTAAGCATGCTAAATTTCTTCACAAACGGATATAAACTTGTTGGAGGTAATGACTTTATGATGTTCAATTTATACATTACTGTACAATTTGTATACTACTGTGTAGGTATACTTTTTTGCATATTTGTATGATGATTGAAAAATTTTTGATACCATTAAAATATTCAAAATGATATTTATAAAAATTTCAATGGAATGTTGTCACAAATTCATTATGAAAAGATAATCAATTAAAAGGTGTTTCCAAGTGTGTTATCTTGATCATTTATACATTTTAGCTAGCAAAATTCATAGTTACTCTCAACGTTACAATACAAACATACAGTATATAAAAATTATTGATCTGCACCCAGTAACACAATATTTACATTTTTTATATAGTTTAACAAACACTGAAAAACTAACAATGTACATAAGCGTGTCTATAATTACTTACACTACAATTCGTTTAATTTTTTTCAAATTATGATTGCAAATTGGTTTTCCATTAACATCCAAGTTGTTTGAAGTTACAGTTGCACAAGAAACTTTCAGTCAGAAAACGAACACACCCTGGCATGTTCAATAGCTATGTAATACTGTCAAGTATAGAAACTAATGGTGTATATTGCATTTGGTAATTTGAGGAAGCTCAGATGTTGGTTTATAGGAAGGGCAGGTTAGAAAACAGGGCTAGGCTCTCATATTATGTTTATGAGACACCAGAGCGTGACTGATTAGTCAGTATTGTTAACACGATAGAAAAAGTTATGTCTTTGTGAGTACGATCTGAGTAGAGCCCTAATAAATGAACAAGTTCACAGGCATTTGAGGTTATGAATTCCGATTTCGTGAAATGGAATATACATATAGCAATTTTCAGAAAAATCAAATTATACATAACACTTAAATATTTGTTTCTGTAAAAGGAAAAAAAATTATGACGAACATTTCCTCGGATCACATTTCTAACAATATAGCCAAAAGTAGAACAGTTCAGAAACTTTTGTTACTCTAGTATCACAAATAAGACGTTTATAATTTCATAATTGATTTTTTTGTCCAAGAATATTCACTAAATTGTCATTATTCCAAAATATCTTTAATATACTTATTCACCTTTGATATGACCCAAGTACTATCGATGAAAATTTTCACAGATACCTATTATTATATAATCGTAATTTCTCCGGAAATAATAACTCCTGGTTCCCACTGCAGCACTGAGCAGACCATTGCATGCTCTTCTCTTTTCCATATATGGCCGAGCTATTCTATCTTTCGCTTCTTTATTCCTTTCACTATATCTTCACCCTTCAGTCTCTATTTCATAGTTTATATATTTATATATTGCCTGTATTCATTGCCGTCAACCTTTATTGGCTCAGGACATATTATATAATAAATATGTAAATATGTATGTATATATATATATATATATATAATAATAATAATAATAATATATATTTATCCTTTCAGACGTTACATAAATGTATAGGACACGTCACATACTAAATATACATATTAACCTAACAAGTAACAAATTAACTTATTAGGAGAAAGACTAACAGAATTCCACTGAAAAATATTCTTTTAAGCTGTAAAAGCAGTGTTCAAACAGAATCTTCTTAATTTCCTTTTTGAAACATAATAAATCTAAAGACCTAATCCCTTGGGGGAGATGATTGTAAAGTTTGATTCCTACAAAACTAGGCGATAACTCAAACTTAGAGGTAGCATGCGTGGGAATACATAATGTGTCCTTATTCCGCGTATTATACTCGTGAAAACTAGTAAGTTTATTCAGATTCAATAACCTATGCCGAACAAACAAGAGACAATGTAAAATATAGATACACGGCAATGGTAGAACTTTCTGCTGAATAAATGTCGGTCGGCAGGACTCCTGGGGTTTCAAATTATAAATGAGGCGTATAATCCTTTTCTGTGTGAGAAAAACTCTTCCACTTCCAATCGAGCCACCCCACAAAACAACATTGTAACTCAGATGACTGTGAACGAGTGCATAATACACCGTGAGTAGGCTCTCCATTGGCAACGAGTGTTTAAGACGACTAAGCGCGTAGAATGATTTGTTTAACTTTTTACTGAGTTGATCCACGTGACAGTGCCACCTCAAATACTTGTCGACATGTACACCCAAAAATCTTACACTATCTGCGGATCGTAATTCATGTTTCTGAAAATCGATAACCAACGCTTCGTTCAGGTTCATTTCACGCAGTTGAAACTGCATAAATTCTGTTTTATCTAAGTTTAACATTAGAGAATTCTTGTAACACCAATCCGAGAATTCCCGGATGAGTCTCTCGCATTTTAACTTGAGTTCACCAGTGGTCTGAGCCGACACCGCCAAGGAAGTGTCATCAGCAAACAAGGTGATAGAGTCAGCATTGATGTACTCGGGTACATCGTTTACAAATAACAAAAAAATCAGAGGTCCCCTGGGGCACTCCCATAGTCTGAGCATAACATTTCGATTTAACGTCATTGTTCTCAACAAAAAAATTGCGGTCAGATAAAAAACTCGTGATCCAGTTCAGAAAAACTCCTCTAAATCCTAAACTATACATTTTGTTGGTTATGAAATTGAGCTGTAAGCAATCAAATGCTCGTGACTCGTCAAAAAATAAACCCGCCACACACATATATATATATATATATATATATATATATATATATATATATATATATATATATATATATATATATATCCATTTCATATCTAGCGATCCCCATCGGACTAAATGCTATATGGGTAATTTCAATCAAAATGTTGGCATCTTAAAACTTCGAGCGAAGGAGTAGCGACGAACTAAATGAAAGAAATTTTTTTTATACTGGTGGAGAAAGATGTAGAATTTTATGTAAGTACAACCAATCCAAAATTCAGCACTTTGGCTTTCAAGAGGATGCATGGAGCTGAACGGTTTCAGAAAGTTTTTGTACTCCCAAACCCCCTACAAATTGAGTTATAGGAATGGAAGTTTGTACGTAGATTGAGTTATAGTGATAAGAAAGTATCTTGTAGAGTATTTTTGGTTTTTTCGTGGTGTTTGAGGTTTTGCGTAAATCAATAGCTCAGATTGAGCTGGAAAGTTGAAATCAAATTTCATACATGGGTTGATTTAATGTTGCACTGTACTACACTTTCAACTGTTTTTCTTATGCGCCGCTATTATAATTCAGAGATTTCATATTTTTTCCTGGGTTTTAAGGTATTTCGTACCACCGCAGCTTCTGCTGATTGAGTTAGGGGGTATGTAGATTTAGTTTCTTTATTTATTCATTTATTTATTTAGATCTACACCACTCAACAGCCTCATCAAATTATAGAGTGGAAAAAATATAATTAAAAAAATGCAAGTTATATAAATGTAAACACGAAAGAAATTAAAAACTATATTACAGAAACAAAGTGAACGATGCAACTCTGTGAACCAACAAAATTAAAAAACTCGTGAGAGAAAAAAGAAAGCCCACTCACAGAGTCACACCAAAAGCTTACATTTATGTAGCAGTCAGAGATGAACTCGTCTGACATCACCAGGCCTGTCCGAAAATATGTCAATGACTCCATGAAAAGGCTCGAAATCACCACTAATTTTATGAAGTGGAGAAAAGACAAGACAAGTACGGGCTAGAGGTGGATAAAAAACATGTCTCGAGTAGGTAACCTCGGAATGCGCAAATTTATAAGGGAAAGTAGAAATGAACAGTCAATTGAATAACTGAAAATAATTTCCATATCTTTTGTTCGAGTTTCAAGTAATTGAACACCGAATCTATTATTTAGCAACTCATGAGATATACCTCGTTCCGCATAAATTCCATCAAAGAAAAACCATAAATACTTCAGAAAACGTCTCTGAACCTATTCAATAATTCTCATATAAAACGCGTATCCTGGATTATAAACTACACTAGTATATTCTAGTTTTCACCGTACTAATGTACTGTATATAAGCAGAGTTGATTCAGTTTGAGACAACCATTTGGAATGTCTAATTACAAAACCTAATATTTTGTAAGAACTGGAAACTATACGTGATTGGCGAAGGTTCATTTTGTATTTTATGTTAGGGAAATGCACACTGTTTGCTTCAGTTGATTTATTTTATTATCAATGGTGCGGCTATTTAGGAATTTCGAATGTTTTTGAGAAGCAAAACTTCATCACTAAAGTCATATTTTGCTCGCGAAATGCATCGCGTCGAGATGAGATTCTAACGAACTGAAATATATTTTGAAAAATCACGCTTGAATAGCGAATCAGAAAGTCGGTGAGGGAAAAAGCTGAAACCAACGAAGGAACGTACATCAACATCAACTCAATCCACTTACCAAATTTCAACCGTCTATTGTAAAAAAAATTCGCGAAGTGCACAGTGTACTCATAGCGAAGCAAGTCGAGATGCGATTTGATCGACATAGTCGCCGTGTAGGGCAGCGCGACTGAGGAAAGTGGTTGAAACTACCCAAAGGCATTTCCTCAACATTAACTCAATCTACGTATCAAGTTTGAACCCTCTACCTCAATTTGCAGAAGCTGTGGTAAATTTTGGCAAAAAAAAAACAGGAAATATCTAAGTAAAAATGGCGGCGGTTGCAGAAATGTACCCAAATTGATACTTTTGTTCTGCAACAATCCCAGGTTCAAAGTTTCAGCTCAATTGACTCGATGAGAGCCTTAGGAGATACCAATATGTACCGGGAATATATCTTCTTCTTCCGGTTCCGTCTTCACCTTAGTGAAGTTTGGCAACAATCTCGACGAAATAGGTCCGGATTTGAGCAGCTCGGAATAAGGAATGTAAGTCTAGTCCGGTCCAGTTTCTTATGTTTTTCAACCACGAATGTTGGCGCCTTCCTATACCTCGTCTGCCCTTCCATTATTATCTGCAGCAGCTCCATTCTATCACTCCGGATTACAGGTCCCAAGTATGCGGTTTTTCTCTTCTTTATGTTGAGAACTAAGCCTCTGTCCTTACCTATTCTTCTCAGAATTTCTTCATTACTGATGTGGTCTGTCCAGAGTATTTTTTAGAGCCTTCTGCACGTACAATTCGAATGCTTCCAGCCGCCTTAGTGTTTCAGCAAACATCGGCATCTGCCATTCAACACGTGTATCGAGTATACTATCAAGTTCAAACATGGCTAGGCAATCAACTGAACCCAGAAGACTGCGAATCAGAAAGTCGGTGAGGAAAAAAGCTGAAACCAATGAAGGAACGTACATCAACATCAACTCAATCCACTTACCAAATTTCAACCGTCTATTGTAAAAAAAATTCGCGAAGTGCACAGTGTACTCATAGCGAAGCAAGTCGAGATACGATTTGATCGACATAGTCGCCGTGTAGGGCAGCGCGACTGAGGAAAGTGGTTGAAACTACCCAAAGGCATTTCCTCAACATTAAATCAATCTACGTATCAAGTTTGAACCCTCTACCTCAATTTGCAGAAGCTGTGGTAAATTTTGGCAAAAAAACACAGGAAATATCTAAGTAAAAATGGCGGCGGTTGCAGAAATGTACCCAAATTGATATTTTTGTTCTGCAATGAGAACAATCCCAGGTTCAAAGTTTCAGCTCAATTGACTCGATGAGAGCCTTAGGAGATACCAGTATGTACCGGGAATATATCTTCTTCTTCCGGTTCCGTCTTCACCTTAGTGAAGTTTGACAACAATCTCGACGAAATAGGTCCGGATTTGAGCAGCTCGAAATAAGGAATGTAAGTCTAGTCCGGTCCAGTTTCTTATGTTTTTCAACCACGAATGTTGGCGCCTTCCTATACCTCGTCTGCCTTTCCATTATTATTTGCAGCAGCTCCATTCTATCACTCCGGATTACATGTCCCAAGTATGCGGTTTTTCTCTTCTTTATGTTGAGAACTAAGTCTCTGTCCTTACCTATTCTTCTCAGAATTTCTTCATTACTGATGTGGTCTGTCCAGAGTATTTTTTAGAGCCTTCTGCACGTACAATTCGAATGCTTCCAGCCGCCTTAGTGTTTCAGCCAACATCGGCATCTGCCATTCAACACGTGTATCGAGTATACTATCAAGTTCAAACATGGCTAGGCAATCAACTGAACCCAGAAGACTGGGGTTAGAAATTGATAGATAATACTCTGGAACCGATTCAAACTTTACTCCCACCTGCTCCAGAAAAACTCCTCAACACTATTTTTTGCAATCGCAGAAAAGGTTGTAGTACCGAATGTGGCGGTAAAAGAGTCGAGTTGCTGTGTTCTCCAGCGTGTACCAATTGCCAAGGTCAGTCTTGCTCGAATGTCCAGTTGAGTACAATAGAGGAAGATTCCTGTGATTTTAATGAAAAGACCAATGACTCAGCCACATTTGAACAATTTATGAACATCCAGCAAAGAGGAAGAAGAAGAAATCGAAGAAGACATGACTGTCGAAGTAGACTTCCAAGTCTATGAATCTGATTAAAATATCTAAATAAATCAAAACAATAGTTAACCCAATAATCAATAGCAATATCAATAATCAATATCAATAATAAGGTAGTATCTAGAACTTGACGGGTATTGTTCCCTTAAATTATCCTAAAATTGGCATGACAGTTAGCGGAGTAGGCCTACAGGGGTAACCACGGTAAAAAAAATGCGCCGAGTACACTACCTCACAGATGGCGTGGAAATGTGGGCATATCATGTATTGTGTGACTCTTAGAATCGCGATATCTCAGGAATGGTTACTCTTAGGAAAAAAATTATTAAAACCATTTTTGTAGAGAAGTTTAAGATCTACAACTTTGGTTTGAAGTTTTTTTTTATATACGTTTTCGAGAAAAATCAAAAAACCTCAAATTCCATCCAATATAGGTTGAAACGCTATAGTTATATTATTCTTTTGTGATTGGAGAAACTTGAGATATTTGTTTTATGAACCACTTTTTATTATTCATATTTCATGTTATATCTGGTTTATAATTAATTTTCATGTAATTTGCTTCGTAAAATATAATTGAGTAACTTCTCCAATAATATGTTTATCTTGAATAATTTAGAATGCTATTGAATACATACTTATCAATGAGATTAATATTAATTTTACCACACTGGTTGGTTCAATGTCGAAATTAAATTAATTATTTTTCGCAGGTGATTTCCGCAGTAACTATTGTTATCGTCACAATATTTCTAATACTTCTACATATCCATAAATCTAGTTATTCACGGCATTGGAAAAATAGAAGTATCCCATATGTTGAACCTACAATATTCTTTGGAAATTTGTTAGACGTTTTTCGATTCAAATGTAATTTCGGTGAGAATCTGTCAAATATCTACTCCAAATTGAATGAACGAGTTGTTGGAATATTCATGCTCAATAAACCAGCACTTCTCATTAGAGATCCAAATTTAATCAGAGAGGTTCTGATTGAAAATTTTCAATGTTTTTCACACAAGACATTAGCAAATGCTTTTGACGAAGATACCAATCCTGATGAAGCTACAGGTTTTTTTGTTGCGAAACATCGTACATGGAAAAAATTACGAAAAACATTGACGCCTGCATATTCGTTTTTGTTAATAAAATCTAAAATTAAAAAAATAGACAGATGCATTGAAGTAATGCTGGACTATATCGTCACTTTGACGAAGTTAACTGAAGAAGTTAACATAAGAGATATTTGTGTAAGATACACGACGGATGTTTTAAGCTCAGTATATTTTGGGATGGAAGCAAAATGCTTCGAAAATGATAATTCTCCATTCAGACAGATGACACAACGACTCTTCAATTATAAAATTTTCAATCGAGGATTTCAAACAGCCATGTTCTTCATTTCACCTACAATTTCAAAAATACTCAGACTTGAATTTTTTGATAAGGCAACAGCAAAACATTTGCTGTGTATTTTGTCACAACATCAACAGAAGAGACAAATCAATTCAACAACAAAAAACGATTATTTGGGCATGGTAACCGATGCGATGAAGACATATACAGGTAAGTGTCAGAAACGTACCTTAAGTTTTAATCGTCATCACTATTTTCTAAGTTAAAAGAGGCGCTCACACTAGGCTGTTTAGAAGCCGCTTCTAACTAGCCATTGGTAATATTGCCAGAAAGCAGCCTAGTTTGATCCAGAACCAACGGCTGGTAAATACCAGAAGGCTAGTGTTTACTAGCCGCAATCAGAAGTTGAACATGTTTAACTTTTAAGCGCTGCCTACCCTTCGCTGGCAGTCACGTGATCTCCCAGCTGGTGCCAGCCAATGAGAACCCCTAGTAGCCCACAACCGGTTGGTGAATTGAGACATGTCTCGTTGGTTTTATGCAGTGTTGTTTAGTTTTGTTATACTGTATTTTCTACTTTTTTTTGTGATTATGGTTGACAGCAATAAGTGGTTTGGCAAAGGCAATATAACATGTCTAGATTCATTCCGTTATCCTTGCCTGTAGTTGCTTCGTCTGTAGACTACATTAATAGAAATGCCAAAGACATTGCTCATAACGAGTTATTGCGAAGACTTCCAATTCTTGTTCTTTAAAAAGTCTTGCTGATGCCCCCAGATCGTTTATTTCTTATACCCACCATCGCCTTTTCTTCCGTTTGAACATCTGTTCACACAACTCTCTAACTCCAATATTTAACACACGTCTCAAAAGGTCTCACGCCAATAGATTACATATCGCACGCACACACACAATGTTTTCAAGTCATCAGCAGCAACTGTACTAGCGTCTACTTACTTATAATGTGAACCCTTCATATCCGCTGGCTGATGGCGATATTCACGAGCGGCTAGTTAATAGCGGCTGCTAAACAGCATACTTTGACCGCCGCTTTAGCTTTAGGAGATGTTCGTCATGAATTGAGTAAACATTCGACATTGAAGAATGAATGTTTGGAGGGTTTTCAATGTTGAAGGTATCTCAGGTCATGATGATGGTTCACACTCTTACAGATTTTTGCTTAGGTTCACTTGGTAACTACCAAATGATTTTAAAAATGGGCTCACTCTCTTAATAAATCTAAAGGCGTAGGTAGTTTGCCATTAGCATCTGAAGAAGGTGAAATTCCACCGAAACGTGCGTCATGCGTTATTTCTTATAATAAATGTGTAACTTGTTATTTTTAACCATTGTTTAAATAATGTATGTAAAATTGCCGGATTTTTACACATTTTTCGTCGAATTAATAATTTACAGAAGTATTACCACATAGAAAGTAATTTAAACCTATTTTTTCCTTGAATAAAGGAAAATAAATTTTTCTCTGGGACCTTGTAGTAATAAATTTTGAGAAGTTGTCTTCCTAAGTAAAAGGAGGAAGTAATTTTTGTCAAATTCCTTCCTTTCTAGTAAAACAACAGATTCAGTGAAAAGCAAACATTTTTATTTCTTATCAACTCATATCACAGTTACCAACTTCTTGCAGGAATATATTATGATTAACAAAAAATCATTTTAAGGAGGAGGCAATTTACTTTTCACATCACTAGAAATTTTTGGAGCTGGCTACGAAGCTGTAGGATCTAGCTTGAGCTTTGCAATGTATGAACTTGTGAGAAATTCGGAGATACAGCAAAAACTTCGATTAGATATAATGGAAACCATAGGAGGAGATAACCAATTTACGTATGAACATTTGAGCCATATGAAATACTTGGATGCTTTCGTCAAAGGTAATTAAAGAACAATATTATTTATTTACTCAATTCGAAGGGAATTAATTCCGAATTGAGTTGGCATTTACTTGGTGAAAGTTCATATTCATAACTTTATAAAGAAATAAAAAACTAACTTTTCACAAGTTGGAATAAAAATCTATTGAGTAAACGCGTTTCGTCATAACGTGACTTCATCTCGTACTAAACTATGGTATTACGAAACAATCTATTTATACGAAAATTGAATGAAACAGAGGGGTTACTAGAGAAACTAAATAACAACAAGCAATTCATTCAGAGCTATTAGTAGGTACATTGAACAGATTAAGGAGAGGAGAAGGGTTCTGGTCGTTAACCATAGGTTTCCGGAATTTTTATATTTATTGATGTATAGGGATTCCCAACATCATAAACAAATGGCAGTAAATAATGGTTATTCACCTAATATGATTGACAGCCTCATTCAGAGGAAAAAATACAAAATGGCAATTTCAGAAGTTTACCCACTTATATCCGAGAATAGTAGAGTATTCAACAGTTTAACATATTTGGGCAAACATTCCGAAAACCTGAAATTGTTTTTTCATAAAGAAAATTTCAAAATTTCATATAAATGACATTGGAAAATTGATTAAAAACAACAAATCAAAAATTCATAGAGATGAACGTACTGGTGTTTATAGACTCGACTGTAACGATTGTGAAAAATTCTATATAGGAAGTACAATTAAAAATTTCAAAACTCGAATACACGAACACCAACGTAGCTATATTAAGCAGAAAACTGACTCTAATTATGCGTGCCATCTTATTCAAGAAAACCATACCTTTAATCACAATTATAGTTTATTACAATTAGAAAATAGTCTCCATAAAACCAACTGTTGGGAATCCCTATACATCAATAAATATAAAAATTCCGGAAAGCTAGTACCAGATTGAAGTAAACCCTTATCCTCTCCTTAATATGTTCAATGTACCTACTAACGGCTTCTGAATTTTTATAATTCAAGGATTTTAATAACATAATTATTCGAAAAATCTACAAATTGATACGTGAAGGAAAAACATTTGTACACCTTTTTGTTCATATTGCACGCACGGAGCAATGTGAGATTTTGAATAGTTAAAGTTTAGTGCAAAAAGCTAAAATTTATATATAATTTGTTTGTGTTACAATAATTACAAAAAATACATTAAATTAAATTTGTTATAAAATTAGTTTCTACGCCGACCCCTTCGCCATTTTATATAATCATTGTTAACGTTCTTGCTGGAAATGTCAAGCACGCACTCTCAGGTTGATTACGGATTTTTGCCTTTCTTTAATAATGGGCATCCAAAGGACACCATTTTCACTTAATTGCAGAAACCCACATTAGGAGTAGAACCTCGAGAATAGAAATCAGCGGGCTCTGTTCCGATGACTCGAAGAAGGCTTTATGGCAATGAGTAGCGAAACAGTTCGCAAGAATTGGGCGTTAAAAGTTAGGAGTTTTGCCAACGTTGTCAAAAACACGCGACTGTGAGATGCTACCAGCGAAATTCTCATCAGAAACAACCATGAATATAAATATAGTTGAATTACAAACTTACATAAGACATCGAGTTGAATATTCTTTCATAGAATGAAAATGCTTGAGTGGCTACTAAGTTCATACTTTCCACTAATTTTTGTTCCTATTTCACACCAATGTTTAACCTCGTTCGTCAAATTGGAGGAGCTGTGGAGGTCAGCAAAACTAGCTAAAAACATTAAATCCCTGCGTTAAAATAGCGACTTGAAAAATTGAAGAATTGTATGAATTTCAGGTGTAGAAATTGCGGCGGTGAGATAAACCCCCAAAACCCACCTTCCTTACATCAACCGAATTCATGTACAAGTTTCCAGAGTTTGAAGAGGTTGTGGTGATTCGGAATGCTAATCCTAAAAAACGAATAAAATATCTACATACAAAACGCCACGATAAAAAAAATGATTGAAACCCCCATAGGGGTATTTATCATCACCTCAATCTTTGTACAAATTTTCAACCCTGTAACTCAATTGTAACCAAAACCACAAAAAATACAAAAAAATAATTAATCTCTATGTAAAAATGACGGTGGTTAGACAAAAAGTTTGACACCAGTAAAACACAGTTTCCGAACAATTTATTTCATAAAATTAGTAGGTAACCTCTGAATGAATTTGGAGGAGGTGTGGGAGAGCAATAATCCAGGGTTTTTCACCTCATACGCCCCTTCAAAATGCCCAAGAAATCTGAATTTTGAATGTAATTCGTTATTAATTTCTACATATTTCGCCAGCGGTTTGAAAAAGTTCTGCTCATGCACCTTCTTGAAAGTTTGAAGATGCCAAAATTCTGACTGAATTTACTAAATTTTGATAGTTTTGTATTGCCTCTAGGACAACTGAAGATACCTCATGTCAGTCCATTCGATCCGATGGAAATATATATATAAATATATATATATATATATATATATATATATATATATATATATATATATATATATATATATATATATATATATATATATATATATAATCAAGTAAACTAGGACATTTATTTGAAACTGATCAAACAAACCTCCTAGCGGAGCTGGTTATACGAGTTCACGAAACATCGAAATGCCTCCATATACCTTGGACGGTGTATGTTAGAAACATTAAGTTGTATATCACAATCAATGGAAATGATAGACAGTATGTTCATTGATTGTGATAAACAACTTAATGTTTCTATATATGTATATATATATATATATATATATATATTTTATATATATATATATATATATATATATATATATATATATATATATATATATATATATATATATACATATATATATATATATAAAACTTTTGACTTTCTGTAGACTAAAATAGACTATTATTTTCTGGAAAAACATGACAAAAGTGAGAAGGAACTATTGGAACAGTCGACCAGCATCTTTGTTATTCTCTCGTTGTAGTCCAGTCGGTTCATCTTTTATAGATGGATTCATATGTAATTTCTTTAAGATGTATTGAAATAAACACATTAATATAATTTCAGTAGGAATAATTTTGAAATCAGAATCAAATTTTTGCAGTTACTTTCAATTTGGCGGGAAACCATATCTTGGGCACTATTTTCCAGTAATATATGGGATAGTATATACTGCAAAATAAACGTTTTGGCAGTGTCTATATGAAGGTGTTGGAAATATATTTCCCGACCAATGTGTATATTATAAAATATTACCTGGGTAACCCAGCTTTCTAACCAAATATTTGGATAATGTCATATAGCGCCATCTCACAATTTTTCATGGTAGCAGTTGATTATCATGAATCGGCAACAATATAAGTACCACAAAAATGTACGAGATGGCGTTTTATGCAATTGGGTGTTTTTGTGTTAAATTACATTTTCACAAAAAATACAGGTAAACTCAAAAGGCAAAAGCCCAGCTAAATACAAAATTTCATTGGAATTATTAGAGCTGTTTCCGAAATACGGCAATATATACAAGAATTGTTCGTTTATATAAGATTAGATAAGAGTAAATTTGTATATGCAAAACAAGAAAATTAGAATGAAAAAGATGTACGTATATGAAAAATTAACATGAGATCAGTAAAAAATAAGAGTTAAAAAAACTAATTTCGAGTTAGTAACAAAAAATGAATTAAAATTAAAATTGTACGTAACTTGAAAAATGAACTGAGATTATTAAATAAAAAAGTTTGTACACTGAGGATGAAAAATTTACTGAAAAAATAAAATTTAAATTAGTAGATAAATAAATTGAATGGGATTGAAGTCAAAAAACACTAAAATAAATATAATAGGAATGAATAAACAGAACGTTTCGATCAGTTGGTTATCTCTAGCCATTCTTAAGTGAATACTTATTTGAAATTTTACGTTGGTACTTTGTTTTTTCATCTCATTTACTTGGCTTCTTATTTGCAATTTCATATTTTTCAGATATAACTTCACTCCTATTTTCATTTACAGTGAAAGTCCGGAAATATACAAATGAATAATTTTTCCAGTGCTTTTATTTTTTATTTATTCAATTTAGTCAAATGTAATATCAAAAATAAGTTAGTTTACTGCGGTTCACTGAAACTTATAGTATTCTTCCCTGAATAAAGAATATTCACAAAAATTTTTGCTTACATTTTTGCATTAACAGATTATCTTGTGAAAGATTCAAAGAATTTCCTCATTGCGAATATATTTAAAACAATAATAATTAACTCTTTCACAGCAAACAGTAAGTATTGACTACATTGAAACTTTTTCAGAGCTACTTCGAATGTATCCTATTGTACCATTTGTGGATCGAGTCTGCACTCAAGATTTAGTTATTGAAAATACAAGTATTGTGATAGAGAAGGGCACGCATGTTTATATTTCTATACTGGGGATTCATTATGATCCATGTTTTTATCCAAACCCTCATTGTTTTCAACCAGAGAGATTTTATGGAAAGAAAATAAAATGGTCTGTATATTTTCCGTTTGGAAAAGGGCCAAAAATGTGCATAGGTAAGCTCTGTTCAATACGAAACAGACATGAATAATGCATTTACATTATTAAAAAATTCAACAAGACAAATTAAAGTATCTTTCTGTTTTCGTAACAAATTCAATCTCGAATAGACATTTTGAATATGGAAGGTAATAATAATTCATGTATATAATAATGTGTAGAAGAAATCAAATTTAAAAAATATATATATATATATATATATATATATATATATATATATATATATATATATATATATATATATATATATATATATATATATATATATATATAACTCTTATATAGTTGTGCAAATTATAAAAGCATTTTATAGTGTATAAATACTCTCACATATATTATATATACCTTTTTTTTCTTTCTTATGTCTTTTTTTTTCTATTGTGCATTCCAATCTTATTTCCATCTGCATTTACTTCTTGATACCATATATATATATATATATATATATATATATATATATATATATATATATATATATATATACTGGTGATTTTTTGAGCAATCATAATGACATCGAAGTACTCTGTCTATATGAAACTTGGTGCAATGAAACTAATATCAATTATGTCCATTTCAGTAATTTTAGTATAGTATCTAGTTTTTGTCGATCTCAGAGTAGGGGAGGGGGGTTGCGATATGGTATAAGAATACCCTGTCTGCTCAACCATTGACCAAGCTAGTTAGTCGAGTATGATAGGTACGCTGGCTAGTATTTGGGAGGTCTCGGTTTCAAACCCCGGGGCCGACTGGTCTGCCATGAGTTTTTTCAGAGGTTTCCTCATGGTAATGTAAGTCGCACTGCTTGCAAACTTATAAGGTGAATGCTGGGCCAGTATTAATCCTCTGAACCCTACCCACACTTCCTATGTTCCATAAATATCCCGTCTCACCTATCCTTAATGCACTTGTACATACAAATGTATCCTCTGATCTGGCTGAAGGAGTTAATCCCAAACTCAAGCTGCCCGCCTCCCTGACACATACTTCAGGGAGGAATGAAACACGTGTGTTTCCTTTTTTTCAACCATTGAGATTAGAAGTATTTTGTGCAGAGAGAGATTTTGAAATATGCGGTGTTACAATTGATACAGGCAAATAAAAACTGTTTCATTGAATTGCTATATATATATATATATATATATATATATATATATATATATATATATATATATATATATATATATATATAAGGACAGAAACAGTAACGGGGTACAAGAAAGTATTAGATCAAAGGTGTAACGATGGGATAAACCAATATTATAGAGGAAGCAATAAAAGATCTAGGGTGCTTCTAAAGTTGTGCCTTTATTCTAAGCTTGAACTTAGAATAAAGGCACAACTTTAGAAGCACCCTAGATCTTTTATTGCTTCCTCTATAATATTGGGGTATCCCATCGTTACACCTTTGATCTATATATATATATATATATATATATATATTATATATATATATATATATATATATATATATATATATATATATATATATATATATATATATATTATGATGAAGAATAGTAGATCTAGGTGAATTATTTTTCGAAAATTTAATTACTTACTCTCAATCCGTTGATAACTTATTTCATTGTGCTTACTATTCAGTACATAATAGATAGGAAAAAGAACTTCTTTTCATCCGGATGTCCCACTACGCCTCTCTAGTTGACCCGAAATTTTTTGTCCTGCCTCATGAAAATGAGAAAAAACGTATATCTGAGTTATCATTGTATTTATTATTCTATTAACTATTGTGGCTATTCAATAAGGAAGATTACTTACATTCAGAAGTACGTCAGAGGGAAATTTTACGGCGTAAGCGCTCTTACAATTAGCAATAAAAATAAAATAATTTTATTTTTTGAGGTCTGGCGAAATAATATAAAAGTATTAGCAGATATTATTTTATTCTAATATAGGCGTTTTTCCAGATTAACGAACCAAACGAAAAAAAAATAAACTAAACAAGTCGATTCGATAATCAGTTATGATCGAGAATGTATACAAAAATTAACATTTTTGCAGTGGATCGAAATTCCCGGATATTCCTTGTAATTGTCTTGAATGTTTATTGTATTCAACACACCTTACAACTGATATTGGACTGAATAGCAAGTAACTAGTTTACCCATAAAGTCTTCGGAAATATCTTGTAGAACATTAGTAATAGGCTGAATGTTTAAACCTATAATTTTGAATGTCTTGTTAATTGTATTTTTTGAATTTATGAGGAACATGTTGACTTGTTCCATTACTCATCTATACAGAGGGGTTTCAGACAATCGGTTCAGGTTTCTGTTATGATTTTTCAGATTTTTCTACTTGTATACTTTTATCACAATTTTCATTATTGTATGTTGATCTATTACTTTCGTGTAAATAATAACGCTGGGAAAGATCGAATTGATTCCAACTCATCCACGATTATTTAGAAATATTAAATCCTGCCTTTAGAAGAGATATCTATATTGTAACACTCGGATTATCTGAACCACCAATAGATGGTGCTAGTCCTTTATGTCTGCAACTTGTTTATTGGAAGTCTAGCTACCAGGCGCGAAATCAGTGGTGGCAAAGAGGGTAACTTTGTTTATTGTAACCAAATATAAGTAAAACTACATGTCATGTATATAAACTAACTCTGAAATCAAAACATAAAATCACGGTTAGGTTGCTGTTGTATATGTTGTATCATTATATAGGTACCTATACATGCATCATCTGTTGACAGTATACCCTAATATATGCGGCGTAAACTCCAAGAATAATTTATAACATAATATGAAGACTTTGCAGCAACAAGGGGGTATCTGCAAGTTTTTCCGAAAATGAGTTATGTGTGTTGTTCTATGTAAAATAAAACGCTCTATCGTTATATTTTGGAGTGGGAGAGATATTTGCAGATACCTCCTAGTGGCTCCTAGTTCATTTGGTGCAACAAGGTGGTATGTGTTGCATATACATCGTTGTTGCACCCAACGTCAAAGCTTATTTTTATATGTATGATTAAGTAACAGAAAAAAACTCCCAACGAGACTATAAGCTTTTAAGACCACTATTTTCAAAGTATTGTAGACAAAGTAGTAAAGATTCTAGACTTATTTTCAGACAATTGCGGTGCTCAAAATAAGAACACCTTAGTTCAATATTTATATTCCCTCGTACGAAAAGGTCGCTTTGACAAAATTATGCACCGATTTCCTGAACCAGGACACAGTTCCCTGGCGTGTGATAGATGTCTTGGCGTAATAGAAAAACACGTTCGTAAAATAGAGAGGGTCTTTTTATCATCTGAATACATTGTAAAAAATCTAAAGTATTATAAAAATAGTAGTCCTAAAAATTTTCGATGTGATACCTGTCACGCAAGAAATGATTCTCAATTTTAGTGACACACTTGGAGGTTTTTTAAAAAGGGTATTTACAATAAAGAAAAAGAGAATATTAAAATTTCGCAATATAAGATCTTGGAGTATTCTGATGAACACAATACGCAAACAAGATGCAGCTCAACAAGTAACTTCATGGTGCAAATATAAATTATATAATCATCCTCTAGTAAAATATGATAATGTTATGTTGCTTGCCGACAAGTACCCCTAGAGCAGATATTGATTTTGTTATACTTCATCTAATCAAGATACTGATGTCACTTATGATAGCGAATTATACGGTCTTGATTGATCTTATGTTTATTTTAAAGATATTTGTGCAAAATTTCGCCAATAGTGTCTTTTTGTTTTTCTGACAATAAATTCCAAAAAAATTTGGTCAGTTTTTTCTCAAGCAAAAATGAGGTATCTACAATTTGTTTAGGAATATATAGATTTTTCCTCATACTTTTTCTTGACTTTTTATAAGCTGAAAATAATTAACTAAACTTATTACACCATCAGTCAAGTTCATATGAAGATATCTTTTCACTAAAGCATTTATTTATATTTTACTGCCTACTGTAAAATTTAAAAAAGTACTGCTACCCCTTTGTTGCTGCAAAGTGTTCATATATAATGTAAAATATATATGCAATTATTAAATAACAGAGAGCTGTTCGTTAATTCAATTAATAATAATAATAATGATAAAGAATAAAGTATAAACTTTAAAATAAAAACAATTGACTTATATTTCACAATATAAAAAATATTTAGATACTGTATTTAGCAGTAACAAAAAGTCGACATGTTTCGAGTTATGAACTCATTAACAAGACTGACTACAGGAGAGTATTGCATCGTATTTTATAAAACAGACAAAAGCAAAGGTGATACCTGAAAATCAATTTGTTCGTTTACAAGGGGTAATTGACTATTATGGGCGGAACTTATTTCGAGAATTTCAAGAAGGTCAAGGCGTTTTCCTTTGTTACCTGAATGTAACAATTTGGTTTTGTTGAAATCCAGAAAGTGATTGAATTTTATACAATGTTCAGAGAAGCCAGTGGTATTTTTGTTTTGTAAAATTGACTTTTTATGTTCTTCAACACGAATATTTATATTCCTTCCTGTCTGTCCAATATAGAAAGCAGGACATTCGTCGCTGAATATTTTGTAAATACTACTGTTTTCTTCGATGTTAGATTTTTCTTTATTATTGACCAAGAATGACTTCAAGTTCTTTTATTTGTACAAATTGTTTTAACGATAGTCTGTTACAAATTCTGCTACTCAAATTAGGCACATAATTTATTGGGAAGTATCTTTGTTCTTCCTTAATAGTTTTCGTGGGGTATATTGAATGCAACAGATACTTTATTCGTTTTTTCCCAATGAGCTTATCGATAAGACTTTCATTATAACCATTATTGATGGCTAATAATTTAATTGTATTAACTTCAGTTTGAAAATTTGTTTCCGATAATGGAATCGTGAACAACCTATGTATGAACGAATGAAAAGCACTGAGTTTTATTTTAATGTGTTGGTTACTGTCGCTGTGAATTAAAGTATCTGTGAAGGTTGGTTTTCTATAAATGTTGAAAGTAAGAGAATTCAAATTCCTAGCAATCTGAACGTATAAGAAATTCAAGGTACCGTTTTCGTTTTCTACTTCTTTTGTAAATTGAATCGAGTTGTAGAAAGTATTTATATATTTAAGGAAATTATCTAACTGCCTATCTGTATTGGTCCAAATACAAAAAATATCATCTACATAACGCCCCCATAATGAAACGTTAGTAATTAAATTATTATTAGCATTCTTCTAAGTTATTCATGAAAATTTCACTGAACAAAGGCGATAACGGTGATCCCATGGGCAATCCGTCTTCTTGTTTGTATATTATATTATTAAATTTGAAATAACTCTGTTTCAAACATAAGTTTAAGGCATACATTGTTTCGTAGACTGCTTGAGTTGTTAAATTCGAGTTCATCTCTAGATATCGCTTAACAATATTTTTAACTTCTTGAGTTGGCGTGGAAGGAAATAAGTTGATAACGTCAAATGAAATTAATTTAGCATTTAAAGGAATTTTGATATTCTTAAGATGATTAACTAACTGAATAGAATTTTTAATGCTATACTCCGGATTGAATTAAATTAAGGAGGGTAATTTCTTATTCAAATACTGACATAATTTATACGCAGGAGCGTTAATATAAGATACTATTGGACGCATCGGGCAATCAATTTTATAATAATGATAATAAAATAAACCCCATCCACGTGTTTTTCAGATTCTTCTTCTTAAATATCACTAGATATAAATACCTA
Source organism: Cynegetis impunctata (assembly GCA_030704885.1). Lineage (NCBI taxonomy): Eukaryota > Metazoa > Arthropoda > Insecta > Coleoptera > Coccinellidae > Cynegetis > Cynegetis impunctata. The sequence continues at coordinate 636,766 of JARQZK010005068.1, forward strand.
TACATACATGCATCAACTGTTGCCGTGCCGGTATACCATAATATATGCGGCGAAGAGAAAGGTGCGCATGAGTCGCGTCAATAAAGCTTCTCGGTAGAGAGTCCTCAGAAACAGCTCCGATTTTGATAATTTTTTTTCTAAATTTTTGTTTTTTAATGTTATTTGAAATCAGAAATTTTTTAAAGGGGGGAAATAATTATTTTTATTGTTTAAACAATATAGACGCCATTTATATAGAAAAAATAAGTTTTTGCGCGGTTTTCTTTGAAAATAATTGTTGGACTAAGGTAAACGACGAAATCAACGATATACCTACGATATTTTTGAACAATGTGAAACGGATCCATCCGTGGCCTTACAGCCCTCTGTGGGCCTTAGCCTTTCCCTTTCTCAGTCTCATTTAGCATCATTTGAACGGATGTTAATGACGTGATGATGCTACAAAATTTTTTCACATTATCGATGGTGGTATGTTAATTCACAGATTGAAATGGGGAAAAAAATACAAAGTTTATTGATATTTTTCAACAGTATATCAGATATTCACGTAATTGCTATAGTACCAACGTTAAAGTTGTTTTTGATGGATACAATAATAATGGAACTAAAGCGTCTGAGAGAAATCGTAGGTATAAAAGTAGGTAAATATTTCAACCAATTATTTTTTTTTTGAAGAAGACATGCCTCTTGATACAACTAAAGAGAATTTTTTAGGAAACAGAACAAATAAAAATAGTTTTTGCAATCTTGTCTGCAAAAAGCTGGCCGAAAATAATATTGAGTGGAGTCGTAGAAAGTGATGCAGATCGTTTAATAATTGTACAATCAGCTCTTGATAGTTCATTCCATGATGTAGTTGTTGTAGCAGAGGACAATGATTTGTTAGTGATATTGATGGCTTTAGCACCTGATCACAAAGAAATATTTTTCTTGAAACCAGTCAAAAATAATGTCTTACAACGAGTTTACTCTGCAGAAACCGTGTTAATGAAATATCCAAATATTACCAAAAATCATGTCTTTTTCATTCATGCATTCACTGGATGTGATACAACAACTGCTTTTTATAATAAACGAAAAAATAGTTTTATCAAAATATTTAATAGTGATCAAAAATTACGTGCAGTTGCTGACTCTTTCATGGTTCAAGAACAACGCGAAGAAATATTTTTTGATGGAGGTATTTATTATATTCTCACCATATATGTTGCTTAAACTGCCAAAAGCTTGAATGAACTGCCATACAAGCGTTTTATAACATCAGCTTCAAAAGACAAGAGCGTACTCAGCTGGTTACCTCCATCAGAGGATGCAGCAAAATAACATATTAAAAGAATTTACCTTCAAGTTCAGCAGTGAAAAAATAATGCTTCAATACCTCCCGAAGATTAGGGTTGGCAAATAGATCATTACTCAAAACCAATTACAATGACAACCTGCAGCACCAAACAACGTTTTAACATTTTGCTCTTGCAAAACGGTATGCGTTTCAGCGTGTGGCTGCAGAAAAAGTGGTTTCCCGCCTGCATTGTATGCAGTGGAAGTGACTGCGATTCACCAACTGATGAAGATTAAGTTTTCAATAGGCAAATTAATTGTAAAAATTAAATGTTCTTTTTTCCAAATAAAAACAGAAATTGACAAAATTACTTGTGTAGTGTTATTTTTTTAGAGCCAATGAAAAAAATGAAGCTAAATTATTCTGTTATTTACTATTAAATAATAAATTATTCCATTATCCAATCATAAAAAATAAATTATTCTAATATTCAATAATAAATAATGAATAATACAAAAATAATGGAGCTTATATAAATTACATACATTTTGTTTGAACAATAAAAATAATTATTTCCCCTCTCTGAAAGATTTCTGATTTTCAATAATATAAAAAAACAGAAATAAAATTTTTTTTTTCAAAAGCGGAGCTGTTTCTGAGGACATTCGAAGTTTGCCGGTTTTACGGCTTCATTGACGCGACTACATAGTACGTTGCGCAAAGGAACGTAACATTTCACTTTTATTTAACGCTCAATTTTACTACTCATAAAATTTTCATACCGCGGGCTAAAACTGAAAATTGGTATACATTGTCCTTGGTTAGGTGGTCCATGATGAAAATAATAATGAATATTGTTGAAATACTAAAAAAAAAATCACACAAGAAAATATAATGTGGAAAATAGAGATCTATCAAATAATTTCCGTAGTTGATCGTATCTTCATTAGCCAGTGCTACTAGGAGAATTTTGCAATCGACTTCTGTTTTTCAGATAATTGTCCTAGAAATAATTCAATTTATTGAAATAAAGACTTTGAAGTATTTGTTTCTATTACTTCGTGATCGGCAGAGGGCAATAACAATCGGCCATGCTTGGGAGTAGACAGTAGTTTGCCGCTTCACCCTGAAAATCTGCACTGAATCTGTTACTGCTTGCGACTTGATTTTAATTATCTTTAAAGTTATATTAAAACATTAACTAGATTATTTTTAATATGAGATCATTATATTTTAGCAAAAAAATATTCAGAGATGGTCTTTAAATTCTTTATAGTCAATCTGCTCACCAGGTTTGAACTGAAATGTTCTTCCAAAACTCCACAGAATATTACATTCAATCCGATGGGATTTTCTCTGCAGCCTTCTGAAGACATATTCCTGGAACTACATTCACGGAATAAATTAATTTAAAGTACTGGAATTATTAAGGATAGGTATTTGTAAAATAAATGTTATCGAAAACCTTCAAATATTGAATGAGTTTAATTTTCCTTCACTCCTCAATGTCATTAATCACTACAATGAACTAAAGTCATATATTCTAATATGTATACTTTCAATTTGAAATCATTTCATGTGCAATACAAATTTTCTTTCCTCACCATTTTTGAATTCACCTAAAATAATTTTATTTGGATGATTTTTCTTGGAATTCTTATATGAATATTTATTGAATGTACTGTTTTTGGTATTTAATCACATTTGTCATTATTGATTGATAAGATTTCATGCAAATTGGTTTTTGACGATTCGACTGTTTTTGAAGTTTTCCAAAATACTTGAACGTTTATTATCAAATCACTACAAAAAATAATTAACAGAACGTTTTTACTATACATATCACATAACAACAAGATACAGTGGTGGTAGGTAAAATAATTATATATATATATATATATATATATATATATATATATATATATATATATATATATATATATATATATATATATATATATATATATATATATATATATATATATGTTCAGAAAGATTTCCGCGGTCGGAAGTATTTGAAAAACTTGGTTCACGGAATGGACCGCGTAAAAGATTTGAAAAATCTCGACGTTTCGGCTCCTTTTGCGAAGCCATCTTCAGGAGAATTAGAAGGGGAGTAATTCAGAATCGTGGCCTCAATCTGCCTACTCCACGAATCGAATTAGGGGGGAATCGGAAACAATACGATTGCGTGGTCTCAACGCAATCTCAGTGGCGACCACTTAGAAGGGGTTTCCGTGCTGATGGGAGTCTGTGACTGTCATCTCTGGTGTTCAAACAATTTGGAAGTTTTTCTATTTCTACAGCTTCACGGAAAATTCGGGATTTGAAAGATCGGACGGGAGCAATAGTTCTTGTATTGGGGAAATCTATAATGTGGCCTGTTTGGGTGTGATATTGGGAAAGGGCGTTGGTGATATCTGAGTGTCTTACTGAAAGTGAATGTTCTTTAGCACGGACCTGAATTCGTCGGTTCGTTTGTCCTATATAAGAACGATGACAATTGGAACACGGAATCTCATAAACACTGTGATTTTCGTTAGGAATTTTATCCTTGACGGATCTGACCAGATGGGAGAGTTTTTGTTGAGTGGTGAATATTGTTTTGATGTTTGTGTTTTTGAGAGATCTTGTGATCTTATCTGTTACTCCTTTGATGGAAGAAATAATTATATATATATATATATATATATATATATATATATATATATATATATATATATATATATATATATATATATATATATATATATATATATATATATTCAGGGTGTCCCGTAAATAACACGCCAGAGAATAACACTGGAGGTAGATTGGCTTCAGGTCAATCAGATAACATCAACATGACCTTAGTAAAAGTTTTCTGGTTTTCGAGATATTGCCACTCTTTTGTTTTTTCAAAAATCTATACTTTGTGCTCATTTTCTCGCCTGTTTTGAATATAAATAACTTCTAACTTATAGTTTTATTTTCTTGTGCTATCAGCAATAGTTGATTGAGATAATCGACCCTTAATTTCTCTGAAAACTAGCACGCTAACCTCAAAAAAAATTAAGTTGTTTCAACCTCAACTAAAGTTTGACTATTTACTGTGAAAAATTATTGTACCGGACTGAATCAGCAAATGATCTTAAAAATAGCCTATTTAATGCTCTTTCGAAAATGGTATAACGTTTATTCAATTTTTTTTTTCAAAAGTATAAAAAAAATTTTACAAAATTTTTCATTGGAGTCGTGCTACTTGCGAAATACTTCAAATAAAAGAAAATATTAATAAGAGGTGTAGGCGTCGTTATTCGGCATATCACAACGTGGTAGTTGTAGAAAATATCTTAAACCGCTATTCATTACTCTTTTTTATTCATTGTTGTAGATAGGCGTCCATATAATTAATTACTTTGTGATTTGGACTGTTTTTGAAATTGCAATAGCAAATCAACAAGACGAAACTGTTGCACCTGTGCATTTCCCTCCTAGTGAGTACTCAGACATGTTTTTAATTTATGGTGAAACAAGAAGCGTTTCTTCTAGAGGCAGAGTTTCGTATAACGCAAGATTGGCTTCAAGATTGTACTCCGAAAGGTATCCAAATCGCGAGCGAACGACTCATGAGATTATTGTGCGTAATGTCAGTGCCTACCGAGAAGGCAAAATCCCTGGCCGGAGAGGTTCTCAAGGAAGGCCCAGAAATGAAGAAGATGAGATTGTATTAGAGCAAATAGAGGAGGACCCATCAACTTCATAACGTTTAATCGAACGACGTACTGAAATTCCTAAATCGTCAGCGCAACGTATTTTGAAAAGATATTCTTACCACCCTTACCACATTGAAAAGGTTCAAATGCTATTAAGCAGTAATTATGCTAAACGGGTTACGTTTTGCCGAACAATGCTGGAGAAGCATCGCGAAGACCCAAATTTTTTCGATAGCCTTTTGTGGAGCGATGAGTCGGCCTGCAAAAGAGATGGCTATCTTAATCTGCTGATATCCACAGTTGGCAGTTACAGAATCCCCACGAAGTAATAGAGGACCGTTCTCAGCACCAATTTAAAGTAAATTTTTGGACCGGAATCCTTAACGGTCAGATAATTGGCCCATTTGAAGTACCTGCTACTCTCAATGCAGATATATATTTGGATTTTTTGCCACATCATCTACCCATTCTGATGAAAGATATGCTCCTTGAGGTAAGAAGAAGTATGTGGTTGCAAAATGATGGGTGCCCTGCACACTACGCTCGTGCAGTCAGGGCGCACCTAGAGCAAAAATTCCCAAGAAGATGGATTGGCAGGCTAGGACCAATTTTGTGGCCCCCACGCTCCCCAGACCTCAATCCTCTCAATTTTTTTTTATTGGGGATATAAGGTCTATGGAAAACCAATCCGATCGGCAAATGAATTGCGTCAACGAATAAATCGAGCTGCACGTGAAATATCTGATTTTAGTTTAAGGCGTATAAAAGGACAATTTTTGAGAAGATGCAGGTTGTGTTTAAGAGTCGGTGGTAGAGATTTCGAAAATCTTTTGTGAAAATGATGATTCAAATTTCAGATTAAAATTCCTTATTTTCAGACTTTTGAAAAAAAAAAACAATAAATGTTATACCATTTTCGAAAGAGCATTAAATAGGCTAGTTTTCAAGATCATTTGCTAATTCAGTCTGGTACAACATTTTTACACAGTAAATAGTCAAACTTTAGTTAAGGTTTTCGGATTTGAGTTGAATTGAAACAACTTAATTTTTTTTGAGGTCAACGTGCTAGTTTTCAAAGAAATTATGGGTCGATTATCTCAATCAACTATTGATAATAGCACAAGAAAATAAAACCATCAGTCAATCAGTGCAGCTTATTTGACTCGGAGTGAATTATCAAATTTCTAGTTGTTCCCCAATACAAATGGTGGTCAATAACACTGTCTGGATAACAATCCAGAGCGCCATCCCACCAAAGATATTGGGAACCAACAATTCACCGCTCAGATTGAAAATGCAGAAATTCGTCGCTTAACCCAACACCAGCCAACGTCCCATTTTTGGGACGCGCCATTTTTGCCAGATTCCTTCAAAGCTATAACAGAAAACTAGACTATTTGATAATGTCATTTAGGTCAAAGTATGTACTTCATATATTTATAGTCAGATGTCTCACAGGAACAATAACAGAAATTAGACTGATAGTCCGGGAGCCAGCGACCTTTTGAGGGTGGTCATTTCACCAAAGCTGAAAATTTTTTCCAAGCCCTATTTGGTATCACTAGTAAGTGAATGGACCTCCAGCTTGCGCAGTTCCGGGGGGTGTAGCTGCGGCAGCCTCCCACACATGTAAAATAATAATTTAAAAAACTAATACCGCAAAAGCTGAAACTTTGTTAACATTTACATTATGTTATAAAATAAAGAAAAAACGTATCCAGCTGAATGTAGCTGTGGGGGATTATGTCCCAGCTGTTCACATAAAGAAGTGAAAAATGCGCACTGAGTAAACTGATACTACAAAAGCTGAAATTTGTTAAATTTATAGTTAAGTTAATAACTCAAACGAAAAAAACATCCAGATTCATATTTAGTAGGGGAAAAGTGTCCAGCCGATGCAGTCAAAGACGCTGCGCATCGGCATGGGCTCGGGCGCGTTGTATCTTTGAATGCATCAGCTGGTCACTTTTCCCCCACTAAATAGAAAGCTGGATATTTTTTTCTATTAACTTATTTACTTAACTATTATATTACCGAATTTCAGCTCTTGTGGTATAAGATATCTATACTTTTTTCATTAAACACAGCGCGCCCATGTAGTTATTATACTGTCTCACAAGTTTTTGAATTTAAAGGCTAATAGTAAATATTTACACATTTGAATATACATAATAAATCGTACAATACATAACATAAACAGGAAATATGTAGACATCAAAATAAGAAAAGTAAAAAAACTACTTTGAATTATTTAAACTTTTTACTATTAATTATTATTTGAACGTTTCACTATTAATTATTTGAACTTTTTTTTAGTATTTATTTACAAACCTATATACTAAAAATAAAAATGAACAAACACATTATGCTATTACGTACAAAATAAAGTAATATACGAATTTCTTAGAATTCGCCATCTTCGGATTAGACTGCCTAAGTGTGACGTCAGGAATGGGTGAAGCTTAGCAAACCTTTCCAAACAATTTAAAATTTTTTTTTTCGCAAATACAACACATCTACCTACCACCTTTTCGAAAATTTATGCGATTACCCTTATTTTCAACGGAAATAGATACAATAAACATATAAATAATCTATAATATATATTATATATGTAAACTCGATTTGTTTGGGAAGGTTTATTAAGCTCCATCTACTTGTGACGTCAGCACTTAGGCAGTTTATTTCGTCAACATCTGCAAACAAATATAATAATAATATATTTAAAGGTATAAATAGTAATTGTATAAAAATGTGAGTAATATATCAATATTATTCTAATCTGCAGTACTTTGTTGATCATCATCAATAGTTATATCTCCCAAAGAAGAAGGTAGCTGCTCACCCTCGTACCATTTGAAGTGGAATATCGTGTCCTTCTCTTCCCAGCCAAAATCGGTTGGATACAGTTCCGTTGGAACCCGAAGATGAGCGTGTGCCCAAATGTTTGCAATATATGTTGTCCGCAGCAAATGTTGGTGCAACTCAATTTTAAATATTTATTAATAGCCTTTGAATTTAAAAACTTGTAAAAAGTATAGATATCCTATACCACAAGAGCTTAAATTCAGTAATATAATAGTTAAGTTAATAACTTGAACGAAAAAAACATCCAGCTTCATATTTAGTGGGGGGAAAGTGTCCAGCTGATGCATTCAAAGATACAACGCGCCCGAGCGCATGCCGATGCGCATCGTCTTTGACTGCATCGGCTGGACACTTTTCCCCCACTAAATATGAAGCTGGATGTTTTTTTCGTTTGAGTTATTAACTTAACTATAAATTTACCAAATTTCAGCTTTTGTAGTATCAGTTTACTCATCGCGCATTTTTTACTTCCTGTGTGTGAAAAGCTGGGACAAAACCCCCCACTCTACATTCGGCTGGATACGTTTTTTCTTTATTTTATAACATAATGTAAATATTAACAAAATTTCAGCTTTTACGGTATTAGTTTTTTTAAATTATTATTTTACATGTGTGGGAGGCTGCCGCAGCTACACCCCCCGGAAGTGCGCGAGCTGGAGGTCCATTCCTTTAATAGTGATACCAAATAAAGCTTAGGACAAGTTTTCAGCTTTTGTGGTTTTGGTCATTAAAAACGGTCGCTGGCTCCCGGACTATGATTCAACAAGTCGGCACTTGCCTGGCGCGTTGGGGTTGTCATACGTTATAGTGATTTCAATTTATTTCTGTCGAGAAAATTATAATTATACCATTGCAACTTTATTGTTGAATAGCCTCTTTTTTCGATACGGAACGGCATTGAACTGACTCATATCATTATCTGTTGCCAATTTGTTGCTAATTTTGTTGTCCCAATTTTGGGACATTGGCTGGAAGTGATAATTATGAGTAGCAGAAAATGTCTAACTGTCCGTGACATTCACATCATATTTGAAGATCCTGAATTTTGGAAAGATATGGATATTGAAAATATTATTGTAGCAATAATTCCTCCAGACCCGGATATTCTAACCGACACAGAAAATTTTGAAGAGAATGACCTAGAAGGAGAAGAAATAGTGGATGTTGCAGGTACTATGGAATTGTTTACTTCTAACCCTGCTGACGAATCCGAGTTTGAGAGTGACGACGAACCATTATCACAAAAAATAGTGAAGTGGACTAAATAAAACAGCACAAACGGTGAGAATTCCATTGCAATAGTGACAATACTCCATCGTAAAATTGATACAATAATACAATTCGCATATGGGCGGAGTAGATATGTTAGACAAGCAAGTGTCTCTTTACTGAACAAGAATTCGTTCAGGGAAATGGTGGTGGCATTTATTCAACCAAGTGTTAGATATATCGGTGACAAATACTTGGAGACTTTACCAGATTGTAAATCACCAAGAAATGGCTACTCTGCTAGAAGTACGTAGGAAACCACGCCCTCAAAAGTCCAAATTGATGGGAGGAAGAGCAAGTGTGGACATAAGATATGACCAAATGGGTCATTTAGTTGTTTCTATAAAGATAAGCATTTTGTGAAAAAAAACCACTAGAATTTGTGGAGAATGCAATGTACGACTACAAGATATCTGCTTTCTACCATCCCATAAAAAATAATTTTTTTTACCAAAAATTTTTTATTAAAATTAGTTCTGTATATAATTTATGTGAGTTTATTGAACACATTTTGTTATTAAAGGAGCTGAAAGTCCCTTTTGTCTTGTTTTTTCTAAATATATTATTTTATCCCCTTTTAGCCATCGTCCCAAAAATGGGACGCTATTTTTCTGCGAATTGAAATTTATTTTTTTCCAAAATTTCAGTGTTCAGTCTTTGCTGAACACTCAACAACCAGTCTATACAAAAAAATTAAATTTTTTAATCCTCTTTGAGTTCTGGCAGGTATTGGGTTAAACACGTACCTCCTGATATGAAGATATCTACTCTACAACAGTGGTGTATATGATTCCAAGGCACACTAACATAGTGATTTAAAACCTCTGGATATACTTACGAGAGCATATCAACATAAATCTGGAGAACTGGACATATTTGAAATCTGAAAATTGGAATTATGATATTGCTCGAGATTTTCTACAGAGCTAAAATATTTCGGAGCTCAAGCACTTCCGGTTATACAGGGAGTGAAAATAAATAAAAAAAATTTTTTTTTTCAAATTTTTCGTTCCTGATATGATCAAGTATTCAATTCTGCGTACCTTTCTGTTGGCACCATCGCATTTTTTCGAATAGTTTTCAAAATAACGGAAAAAAAACCCAAAAAAATTCAAATATATGTAGTCAGTATTATGTTCATTATTCTTATTTCCAACATCCTAAGCGTAAACCGTTTTTACAACATCAAAGAGGAAAAATGTGGAAAGGTCATGCATCTCATGAATTTTGGAAATATCATCACAGGGTGTTTCAAATTTTGTGTCGAAAATTGTGATCAAAAATCGGCCATAACTTCTGTTTTTCAAATTAGAACCCTATTTTTTTATGATTGCGTTGGATTGTGCGAAGAAAAATAATGATAGTTTTTCAACTTTATTTTATTGAAAAAAAAAAATTTATAAAATTTATTCTCACTCCTTGTATAATCGGAAATGCTTGAGCTCCGAAAATATTTTAGCTCTGTAGAGAATCTTGAGCAATATCATAATCCTAATTTTCGGATTTCAAATATGTCCAGTTCTCCAGAAACGTCTAATAGGCACTCGAACTTGGGACACTCTGTATATATATATATAATTTTTTCCATCGTTTCTGAAGGTATTTCCAACTTCTGAAGTGATGAAAGTTTTGGTATTATTAGTAGATTGTCATTACTGTCAAATAGTAGGTAATCATGACATGCTTAGCAAATACCAAGGGGATACCATGTTCAAGGAAAATTTTCACAAATAAGTGCTCATAAGACCGAAACTTTAGTTAGCTATAGGTATGATGTACATAGATGAAAAAGAAATTCTAGCAGCTTTCCGAATTTGTAATAATACACAGGGTATTCCATTTGAAATAACCAACTTATAGTCACTTTTCCAAGCTAACGAAATAACTGTATTTTTTGACCACCCTGTATTGAAATAACGAAAATTGGGCTAAAGTGTAGGAAGCCCCTAGGTATTAACAAACTCAATCCGAAATTTCGATATCATTGTATTTCTTAGCTCAAAGATATCAGAGTTTTTAGAGGTCTTGATTTCCGACGAAAAAAAACGAAAATAATTTTTATTTCGAAAACGGTAACAGATAGGTATAGGGAAATATTATGGAAAGTTGTTAGGAAATTATTGGAGATTCTAAAAATAATATAATATGCAGGTGGTTCCATTTGAAAAATCAAAGTTACTACTACTTTCTTATAGAAGTGGCAACGCCCTCCATTGAATTTTCAAAGGGATCCGTTGTATGGTTCACCAGAAACGTCTAATGTGCCATCCACTGTGAATCACCCTGTATATATATATATATATATATATATATATATAAAATATATACATGTATACATATATGTATTTACTTACATATATATATATATATATATATATATATATATATATATATATATATATTATTAATTATTCTTGTCAGTGTTTTATTGTACCATTGTACCTACCTGAAAAAAGTCATTAATTTCATGACAAAATGTATATTCTTTAATAAAGTCGTTTTTAAAACTCATATGGTCTGTTATTGCTAGGAAAAGACAAGTAAATATTTATATTTTTGTATATGTATATATACATATATATATATATATATATATATATATATATATATATATATTATATATATATATATATATATGTAAGTAAATACACATATGTATACATGTATATATTTTATATATATATATATATATATATATATATATATATATATATATATATATATACAGGGTGATTCACGATGGATGGCACATTAGACGTTTCTGGTGAAATATACAACGGATCCCTTTGAAAATTCAATGGAGGGCGTTGCCACTTCTATAAGAAAGTAGTAGTAACTTTGATTTTTCAAATGGAACCACCTGCATATTATATTATTTTTAGAATCTCCAACAATTTCCTAACAACTTTCCATAATATTTCCCTATACCTATCTGTTACCGTTTTCGAAATAAAAATTATTTTCGTTTTTTTTCGTCGGAAATCAAGACCTCTAAAAACTCTGATATCTTTGAGCTAAGAAATACAATGATATCGAAATTTCGGATTGAGTTTGTTAATACCTAGGGGCTTCCTACACTTTAGCCCAATTTTCGTTATTTCAATACAGGGTGGTCAAAAATACAGTTATTTCGTTAGCTTGGAAAAGTGACTATAAGTTGGTTATTTCAAATGGAATACCCTGTATATTATTACAAATTCGGAAAGCTGCTAGAATTTCTTTTTTATCGATGTATATCATACCTATACCTAACTAGTCAAGTTTCGGACTTATGAGCACTTATTTATGAAAATGTTCCTTGAACATGGTATCCCCTTGGTATTTGCTTAGCATGTCATGATTACCTACTATTTGACAGTAACGTTGTGACAATCTACTAATAATATCGAAACTTTCATCACTTCAGAAGTTGGAAATACCTTCAGAAATGATGGAAAAAATTTTTTGAAATGAAGTTCTTATGAATTTGTTTATTATTTTTGGACAGTGTGATGAAATTATTAGCAGGACATGTAGAAAATTCAATGAAATGTATCCGAATCTACCGCCAATGAACCTCAAGAAATTTATACGAATTCAGAACAATTTCAAAATGTTTGGATCAACTTTAAAAGCACTAAGAAATGTACATCGGCCCGTAACTTCCGAAGACAACCAAATTAATGTCCTATCATATTTTCACGCATTTCCGGAGTCATCGATAAGAAGTGCTGAAGAAGATTTTGGCTTAAAATATTCATCTGTTCAAAGAATCTTGCAAAGACATAACATGCATGATTACAAATTCACCAAAATTAAAGCAATGAAGCCTCAATACCCTCAACAGAGAGTTGAATTTTGTGAAATGATGTTGGTACGCATTCAAAAAGATCCATTTTTTTTAAATAAAATGATTTGGACTGATGAATCAAAATTTTCAAGAGAAGGAATTTTCAATAGAAAAAATTGTCATTTTTGGTGCAGTGAAAATTTCACAAAAGAAGCCGGATATCATTCGTATAAATTTCTTGAGGTTCATTGGCGGTAGATTCGGATACATTTCATTGAACTTTCTATGTCCTGCTGATAATTTTATCACACTGTCCAAAAATAATAAACAAATTCATAAGAACTTCATTTGAATAAATTTTTTCCATCGTTTCTGAAGGTATTTCCAACTTCTGAAGTGATGAAAGTTTCGATATTATTAGTAGATTGTCATTACTGTCAAATAGTAGGTAATCATGACATGCTTAGCAAATACCAAGGGGATACCATGTTCAAGGAACATTTTCACAAATAAGTGCTCATAAGTCCGAAACTTGAGTTAGCTTTAGGTATGATGTACATAGATAAAAAGGAAATTCTAGCAGCTTTCCGAATTTGTAATAATATACAGGGTATTCCATTTGAAATAACCAACTTATAGTCACTTTTTCAAGCTAACGAAATAATTGTATTTATTAACCACCCTGTATTGAAATAACGAAAATTGGGCTAAAGTATAGGAATCCCCTAGGTATTAACAAACTTAATCCGAAATTTCGATATCATTGTATTACTAAGCTCAAAGATATCAGAGTTTTTAGAGGTCTTGATTTCCGACGAAAAAAAACAAAAATAATTTTTATTTCGAAAACGGTAACAGATAGGTATAGGGAAATATTATGGAAAGTTGTTAGGAAATTGAGGTAGTTCCATTTGAAAAATCAAAGTTGCTACTACTTTCTTATAGAAGTGGCAACACCGCATTACCGAAAATATTTTAGTTGGGTAGAGAATGTCCGACTATGCCCTCCATTGAATTCTCAAAGTGATCCGTTGTATGGTTCACCAGAAACGTCTAATGTGCCATCCACCGTGAATCACCCTGTATATATATATATATATATATATATATATATATATATATATATATATATATATATATATATATATATATATATATATATATATATATTTATACATATATACGACTTTTCTAGATATTATTTGAAGACTATTGAAAGGCAAAAATTTTGTTCCATGTTTTTTATCTACATATAGAGTTATTCGAAAACTCTTGAATAAATCAGGTGGATATTTCGTAGACAATTCGATCATTTAGAGGTTGTATTTTTCGTACATTTGTGGTAAGCAGTTCTCCTTCTGAACTTAAGATAGTTCGAAATTTGTCAACCTGAAAAATGGAAAAAATTATTAGCTACTTCCAATATGGGGATCACCAAGAGTTGATATTTAAATTTTAATAAAAGTGATTCGACATCGAAATTTCCGTAGACCTTTCACCTCAACAAAATTTTTCTTGGACTGTTCATTCAAATTTTAGGATTACACGATGATGAAAATAACATACTTACTTGGTGTTTGGTAATTTTACTCAATTCGGTAAATATAGTCCACACTACGACATCATCACAGTTTGGCGTTGTCAGTGAACCAAAATATCTATAGAAGTGTTTCACGTCATTTGGAAGAAAATTGGAGGGATTAATTTTAATATTCACCGTTTGTTTATATTTTTTCAGATTTCCAATTTGCTCAATTATTGGTTGTAACTCTGCATTGTCCTTTTCAGAATACTATAGAGAGAATAAAATCAATAAAGAGATTTAAATACCTATGTGTGATGTGTATGTATACACACACATATATATATATATATATATATATATATATATATATATATATATATATATATATATATATATATATATATAGATGTATATGAATTTGTTACCTGTTTACGTTATATGAGAACAATAAAAGTTTAGCTCTGACAGGTTAATTTAATTAATTATTATAAACGAATAAAAGTATAAAACTGTACGTTTCCGTGGTACATCCACCTTCTTCAGCACTCGATATATAAATCACAAAGAACCTGTAAAACGTATTATCATCAGTAATGCCGATATATCAGACGATAGGGTACACAACCTTAAATGTAACATACATACATATAAAATCAATCAATACAATAATTTTGTCAAGTACATCCACAATAAAATCAAACTTAATCAACTAACATAAACACCGAAACGTACAATTTTGTACTTTTATTCGTTTATAATAATTAATTAAATTAACCTGTCAGAGCTAAACTTTTATTGTTCCTATATATATATATATATATATATATATATATATATATATATATATATATATATATATATATATATATATATAGATAGGGTGTTTCAAAAAGAGGGGGCCTCGTTGCTAGGATATATAGAACACTGCAAAATTTTCGTAACGGCATTCGCTTTCAATATTGAAAAAAAAAACTTTATTCACATTTTCTACGATTTTGTCGAAACTACGGCAACTTCATAATGAAATTTGGTATGAATATGTTTTGGAAGCAGACGCATCGCTTCCTTCCGAATACTTTCGAACCTAACTTTTTATTACTTACTAACCTCAAAAAAGTTAAGTAGGTACAAAAGTATTCGGTACGAACCGTGTAGTACCGTTCTCTATGAGAGGAAGATATTAAAACAAATCTACGTGATGTGTAAGCTTCCAAAACATATTCGTACAAAATTTCGTTACAATGTTGCCAGTTGTTTCGACATAAATATAAGAAATGTATTTTATTTAATTTTTTTAATACCCTGTATCTCGAAAACGGATGCCGTTTTTTTTATTGAGCAAACTCAACGTATTTTGCAGTGTTTCATCTATCCTAGCAACGGGCACCCTTTTTTCAAAATACCCTATACTTATATATATATATATATATATATATATATATATATATATATATATATATATATATATATATATATATATATATATATATATATATATATATATATATGTGTGTGTGTGTGTGTGTGTGTGTGTGTGTGTGTAAACTTATATTTAATTGATGAACTTTCAGCCATAATTCAGGAATTGAATATCAGAGGATATTGCCTAATGTAAATTCAATTTGAAGTAGTTGGAATCTTTTAAAAACAAGTTTGTATTCAGTAATTTTAATCTTAATTGAGTCATCCCAAAAATTCTCCATTTAAATGTTTAACTTAGTAACCTATCTTGAGATCAATCATAAATTTGCACCAACTACGACTAAGTCCCATATATTACTTGAATTCTCGATGGAAATAAAATATTCGCAAATTCGAATAATAAAATAGCAAATAGTGTTATAAAACGTTTTTTTTTCAATTATGATAAAACACACTGAATATATGGCCAGGTAATGACAATAATTGCGAAGACGAATATATACTGATAAATAATGGTTCTTACATCATACAAGACAGTTAAAACAGCTACTCCGTTACTATATTTCAATGCTTCTTCAATAGTTTCGTATTTATTATTATAGGTCACAAAATGAGTTTCAAACGCCAATCTTGAAAAAAAAAACAATTAGTTACCAACAAATTTCATGAAAATCAAGTATTCCTTTATTTTTAATCAAAAAAATAGTTTAACAAGGAAAGCACCTAATGTTAAAATCAATTCAGTTTTACTGCTAGGGTAAATTACTGAACAGTACACACCATTTCAATCAGCATTCGTAAATTAAAAAATTTGAGTTTTCTCATAACAATTGCATGTGGAAAAATTTTCAAATTCCATTCATAACATATTGGTTATTGGAACTGGAATATAGACCTCTTCAGAAAATGTCAGGTCCCGTAAACAAGAAATGTGTCCATTTATTATTATAATATAAACTGATAGCGGAGTATTTCAATAATATTGAATTATGTATCTTCCTCCAAATAGGGCTGACCAAGTGAAAATTTCACGTCTTCGTTCAGGGCACACACGTCTAACGCATGAGCAATTACTATCAAGAAATATAGCACCTATCTGTGAATTCTGCAATGTTAGAACTACAATTAAACACATTTTGATTGACTGTCCTAAGTACTCCACCTACAGGAAGAAAACAAAAATGAAATTATCCCTTTCCGCAGTTCTTGGCAACGATAATGATGACTTGAGAAACACCGCAAGATTCCTGAAGGATATAAAAGTGTATGATATGTTATAAACGTAAATTCAGTATATTTCTGTTAAGTCTCTAAATGGTTCCGTTTGTGCAAATGGTCTTTGTAATCGAAGCACATGCCTTTCTAAATAAAAAAATAAAAAATAATATTGAATACACCATGAATTGGAAATATTGATCATATCAAATTTGTTCAAACAACAATTATTAGAATTAAAATAAGCGGCAGGTAGGAAAATATTCGTAGGTTTTAAAATCTTTATTGAATTTTTATCAGAAGATGTTATTGAAAAAAATTAGACCAATTTCAAAATTGTAACAGATCATAAAGAGTTTGTATTTGCATACCTTTTTTCATTTATTGTATGTTCAGCTCCCCAATGAAAATGGAATTGCACTAAATTAAATATTCCAGGACTATTCCCTCCAGAAATAGATATATGGGCAGAAGAAGGCAATTTTACTGTTACTGAAAACAATATAATTCTCTTAATTGTTCAGATGAATTGAACATAATTATACCACCCACATATGGCACAAATCCACGATTTTTCCGTTCTCACCCTTTGCTTAGAATGTTCAGGAATATAGAGATGATTGACAAAAACATATTATTTTTTTGATATATATACATATATATATATATATATATATATATATATATATATATATATATATATATATATATATATATATATATATATATATATATATTTATATATATATATATATATATATATATATATATATATATATATATATATATATATATACCTATATATATATAGGGTGTTAAAGGTGAAGACCTGATGGTGGTTTTTTGTACATATTTTCGAAACCTGTGAAGTTAATTGGATAAAATTTGGTACAGTTATATAACTTTTAACTCTATATTTAATGTACTAAAAGTTAGTATTACAATATTTATAGCAGTACGTAGTGCAGAGGGGTATTGGCGATGGTTAATTTTTAGTAATTTTGTCTTCAAAATTTGAAAATATGAAGGTTTTTGTAAAAATCAGGTACTCTTCTCATGCTTCGCTAGGAAGCAGCATTTTTGGTTTTTCAATGTGCAAATCGAAGAGAAATATACAGTAGACCTGAAAACAAATGACGTTTTTCGATATGCTAGGTAAAGGAAAATTAGTCGATTATTAATTAATTGTCGATTATTAATAGCCCAGTTTTCAATTGAGCTGTGTGTTTCGAAAATATTCACAAAAAACACCATCTAGTCTTCACCTTTAACAACCTGTATTTTTGGAAGTAGAATATATGGTTGAAATATTGACGTCTAATTTCGGGACACCCAGTATATATATATATATATATATATATATATATATATATATATATATATATATATATATATATATATATATATATATATATAGAAACGCTTTGTATTATCGGGAATGTGGTCTGTAGACTCAATAAACTCTTTGTCTTTTTTTCAACTCAATATTTCGCCATTTATTTTACAGCTTCATCGAGTACTACAAAAAATTTTAAAAATTAAAAACTTTAAAATTCTTTTTACATTTTCGCTTTCTCTTATATAACTCTACATAATTAAAATGACATATACAATTTTAAAGCACATAACATTCGACACTTACAAGAATAGAGTTGGTCCTTAGTTGTAATATATCGGATGCATATATATACCATCTCAACACAAATCTAAACTAACAATGAATTCCCTCTCACTGTAGACAACGGGACCAACACATGGCAACAATGCCGACATTGAAAAACGATTAGATTTAATTCAAAATATTTATATAGATTTCACTCAGTTGGTCTGTGTCTGCTTTAAAATTCACTGCATTCACATCTTGACTTATGTGTACCATTTCCAAAAACAGCCTACTCTTATAATTATATTCTGTTTCTAGTATTTTGACATTGTCGAAATTAAAACGATGTCCCATTTTTTGATAGTGGTTGACTAATGCACACGAATTATTTCCTATTTTACAGTCACTCTTATGTTGCGTCAACCTTTGTTTCAACCACTGCTGCGTTTGTCCAATGTAACTACTGTCACATTCCATACATGGTATTCTATAGATGACATTATTTTTATATTGTAATGGTGTTTTATCCTTCATTCCAGTAAATAATTTCGAGCTATTATG
Organism: Cynegetis impunctata; assembly: GCA_030704885.1. NCBI lineage: Eukaryota > Metazoa > Arthropoda > Insecta > Coleoptera > Coccinellidae > Cynegetis > Cynegetis impunctata. Next base: position 655,972 of record JARQZK010005068.1, read on the forward strand.
GGTATTATACTTTGCTATTTTTATTTCTGGAAAATTTTTAAATATGTTCATAATTGACTGTGTCACTTTACCAACATACGGCAATCTCTTGTATTTAAATATTATATTTGCTTCTTCCGTGGGACCGTCATAGAAGTGAGTACTGTAAATAAGTTCATTTAATAGACCTCTAGGGTACCCATTATTAGCAAAGATGTCAATTAGCTTTTTTAAGTTGTTTTTTTTTAATTTTTCTTTAGAAATATGTATAACTCGATTTTTCATTGCTATAACAGTGTTGTACTTCTGATTATTTGGATGACTAGAATGAAAGTTTACAAATCTACCAGAACAAGTTGGTTTCTGATACCAATCCAATTCAATTTCATTATTATTATTTCTTATTACTCTGGTATCTAAAAATGGAATGCTCCTTTGGTTTTCTGTTTCCAGGGTAAACTGTAGGTGTTCATTGAATGAGTTGAATACTTTCAGGGTTGTTTCTATTTGATTTTCTGGTACACTACAGATTATATCATCTGAAAACTTGTATATGAAAGGAAATTTAAATGGTAATCTTGGAATGATATCATCAAACAAGTGATCTAATACAATAGTTGCTAATATGGGACTTATAGGTGATCCCATTGGTGTCCCAAAAATCTGCCTGTAGAAACTGTCATTATAGCTAAAATAAGTGTTGCTAAATACGAACCTAACAAGCAACAAAAAACTTTCCTTGGTCAGAGTAGTGTTAACTGCAATAAGATGCCATAACACAAACCGGACATACCACTGCGACCTATAGTAAGCTCAATCAATTCAGTAACATATAATATCTCAAAATTTTTAGCTGACATATTGAAGATATCATTCTGTGACCTGAATGATTATAATATCAAAGATACGTTTTGTTTTGTCAATACAATAAGAGGTATAATATTGCCCAATGGTTATAGATTGGTTTCACTCGATGCAGTCTCTCTTTTTACCAACATACCAGTTGAGCTGATAGTGGAGGTCGTTGAACTGAAGTGGCATCTTATTGCAGTAAACACTACTCTGACCAAGGAAAGTTTTTTGTTGCTTGTTAGGTTCGTATTTAGCAACACTTATTTTAGCTATAATGACAGTTTCTACAGGCAGATTTTTGGGACACCAATGGGATCACCTATAAGTCCCATATTAGCAACTATTGTATTAGATCACTTGTTTGATGATATCATTCCAAGATTACCATTTAAATTTCCTTTCATATACAAGTTTTCAGATGATATAATCTGTAGTGTACCAGAAAATCAAATAGAAACAACCCTGAAAGTATTCAACTCATTCAATGAACACCTACAGTTTACCCTGGAAACAGAAAACCAAAGGAGCATTCCATTTTTAGATACCAGAGTAATAAGAAATAATAATAATGAAATTGAATTGGATTGGTATCAGAAACCAACTTGTTCTGGTAGATTTGTAAACTTTCATTCTAGTCATCCAAATAATCAGAAGTACAACACTGTTATAGCAATGAAAAATCGAGTTATACATATTTCTAAAGAAAAATTACAAAAAAACAACTTAAAAAAGCTAATTGACATCTTTGCTAATAATGGGTACCCTAGAGGTCTATTAAATGAACTTATTTACAGTACTCACTTCTATGACGGTCCCACGGAAGAAGCAAATATAATATTTAAATACAAGAGATTGCCGTATGTTGGTAAAGTGACACAGTCAATTATGAACATATTTAAAAATTTTCCAGAAATAAAAATAGCAAAGTATATATATATATAAGAAATTATTTACTGGAATGAAGGATAAAACACCATTACAATATAAAAATAATGTCATCTATAGAATACCATGTATGGAATGTGACAGTAGTTACATTGGACAAACGCAGCAGTGGTTGAAACAAAGGTTGACGCAACATAAGAGTGACTGTAAAATAGGAAATAATTCGTGTGCATTAGTCAACCACTATCAAAAAATGGGACATCGTTTTAATTTCGACAATGTCAAAATACTAGAAACAGAATATAATTATAAGAGTAGGCTGTTTTTGGAAATGGTACACATAAGTCAAGATGTGAATGCAGTGAATTTTAAAGCAGACACAGACCAACTGAGTGAAATCTATATAAATATTTTGAATTAAATCTAATCGTTTTTCAATGTAGCATTGTTGCCATGTGTTCGTCTCGTTGTCTTCAGTGAGAGGGAATTCATTGTTAGTTTAGATTTGTGTTGAGATGGTATATATATGCATCCGATATATTACAACTAAGGACCAACTCTATTTGTGTAAGTGTCAAATGTTATGTGCTTTAAAATTGTATATGTCATTTTAATTGTGTAGAGTTATATAAGAGAAAGCGAAAATGTAAAAAGAATTTTAAAGTTTTTAATTTTTAAAATTTTTTGTAGTACTGATGAAGCAGTAAAATAAATGGCGAAATATTGAGTTGAAAAAAAGAGTTTATTGAGTCTACAGACCACATTCCCGATAATACAAAGCGTTTCTATATTGTACAGATTGGTCGAAATTATTAAGTATTATATATATATATATATATATATATATATATATATATATATATATATATATAGACATATATATATATATATATATATATATATATATATATATATATATATATATATAGACATATATATATATATATATATAGACATATATATATATATATATATATATATATATATATATATATATATATATATATATAGACATATATATATATATATATATATATATATATATATATATATATATATATATATATCTTCAGAAATTTAGTTACAATAATTATTTTTTGAGTTGATATATATGGGTTTTCTCTTCTTTAGACTGGGAAAAATACTTGGAATTTTCGATATTGAGCGATACACGCCTGCAGGAAGGATAAACTTTTTATTTGGAAAACCGAAATATTTTTACTCTATCTTCTTTCGACGATATCTGTATGCTCCATCCAACCATAGGATATTGCAACTTGTTGTTAAATTTGACGTAGGGAGGCTCCGTGGCGGAGAGGTTATAGGTAGCGCTATGCCGTCTTCGTTGACGGAGTTGGTGGGTTCGATTCCCACCGTATTCCTGGGTGTTTGGGGGCGTTCTGAGTTTTCAGTGGTTCTCCTCATTTAGTAATTTGATGGCTAAGTCCATAGATGACGAAGCCAAATTGTACGGGGGTCGGGCGGTGTGAGAGGGCACACGTCCCACCTCTTTAAAAAAAAAAAATTTGACGTAACACAATGAGTAAGCCGTAAGCGTAAATTAGGGTACGAGTCAAAAGGAGGACACACAAGAACAGAAACCAGCAATTCTCAACCTGTGGGGCTTTCTCTCCTAGGGAGGCACGAGCATATCCAAAAGAAAGTATTATTAAAAAAATTGATTAACTGACTGGAAGGAAAGTACACACAAATACAGAAGAAAATACCTTTTTTTAGGTCGTACTTACTCTAAAGACGAAAAACTCAAAATACATTTTATTATTGTTCACATTTTATTGTATGCTAAGTCGCCATACAAATTATGATGGAAAATTGGGATGCGAATCCTGAAAGGTTGAGAAACGCAGGGTTAAACTATTCAACGTGTGCAGTGTGGAGGAAAATGTTCATTGAGCACCAATAACTTACACACGAATATGTTCTTTATAGCTAGAGATAAAACTATGAAAGGTGTATCGCACTTTGACACAACATCTAGTCATGCATTCAAATAAAATCTGGGCGCGATATTTTATAATGAAGGTTTTGCAAACAAGTTATCAATGATAGGCTATCTTTCTTTGTCAATTTGCAAAAGTCGCAATATTGGATTACGCAGCATCCATCCTTAATGCACCAAATGCCTTCCCATGCCAAAAATGCCGAAAAAGATGAAGTGAACTTGGTAACACATTGGTAAATGGAGATCGGTTCGGGAAAACTCTAGGATTTTTATGTTCGTTATCGGCAAGGGGGTCATCATTTTTTAGACTCAATTTTTCGTAAAAAGTTGAAAAAAAAATCAAAACTTACGCTATTTACTATAAATTTCAAAATATAAATTTACTCGACTTTCATATACTATTTTTTAATTTAAAATTTAAAATCGTAAAGGTACTCTCACGCCAACATATACATATATATATATATATATATATATATATATATATATATATATATATATATATATATATATATATATATATACAGGGTGGACCACGACGAACTGCATCGATCGATATCTTAGAAAGTGAATGCAGGAAAAATTTGACATTTTGGGAACTTGCTAGATGTTTTGGGGCCTATACAACTAAAATATTTTCATGTATTGGGCACTTCCTTTTGTACCGGAAATAGACCCTGAGTCGCTTATTTTAAATGGGATACCCTATATATTATTACATTTTTGGATTTTACTTAAGATTCTAGGCAAATTCTATGTATCATGTCCCATACCTAAGACTAAGCGTTTTTGACATATTTAGGTTTTTATGTCAAAAACGACGATTGCAAGCCCAAATATAATTATCAATTGTTCCTATAAGGAAGCCTTTTTTACTTACTTAGGGTTAGATTCCTTGTTGAAAAGGACCTACTTTAATAGATTTTCTATAATATTTGGATAACTAATCATACAGAGTATTCAAAAAATAAGATCTAAAATGAGATTGAGAAAACTGACAAAAATCACTTTTTTCAAATAGAAACCCCCCATTTTTATTATTTCGTAGTATTTATTTAAAAAGAAGGTAACTTTGTATGAGGTTATCTATACCTAAAATTTGAAGTTTTCGAAATATTGCCAATTTAATATTTTTATAAGGCGATTTTGTATTTGATAGTTAAACAATAAGATCTAGGATAGCCACGATCGTATTTGACATTTCAAATCATCGTAATGGCACCCCGGTTAAATTATACAAACGAAAATTATTTAAACTTATTTATTATTTATGACCATTGTGACAAAGCTTTTCCAAGAACGTGTGATACATTTGCGACCCGATGTCCTCATAGACAAAGACCATCGGCAAATACTGTTGAACGAATTATAGAAAACTTCAAGAACTTTTGATCCGTAAAGACAAAAGTATACGAAAAGAAACCAGTTGTTAATAATAAAAATATTGAAATAGCAATTTTGAGATATTTTGAAGCATATACAAGAAAATCTTCAAGGCAGGGAGCAATAGAATCAGGCTTTATACACACAATTTCAACAAGTTATTAAATGTAATCAATAAATTTTTGTAAACCAAATATGAAATTCCTGGAACTATAATTTTCATTAAAAATATACCTACATCAAACTTACTTGTATGTCCAGTGTTCGTGACTGAAACATTATATTCCTGATCCCAGTTTTTGAGTACTAGTGGTGATCCTTCAATTTTTGTCGTATTGTTTAGCTGAATGTTAATAGGTGACTGAGCAACAGCTTTTTGACAGTATACAGAGGGCCATTGATCTAAGAAAATAAAATTTATATTGAATAATTTATATTGAATGAAATTCCCTGCAAAACCACAAAATACAGTTCACAGATTTAACTACATTCATATTAGTTTTTGAGTTATATAAAACTCAAAATTAAGTGGTATGCCCTACATGCATCGCCGCTTATTGGAATATTTCAAACAGTTTGCAAAAAATATTATTAATGTTGAACAATATATCCGAAATTCAATCGTCGAGAGCTTTTTGTAGGATAAAAAGAGCTTACAAACCGTGTTTTATACCTCATGAGCCAAGATACATGTATCATTTTTCCTGGGTAAATTTTGCCATGTCGATCAAATTAAATGAAGTTAAATTTTAACAGTTAGAATTTGAATAAATTCAGTCCAATTTTAGCATCTTCAGACTTCTAGGAAGAAAGTGGCTTGGAGGTGCATGATCAGCAAATTATTTTTAAATTGATTATAAATAACATATACGAAACTTAGCCTTGTATCTTGAGTATGAATTGAGAGATAGAGAGAGAGAGCTGTTTTTGTATGTATTTTGCACAACCAGATTTTCGCGGTTGAATTAAAGGGTTGACAATTTGTGCGAGAATAAAGTTAATATTATAGTGCTTTCTGGAAGTATAAACTTTTCATACTAATTGCTGCTATTTTAATGCAGAGATTTCTGGTTTATGTTATTTTTGAGATTTTGAGTACCTTCATAGCTACTCCAGATTGAGTTAGAGAGTTGAAATTTCGTACTTAGATTGAGTTGATACTAGGAAAGTACCTGTTGTTGGTGGTTTCAACTACCTATACTTTTTACCGATTCTATTTCAATGATGATATTTCATGTTTTTTCGTGGAGATTTTTCTCAATTCTGAATTGACTTAGGGGTTTAATAGACCGAGAGATACTGGAAGGATATGTGAAGTCATTTCTTACAGTATAGCGCTTTTAGGTGAGTTCATATACGTAACAACTAAATAATCTTCGATTCGCGGATGATATAGTGTTGATTGCGGATGATCTAAGTGAAGCACGAGATATGCTGCAACAACTCCAGAACGAAATGGAAGCGGTCGGTCTGAACATAAACTATGCCAAAACTAAGGCAATGACAAACCTAGTACCAACAGGAAATATATGCATAAAGGGAGCGCTAGTAGAATATGTAGAAAAATACACCTATCTGGGACACGAATTGAAGAACAGCCGGGACAACCAAACTTGCGAACTTCTAAGGCGCATAAACCTCGGATGGGCAGCATACGGCAAATTGAGACACATATTCGATGACAAAATTCCTATAAGTCTAAAAAGAAAGACTTTTAACACGTGTATCCTACCGGTTCTCACATATGAGGCAGAAACCCTAATGCTCACGAAGACCTCAGCAAGGAAATTGAGTGTCACGCAAAGGAAGATGGAAAGATCTATGCTGGGAATATCACTCAGAGACAGAGTAAGAAATGAGGAGATTCGTAGAAAAACAAAGGTAGAAGACATCATTGAAAAGATCTCAAAGTCGAAATGGAGGTGGGCCGGTCATGTAGCACGACAAACAGATCAGAAATGGACGAAAAAACTTCTGGAATGGAGGCCATGGTTAGACAAACGAAATCCCGGAAGACCACCCACCAGATGGACAGACGATTTAAAAAAGATCAATACCAACTGGATTGCAGCGGCACAGGACCGAGAAACTTGGAAGAAACTTGAGGAGGCCTATGTTCGACAGCGGATGCAGATGGCTGGGGGATGATGGGGAGGGGGGGGGATGATATACGTAATAAATTGAAGGAAAATGACGTTCTTACTGGTGGTGCGCGGGTCGCAATTGCAGAATAATTAATCGAAATTGCTCGAAAATTTCTTCAATTTATCGGTATTTTAACAACAAAATATCCGACGCTCCCTATATTCCATACTTCTCCGGTGGGTGTTTAGGCCCGCCATACTTTTTTGAAAATGTTTTTTCTTATTTTTTGTAAATTTATTTCTTACAGGCTGATTTTTTATCAAAACAATAATTTTTTATTAATCTTGTACGAAAATCACTACGTCATACCATTTCTGCGGTCCAAAATGTAATTTTTTTAAATTCGAAAAACTATTTTTTTCACCTTGAAATTAGGTCTAGTAGTTGTTTTTATGATAAGAAAAATAATTGTTATAATGCCATACCTGTAGAGTGGGTGATATACGTATAATGTGATTAAATAATTGTAAAATTTTATGCGTGTTTTAAAAACGGTTAGAGAATACCATTTTTCAAGTATGGCACCACTTTTGTACTGCACTAGAAGTATGGCGAATATAATTTTTTCTACTCCCGTATGTGAATTACTAACGTCACACATCGATGAAAATGTGTAAAGCTTCATTTCACGAACCGGTGTGTGAAGTGCCATGCTTTTCTTATGGGATTTATTTCACGCACCGGTGCCATAAGAGTCAATACAAATTCCCACACCGGTCGCTGGTCTAGGTAGCGGTGGCGAGAGAAATTGACAAATATGACAGTTCCCGCAAAGTGAAGTTCAGAGTTACGTCAGTTAATAGACCGTAAGTAGTAATTAATTACCCTCTGAATTAATAAATAGTACGACGAAATTTTGATTTAAACCGATTAGCCGTGTATTTCACGTTAATTCCTGATGGACAGCATTGAAGTACTCCCATCAACTCCTCCAAATATAACATTAGCAGCCAGTGAAGCAAGTTCATCGTTATTGCCACAAAAATCGTTGGGAATTTACGAAAACACTTTGGAAAAGTTTATGCAATGGCGCAATACAAACAACGTCCATTCTCCGAAAGGGTAATATTAGCCTACCTATCTGAATTATCAACAAAGGTTAAATCTTCTACCTTATGGAGTCACTACTCAATGTTGAAAAGCACCCTTAGTGTTAAGTACAACGTACAAATTGGTGATTATCCGAAAGTTCGCGCTTTCTTGAAACGGAAAAACGAGGGATACATTCCTAAAAAATCACGCGTTTTGGAAAAGGAACACGTATTAAAATTTCTCAAAGAGGCACCCGATGAAAAATATTTATTAACCAAAGTAAGTCCATTTGTATAAATATCGATAAATACTAATCTTTAAATTTTTAGCTTATTTTGTTGTTTGGGGTAGCTGGAGCCCTGCGCAGAGATGAGCTCTATAAATTAAAAATGGATGACATCCAAAATTTGGGAACACTTCTTATTGTGTCAGTCAATGATACGAAGACTAAGGTTTCTAGAAAATTTACTGTTACTGAATACTTGGACATATATCACAAATACGTGCTCTTCGTCCCAAGGATTATGCCGAAAATAAATTCTTTATTAATTATCAACGAGGGAAATGTACTCGGCAAGTGATTGGTATAAATAAGATAGGAAAAGTCCCTTCAGAAGTTGCCACATTTTTGAAACTCCCCAATCCCAACGAATTTACCGGGCACAGCCTACGGCGTTCATCTGCGTCTTTATTAGTCGAAGGTGGAGGAGATCTCCTAACGCTAAAAAAACACGGCGGCTGGAAATCATCCTCAGTGGCAGAAGCCTACGTGGAAGAATCCCTAACTAAAAAGATAGATGTCTGCAATAAAATCTTAAGAACTGAGAATAATCGTAGTTATGTTGTCAATACCAACAGTACAAGCAGCAGTAATTTTGTAGAGAAAGAGAAAGTAAATGTACATTTTGACAATTTACAAAATTGCAATATAACTGTTCATAATAATTATTATTGTAATAAAGAAAATTAGTCGAATTTTCCTTTAATTCAATCTCTAAGTAAAAGGTCCTAGAAAAAGTATAGTGTGCACCACGGCGTGAAGACTTTTTTACGATCGTGCGGATTGTGAAACTCGCCTGCGGCTCCACACTCGCGTAAAAAAGTATACTTCACGCACTAGATACACAATATACTATTGTCTCACTGTATCATAAACTGACTACGATTCAACTGCCATACTGAATGAAATAGTTTTTCGAATTTTAAAAAATTACATGATTGAGGGGGTATGGCGGGTATTTTGGTCCGTCGGAATGGTATGGCGTTGTGATTTTCGTACAGGATTAATAAAAAATAAAAGAAATCAGCCTATAAGAAATAAATTTTAAAAAAACATTCTCAAAAAAGTATGTGGCATATAGCGAGCTTTGGATTTTTTTTGTTAAAATACCGATAAATTGAAGAAATTTTGTGAAAGAAATTGTTTGACACATCCGGATTTTCTAGCAATTTCAGTTAATTATTCTGCAATTTTATTGCAACCCGCGCACCACTGGTTAGAACATCATTTTCCTTCAATTTATTACGTATATGAACTCCCCTAAAAGCGCCATACTGTAAGAAATGACTCCACAAATCCTTCCAGTATCTCTAGGTCTATAAGATTTTGTTGACGCGTTTTTTACACAATAATTGTTGACTATAAAAAATTCTTTAAACTGTAATAAATTGAATGTTTTCTCACCTTGTGCTTTGTAATTCCATGCCTGAGAAAGTGAAGTAAATACTAACACTAAAAATTTGTTGTAAGAATTAAATTTTGATTAATGTTCAAAAGAATATTCACAAACCTACCCAATGAAAAAATAACGAGTTTATAAGCCATCACCGTCTTGTTTTGCTGAATACTTTGAAGTGTTAACTCCTAAAATAATACGTTATATATACAAGGACATAAAATACAGAAACATGAAAATATAAATTTCAAAATATATTGAATACTTTTAACCAATTCCAACTGATAAGCATATTGGAATTTAAAATAGAAATTAGAGGCATTCATATACAACCTCAGTTGATAATAAGTTATTTTTTCGGGATATTCCAATTCGGAAAACATTCGCTATTTTTCATTTCACTTAATATAATTATCAGAGTTTAGCAAAATTTTGATTTCAACACTTGGAGTTGAGAGTTAAAATTTTAGATGTGGAATTATCAATTGAATGCTTTTTCATTATAGGATATTCTGTCCGATTATTGGAATATTACATTTGAGTCGACTATTAGTGGATGATATTATTTCCATAGTGAGAATAGGATATTATTCAAATAACTGATACTGACTCTTCGCTGTTACTGAATCATGATTAACATTTATTTATTTATTTATTTATACAATCTTTACAAACACTATAAAATAGTAATTACATGAAAAGCAACCTGAAGTGGAAGAAGAAAAATGTTAACAGAAGCCACAAGACATGAATGAGAAAATTAAATCTAAACCTAAAACATAAAATACCATACACAAACACAATATTAAAAGTTAAAACTACCATCTATTTATTTTGCACTATAACCCATGTCCTCACGCTCAAGCAATTTCTTAAATTTACTTGCCTCAATATTAAAAATGTCCATATCTAGCACATTCAAAATATTATTACATATCCTTAGCATATTATTTATTGGGGATGTGGCATTACCATTATTTATATAGAATAAATCTTTGTTTGTTATTCTTAACCTAGTCTTCGGTACCCTAAATAACATATAATTAATTATATCACAGTTCTTGTATTTCGTATTAGTTAAAATATAGTATACAAACATAACATCTTGAATATTCCTTCTATCACAGAGCATCTGAAACTCGAATGTATTCAACATCGCCCTATATGACACCACACATGGATACTCTCCATTTTTTCTTACATAAAAAAATTTTTAAAAGCGTTTTTGTACTTTTTCAATCATATCTGAATGTAATATTGCTACAGAAGACCAGATGTTTGAGGAATATTCCATATGCGGCCTCACTAGGTCCTTGTAGAGTTTCATAATTGTACTTATCTTGAAATTCTTACTGTTCCTTGTTATAAAACTCAAAGATCGATAGGCCTTGATAACTACATTAGTGTAGTGCCGATTAAACTTTGTATTGTACTGAAATGTTACCCCCAAATCCCCGATTACATCTTTTCTGTCAATTTTGGTAATGCCAATGAAGTAGTCCTGAATAATATATTTTGTTTTTCGAGTATACGTAACCACTGCACACTTATTAACATTTGAAGACAATTTATTCTTTTTAAACCATTCAAGAATAGAATTCATATCACTTTGCAACTTGACAGTATATTCACTAACAGAAATTGTTTTAAATAACTTAAAATCATCAGCAAAAATTAGACTTTCAGATAAAGTGACACAATCAGGTAAGTCAGTAATAAACAATAGAAAAAATAGGGGCCCAAGTTTACTTCCTTGAGGGACTCCTGAACTAGATATGTATTGATCTGACAAACAATTGCCAATTTTAACTCTGTTACTTCTCCCTATTAAATAAGTTTTAATTAGATTAAAAGCTTTTTTCGAGAGACCAAAGGCAACCAGTTTATTTAGTAGTACCTACACAATGATTTACCTTGTCAAATGCCTTCTCGCAGTCAGTGTAAAGTTTGTTCCCTCAGCTGCCTGTGAAATATATTCTTAGAGGATGCAAAGATTAGTTACAGTGTGGATTTATCCTTCACAAAACCATGCCGACATTTTTCAATTTTATGCTTTACGTGCTCAAATATATTGTCATAAAGTACATTTTCAAATATTTTGGCTAAACTATTTAACAAATTAATAGGCCTATAATTTGAAATAACTTTTTCTTGCCTTTCCTGAAAATAGGTGAAACTGTTGATAACTTTAACAGATCTGGAAACTGCTCCTGTTCAATAGACATGTTAAAAAGATGAGCTAGAGGCTTTGCGAGAAGTTCAGCACAGCCTTTATGAATGTAAGGTGGAATTTCATTTGGGACAGTTGATTTCTTAGGTTTTAGGTTTTTTATAGCTCTAATTACATCAATTTTTGAAACTTTTTCAAAAACAAAATTACCCCATTCCTTATCCTCTGAATGACAATAAGAACAGTCAGATGCCCCATACACAGATGCAAAATATTTTGCAAAGGCATTCGCAATGTCAAGAGGTGTTGACAAATTAACATTATTTGAAGTCATTGTCGTTGGTATGCCTGTATTTTTATATTTTGATTTAAAGAAAATCCAGAATGTGCTCGGATCTCCCACTATATTATTCTCAATTTATGTTTTATACAAGTTGTATTCATACTTGGTTTGATTTTTAATTTAATTTCTGAGAGTCTGCTATTCGACACACTCTGGTCTTTCCATTTTGCTTGATTGTCGATGAAGTTTGTTTTTCCTTTTGATTTTGTGTCTCAAATTTGGAAAGAACCGCTTAGGAAATTTGGAGTGAGTTTTATTGGATCCGATTGTCGATTCAGGAATAGAAAAATCTAATAAGTAATACTTGCTTTCATAGAACACATAAAAACCCAAACCAACATCTTCACATTTAAACAATTTCGACCAGTCCAACTCTGCTAATAAATGATGAAGAATCAAGTAATTACCTTTGGCATAGTTGTAAATGTACGATTTTTTATTAACCATCTCATTATGTTTCTCCTTTAGATTGATTCTTAAACTTAAGTTCGGGTGATATGCATCCTCAGGAATCAATCGACTATTGGACCTAGAAACATTGCAGTTTTCCATATTTGTGAGAGCAAGATCTAAAAATCTGTTCATAAAATTAGGGACATTATTTGCTTGGTTCAAGTTGTACATATTAAGAAATTGCTGCATCAAGACACTCTTATCACAATCTGTACTATTACTACTATCAAAATGAGGCAGATTAAAATCAACTAACAGTATCACGTCAATACCGTCATCGTCTGATGCCGCGTGAGGAGATATCGAAAGATGTAACTTGATTTGAGCACGTGCTTTCCTCTTTTAGGGATTATTCTGACATTATTCTGAGATTAGTGCACTTATTTCTGTGGATCACGAAGAAATATGTTATAGTATTCTACTTCGAAATGAACAACTGACATCTGAGCTTGTATTTTTAGATGGTTAACTATGTGATAAGTTGTCAAGTTACATTCTCTTTCATAGACCCGGGCTAAAATGTATTTCAATTATTAATCTAGTATAATTTTATCTTCACTCCTCTTGCCAAAAGGCAACATTGGTCTCGACGTAAATTCGTATATAATAGCTCACAGAATATATATATATATATATATATATATATATATATATATATATATATATATATATATATATATATATATATATATATATATATATATATATATATATATATATATATATATATATATATATATATATATATATATATATATATATATATATATATATATATATATATATATATATATATATGTATAAGGTAAATTTACTGTGTGATTAACACTCAGTAAAACATTTTTCAAAATTGTCAAATGAAGTAAGACGCTTGGCTTGATTCCCCTAAAATCTTCTTCTTCTTACGGTGCCGTACCCGGTTTCGGGCGTAGGCGACCTCTCTACCACTATTCGTGTTGTGCGTGATACAGTGATACACGAATAGAAAGGACTTACAGTTTTGCGACGATTCGAAACGTCTTTATAGAGAGGCTTTACAAGGCAGAATACTTCTCGGTGGTATGTCAATTCCTTCCGAGAAGTGGCTCCGCATTAATTTGTTGGTTCGGCCGGGATTCGATCCACCGACCCTCTGTTCAGTAGTCCAACGCACTGACCACTGAACTACGGAGCCCCCGGTTTAATTTAAAGAACAAAAAATAATCAATCATCCAAAATAGGAACATAACGTAACTGAAATATTGGAGCATTGTATACAAAAAAACAATTTTATGCATTTGGATGTTCACCACTTATTAATGCAGTAGGTATTATAAATAGATAGATTGTTACGTTTGTAATTTTAGTTTGCCTTCAGCTCTAGCTAATAGGTTAATAGTTCGAAACATATATCGAGTGAATTATATTAATGATATATATATATATATATATATATATATATATTATATATATATATATATATATATATATATATATATGTATATATATATATATATATATATATATATATATATATATATATATATATATATATATATATATATATATATATATATATATATATATATATTAATATATATATATATATATATATATATATATATATATACATATATATATATATATATATATATATATATATATATATATATATATATATATATAATATATATATATATAATATATATATATATATATATAAATATATATATATATATATATATATATATATATATATATATAATAAAATATATATATATAATATATATATATATATATATAATATATATATATATATATATATATTAGTTATTTATGTATCAAGGGCGTATATAAAGCGTTTTTGCCCGATGGCGCAAGTGACTGAGGGCAAAACACGCATTTACGCCCTTGATACATAAATAACTAATATATATATATATATATATATATATATATATATATATATATATATATAAAATCAACTCAGCTGTGGTTTAAAATAATTATAAGGTATCCTTGGACACGCGCATCATATTCTATAACTAGCGTCTAAATAAATTCAACTGAAGCGTCAAATTAAATTATTATTGTATTATATTTGATTTTTAAATGGAAGAACAAATAAGTTATGGTGAGAGATTTTTTTTTGGCAAAAAACAGTATTGTAATGTTTATTTAATAAAATATTAGTTATATGTTTCTCTGTTCTACAAAATTTCACTACCGGGCAAAAATTTTTTTTCGCCCTTGGACAAAAAAAGCCTTCTTTGCGCTCTATTCGTAGGGCAAAAAAACAGCATTTTATGACCGGTCGTGCAAAAATATATATATCTTTATATTAAGAGAGAGGAAGTCTTTGCTGACCAGTTAGGATAAAGCTAGGAAACCCCGTTGAGTACGCAGCATACAGGAATTATACTCTTACAACACTTTTTGTAATAACAAAGTTTATTGTCATCTTCAGGGAATGCTACAATATTTTCAACAAGATGAAACAATGCAGATAGTGGAATTCAAAAATAAACTGTCCATGTGGTTGTATATCTTGATATGAGGTTGGAGGAAGGTGGAATTAGGGATAATTAGGGATAATCATTTGAATCAGGACTTATCTAAAGAACAGAAAACAGAAAGTTTAAGTTCCCATTGAGGGTAAAAAGTATTTTTCCAATGAGAAATTCATGAACGCGGGAGTGCCACAGGGCAGTATTTTGGGGCCACTCCTTTTTGTTATTTATATTAACTCTCTCTGTCAAAACAATTTCAGTGTTATTTGCCATCCTCTCGTCTACGCCGATGATACGAACTTTTTAGTAAAGTCAGACTCGGTACCATCTGCAATTAGTAAGACGGAAAAATTTTTGGATGACGCTCATAAGTGGTGTAGGGAAAATGATCTGATGATTAACATGCAGAAAATAAACTGTGTTCTTTCTGGTAATGACAGAACGAACTACCGATATTCTGACATGTCTATGTATAATGACGAAATCGAAATTCGTCAATCAGTAAATTTCCTGGGAGTACAAATTGATAAAGATATGTGGTGAACACATACATCAATACTAAAAAAAAAACTTAACTCGGTAGTTTATACTATTATGGTATTGAGGGATCAGGTAGATATTGGAGTTCTCAAGGTCTTATATTTTGCTAACTTTCAGTCCTTGTTCAGGATATCTTTGTTGCTCAGACATGGGCATTACGAATGATTTTTTCGAATGGGTTACAGGGAATCTTGCAGGTGTAATTTCAGATCCAATGGAATAATGATAGTGTATGGTATAGATATATGATATATGTATATATATATATATATATATATATATATATATATATATATATATATATATACATATATATATATATATATATATATATATATATATATATATATATATATATATATATATATATATATATATATATATATATATATATATATATATATATATATATATATATATATATATATATATATATAGGCATATATAGGCTCCTTTTTTTTCATAGTAAAGAATTCTACTTTGAAACTTGTGAAAACAAAAATAATACAAGGCAAATTCATGCTTTCTTTTATCCGCTACATAACTATACTCACACAGAAAAGGACCGCACTATATGGCCATATTATTATTCAACGCTTTACCTATAAATTTGAGGCACATCAGAAAGCATGAGCTTTTCAAAAAAGGTATAAATAAATTTATTGTGAATTGCGAACCATATACTTTAACTGATTATTTTGAATCATGTAAAAAGTCTACAAAAATACAAATTCAATTTGGACGTAATTCACTTTCATTGTTTAAAGCTCGTCTACACATATACCTACCTATATGTTTTCTTTTTTTGGTTGAGGTGTATAATGATTGTTGAATAAAATAGATATTATTATATATATATATATATATATATATATATATATATATATATATATATATATATATATATATATATTTATATATATATATATATATATATATATATATATATATATATATATATATATATATATATATATATATATATATATATATATATATATATATATATATATATATATATTTATATATATATATATATATATATATATAGATATAATTAACGAAAATATGATAAAAATACAGGTATTTCCAATTATTACAGTAGCCCACTTGGTTTTATCGATACAATAAATGGTCAGGAGTATTAAAATAATAATAACAAATAAGATGCATGAGAGTGATAAAATTTAATCAATGATAAGAATTCATACGAATCAAAGACATTTTGGAAAAATGATAAAAATAGGGGAGAGTGGGGCAAGACGGGGTCCTTAAGGTTTGATGGTAAATAAAATTGACCGTAATGAGTTTTATTAATTTATTTTATTCTTATAATGTCCTTTGATAACCAATATTCATTGTTAATATGTATTTGGCAGTCTAATTAACATAATAAACTTTTAAAAAATGGAAAAGTAGAAATACAACCTCATCCCCATCATTCCCTACCCCTAGGGTAAGATGGGGTACTCCCGTGGGTAAGATGGGGTACCAATAAGGGGCAAGATGGGGCACGCAGCAAACGACCATTTACTGTTTACAATGTTGACAAGTGAACACGGTATCTGCATCTTCGTAATCCAAACCTGCACAAATACAGTGAGCCCATTTGCCACATGCTGAACAAGCAGCTCACTCTTCATTCGAGTCCAGATATAGGCCTTCACAATACAAACAAGGTGGATTTTCAATATCGCTGTCACTATTCTCGTTTAATGATCTATTCTTAGCCCCTTTTTTTCTCTGTTGCAGGTTTTTTCTGAGATTTTTTATGTTCACTCAACAATTTTTTTCGCAGTTTATCCTCTTCCACTTGTTTCTTTTTCTTAATCGTTTCTTCTAATTCATTCTTATACGGCGAAGATGTGATCACTGCGGTTTTCCCTCGTTTTCTAGTTACTCGAGATGTTTTTCTAGTTGCTGGAAAGGGCATTATTTGCTGCGGACTTACAACGCCAAATATTGATTGCTGTGGAGTTCGTGGTCTTTCGTGTAGCTGTAGATCGGGATTATCGAGCCAATTGAAACATCCTGGTTCAGGGATTGATGCTGGAAAGGGCGATATTTGCTGCGGACTTACAACACCAGATATTGGTTGCTGCGTAGTTTGTGAATCAGGGTTATCGAGCCAGTTAGAACATTCTGGTTCAAGGGTTGACATTGTATTATCGCTTGCAGGTGCGTCAGATACATTAAGCTGAATATCTGTCATCAAAGACGGAGAAAAGTCGCTCTCAGAGAATACTGTTGGATCATATGGCCAAATCCCACATTTCTTAAAACCATTGACAGCTGTTGACATCGTAGACGCTTGTATGAACGCCTTTCCAAAAATTTCAGCTACTTGTCGGACAGTGACAGTCATTCCTGGATTGCTGCGAAGCCACGCCGTGATTTGATGATCGTAGTAGGTGCTTAATGGTCTCATGTAAGAAACGTCTGCAACCTGAAGACGGTGGTAGTATGTGGTGGGAAACATAAAATGATAACGCCGTGATTGCGTGCTTCATTTATAAGATCAATGTTCTTCGTATGAGTACTATGTCCATCCAATAATAACAAAACAGAACGCTCAGGTGTTGCTCCGCTGAATTCGACGAACTTTTTAAACTATTCTACGAAAAGTTCTGTAGTCATCCAGCCCGAATCACTGCAAACTCCCCAAGCTCCGGGGGCAGCATTAATCATAAGTTGCGGATCCATCCTTTTTCTAGGATATACCATCATGGGTGGCATAAAATGACCACCAGCACTAAAACAGACTTCTACGGTAATGGTCGTACCTCGTTCAGCAGATGTTATGGCTCCCACTTGCTTTCTGCCCTTTCTTGCGATAATTTTTGATTTGGTTTTGGGCACAACTGAAATACCAGTTTCATCGCAATTGTATATACGATCAGGTGTTAGATGATGCTCATCGTAAACCTTGCCGAAAAAATTGAAAAACTCGTCTACTGCCTGCTTATTGAAACCAGCAGCACGTGCAGCTGAGGTACTCTCAGGCTGTCTAATAGACAGTTCTGGGTGCCTTTTTAAAAATCCTAATGCCCAGTCTTTTCCGGCTTCTTTTTTTTCATTGTTAAACGGATGACGTTTATTATTTTTCACCGCCAGTCTATAGGCTAAACCTCTTAAGTCTTTCATTGTCAGTCCATAAAGTCTGCTCTCCATATCTATTATGTATTTACATAGCTCTTCCTCTTCATTATCAGTAAAAACTTGCTCCTTTGGACCTAAGGGTACCTTGAATTTAACAGTCTTTGGATCATTCTTATCTGAACTTTCTCGAGCAAGCTTGACTTTTCTCTCTAAAGTTGTTTGTGGGACAGAAAATGATTTTGCTGCTAACCTGTAGCCCATTTTTCCATCAACCACATTTTTCACAGCATCTTTCATACTTTCTTCTGACCAATCCCCTCTACTTGTTTTTTTTTATAATTTCTCACCATTCTAGAACAAAATAAACAGTAAAATTAGAAATTTGTATGTCGCTTGCGTTTCTACCCCATCATGCCCCCGCGTTCCTTCCCCATCTTGCCCCCGTACACCGAGTCAAATTTAAAAAATAACTGAATAAAACCAATAGCGCAATACCAGTTATTACCTGTCAGTGTAGTTATTGTCACATTTAATAACATCCAAATCAACCCCAAGTTGTTATTATTTACGGCAAATACACGCAATATATAGTATAGAAAAATCACTAGCTATTTGACAATAAACAGTTTTTTCCAGAGAATAAATAAAACGCGTGCTGTGTTTGTCTGCTCACTTCGACGACTGATTGCCGTAATGGTGGCGCGACGTCAGGTGCTAAATTGATCCTGATTGGCTAATTCGTGCACACTCAAGGTCGGTCGTCCCGTCTTGCCCCCAACCCCGTCTTGCCCCACTCTCCCCTACTAGTTTCGAATTTATTACAATTCTTATCAATTATTATACTACCCCACTCACTTGCAACTTCTTCGCTGCTATATTTTTTTAAATCCTGCTGACCATTTCTTGTATCGATAAAACCGAGTGGGATATTGTGATAAATTGAAAACCCTGTATTTCTTTCACATTTTCGAAAATTCTATGATTTCTTGTCTAGTGAGAATTCTTATCGATAATTACACTACCCCACTTACCTGCAGTTTATTCGTCATTACTTTTTCAACCCTGCTGAACATTTCTAGTATCTATAAATCGAAGTGAGATATCGTAATGAATGAATATCGTTACGTTTATGTATTATTGTCATATTTTATCGATGCGCTACCTACTTTTTGTAATTGTGCCATTGTAATGAGGCCGGAAATGGTTATAATTAATTTTAATTAATTACAGAAAAGTTCTGAATCAAAAATAATGAACATAGCATACGTGTGGTGCAGCTTTAGACTAATTCTACACCACAACCTCATAACTTGTGTTCTGCAACTGTAATCTATTCGGGTTTAGGTGTTATAAATTGTAATTAATGTGTAAAAAATTCACGTAGAGTGAAATTTATACCCCCCACTAGGGTGTGGGTTATAAATGCTGGTGCACCATGAGGGACATGATGTCTAGACACAGCTTCTGCATTCCATTCCGAAGTTCATGTAGGTACCATTTCTTTACCTTGTTTTCTTGTCGTCTGTGATTAGTACTATGTCATCCGCGAAACGGGGTATATTCAGTTTTTTCCGATTACAGTTTTGCGTTTTTTTTTTGTTTTTTTTTGTTGTTGTCTGGCAGCAAGGTATTTTTTTAGGACGATTGAACATATAATCATCAAATTTCCCCTCAGAGATAGATTGTTTGAAGAGATGTAATTAAGTGGCCGGAAAGATCTCCCGACTTGACTCCACTTTATATCAGACATAACTGATTCAAAAACTCTCAAATGTCTTGAGATACAAACAATTTCTCCATAAATGATGAACAATTCTATGCGAAGCTTCAAATAGAGATTGTATTATCGCTAAGACACAGGTTGCCAACATTTTGAGCTCCTGTCATAAGGAAACTATCAATATTTTTGTCAGTTGAATTGAAAAATTACATATTGTAGGTCTTGGAAAATTGTTTCTCTTATTTTTTTAGTAATGTGGTACGTATTCTGTATTTTTGATAAGAGGACGAAATCAGCTTTTCTACGATATATCACTCGACCTACGGTGCTATTTAAAAAAATTCAAGATGGCGGCGGTACACTGGATGCTGACGTCACTCTAGTTTGACAGAACCTCTGACAAACAAAAAATATAATCCTGTGCATAACCCTCAAATTTGATAATTATACGTTTATCCGTTTCAAAGAAAATACCTTTGTTGCCAGACTTTCTCGCTACCCGGTATATATATATAAATATATATATATATATATATATATATATATATATATATATATATATATATATATATATATATATATAATTTGAGGTTGAGAATAATAAATTCACAAACCAAAAATACATTATAAAATTTAATAATTTAATATACTTCAGAGCCTTGTCACCTTGTCACTTATCGTTATTATTTTGGTTTGACTTTTGTGCTTCAGAAAATCATTGGCATCAAACAAATCATCAAATGGATTTCTTTTGTCTGTATTTTTCATGTATAAAATAACTTAAGGAAGAGATAATTTCTATAGATATATCATATTTCACGTACAAGTGGTACATTATATATGAAATTTTTTTCGACTGAAACACAAGAAATTCACTTCAATATTTTATTATATCTACAAACTGAATATTTGAAAAATTTTCAAAAAAAACTTGTGGATAACTGGTAGACAGTACGTCCATTCAGATCTTGTATTTTTCGTACATTTTCGGTCAGCAGATCACCTTCTGAACTCATGATGGTTCGGAATTTGTCAACCTTGAAAATTAAAAAGAGCGTTACTTCCAATATGGTCTTCAGTTGAATCTATCTCTCCTGCAGGATAGGAAATTTTAAGGAAACTATAATAATTATTTCATCATCGAAATTAGCTCTAACCTTTCAACTCATTAAAGTACTTCATGACAACGGTTATACATGACACACCAAACAGAGGTGTCCATTTAAATTTTGGTGATACAATATGATCAAAATTGCATACTTACTTGGTGTTTGGTAATTTTACGAAATTCCTTGAATATTGTCCAAACTACGACATCATTACAGTCTGGCGTAGTCAATGAACCAAAATATCGATAAAAGCGTTTCACGTCATTTGGAAGAAGACTGGATGGATTATTTCTAATATTCACCGTTTGTTCAACTTGTTTGAGGTTTCCAATTTGCTCAATAATTGGCTGTAACTCTGTATTGCTCTTTTCGGAATACTATAAAGATATATCGGAATAAAACACTATGAAATATATATATATATATATATATATATATATATATATATATATATATATATATATATAATATATATATATATATATATATATATATATATATATATATATATATACTTGTCTTTTTTAGCAATAACAGGCCATTTGAGTTTAATAAACTGTTTATTGATGTCATTTTTCCAACTCAAATGGCCAGTTATTTTTAAGAGAAAAAGTAAATAAAAATACAAAGCACACAAAAAAAATTAAAAAAAAAAATATATATATATATATATATATATATATATATATATATATATATATATATATATATATATATATATATATATATATATATATATATATATATATTTTTATATATATATATATATATATATATATATATATATATATATAAACTTATATTTAATGAATGATCGCAAGAATTATTATTCAAATAATGAAAATTGAATATTGGAGGCCGTAAATTCAATGTAAGTCCACGTTAATTGAAAATAAATAATACACTTGTTTTTATAAGATGGACTTCTTCTTAACAAGTATGTTTAATTAGTTTCAAATTTAAATAATTTTTCAGTAATCCAAGAAATTCAGTGCCAGTCTTTGAGTCTTGTCATAGATCTTTCAACTCTAATTCGCATAGATTTCGATTCAAATAAATATATTTCAAATAATAAAACAGCAAATATATAATAGGACGTTTCTGTTTTCGAATTATGATGAAATACATTAAAAATAATGCCAGTTAATGACAATAACTTTTTGGGCTGATTTGGCAGATACATGATGTAAATTAATAAACATATCAAAACAATGGTTAATCATAACGATTTACACATTTATTAAATAAAATAACGCATGACGCACGTTTCGTTGAAACTTCACCTTTTTCAGATTCTAAATGCTAACTGAATATGTATCTCCGTTATATGGAATAAAATAAATAAATAGATAACAAATTGTGTAGAAAGGGTAAATAGAAAAATCGTTACAAGTAATTGATAGAATAGAAAAAACCTATTCTAAACTGTCAGGTAGTTCTGTAATTTTGAAAATTCGGGGGGGCTTGTAGTATGATCAATTTGGCTATTCAATAGGAGACCTGAACGCTTGTATTTATTTAGCTGTAAAGATTCTAGAAAATTAAGTTTAATTCCCTTACTTTTAGCATTTAATATTTTTAAATCAAATTTGAATGTGTGATTTTCTTGAATTAATTCAAGAAAACTATCTGACTAGCAGTTTATAATGAATTTTTCCTGTTTTACTAATTATTTGTATCTATCCTTTTATTTATTCTTTCCACGCAATTCATTTCTTGTAATCCATATAACGGAGAAACTTATTTAGTTTGCATTTAGCGTCTCGATAAATTAAAATTTCACCGAAATGTGAGTCATGCGTTATTTCATTTAATAAATTAAATGTGTAAACTGTTATTATTACAAAAAGAGAAGAGGAGGAATTGAGAATAGTGGAACGAAGAATAATGAGAACAATCCTAGGACTAATAAAAGTTGATGACAATGAATACAGGCAATGGATGAACTATGAAATACTGAGGGAAATGAACGGCGAAGATATAGTGAAACGAATAAAGAAGCGAAGGATAGAATGGCTCGGCCATGTATGGAGAAGAGGAGAGGATGCAATGGTCTGCTCAGTGCTGCAGGTAGGCTGAAGGAAGTGAAGGAGGATTTAAGAACGATAGGTGTCGCTGGATGGAAGGAAGAAGCTAAGGACAGGGCTCTATGGAGGAAAATAAGCGAGAAATTATAGGAATGATGGGGATTGATCCACCCCAGAAAGCGGATCTAGAAAGCATTTATGCGGCGCAACCCCACATGGGGTGTTTAGCCATTTTTTATTTATTATTTATAAACTGTTATTATTAACCATTGTTTTAAAATAACAATAAATTGCGAAGACGAATATATATAATGAAAAATAGTGGTTCTTACTTGATACAGGATACCTAGAACAGCTACTCCGTTAGTATAATTCACTGCCTCATCAATAGAACTGTATTTATCATTATAGGTCACAAAATGAGTTTCAAACGCCAATCTTGAAAAAAACCCAATTATTAATCAATAAATTTCATGAAAAATAAGGATTAATAAATTCTTCGCTTAATTTATCAAGCATAGATTAACAAGAAAAGCACTTTATTTCAACCAGGTTCGCCACTGCAAAAATTTAAGTTTTCTCATTACATTTATACGTGGAAATATTTTGAAATGCCACGAACCACATATTAGTGATTGATACTGGATTATGAAACACTCAAACAATGTAAGTCTAATCAATAAGTGCTTTTTTGTTCAACTTAATTCAGCAGTCTCGGAAAAATATGAAAACGATGTCATTCAAATAAGAATAGGACTTGAATGATTTTTGAAAAGAATAGACTTCCGCTCTCAAAAATTGTAGAAGTTATAAACAATTTACTGGAAAAAAGGAGGGTTTGGTTTTTTGCAAATATCTTGAAAATGAATTGATATTTTGGAATTTTGGAAACATTCTCAATAGCAGGAAATTTACTAAGAAAAATTTCGATATCAGAGACAGTAGGACCAATCTTTATAATTTTCTCTGAGGGGAGAAAATACGGCCGAAAACCGATACTGCGGCTTGCGCAAATTAAGTCCAGTTGAGGTAATTTAAGAATAAAAATTATTTAACCATATTATAAATATAATAAACCGGCCAAGTGCGAGTCGGATCATTGATTATGCCCCTCCTGAATATTTATTTTACTTTAATTTTATTATTCATTATTAAAGTAAAAATAGACATGCGTATTTTCTGAATATTTCAATTGCCTACATGTTGCCATTATTGATATCGAGAAAAAATAGGCAGAAAATTTCGTTTTTTGTTTGGGAGCCCCCTTAAATATTTATTTCATTTTGATTATATCATTTATTATTAAAGTAAAAATACAAATTAGTATCTTGTGAATATTTCAAATGCCTACCTGTTGCCATTATTGATATAAAGCAAAAAAGGAAAAAAAATCACGATTGTTGTATGGGAGCACCACTTAAATATTTATTTTATATTATTTTTATTTGCATTTGTTGTTATCGCGGCACAAAAATACATAATTTGTGAAATTTTCGCGGTTCTTGAGATACAGCCTGGTGACAGACAGACGGACGGACAAACGGACAGGCGGAAGTAATAGTAATAGGGTTCCGTTTTTACCCTTTGGGTACAGAACCCTAAAAATTAAGGAATTAAAAGATTAAGGCACTTATTGGATAGAAGAATGAACAATAATATGCCGGCATGAAAAATGTATCGCTATGTTGCAATTAGTACTGCAATAGCTAATTAATAATTTTTGGCTACTTGAACATGAACATTGCAAGTGTGATAACTGTTAAACTATAAATCTGAGATTTTATTCCTCCGTTGGAACTATTCTTGAAAGGCTATAAGCTTTAACATAGATCACCGTTGAAAAAATATCTGAAAGTGCTCCTACAGTCCCATGCATGGAAACTTTCTTTCAGTATATTTCCTCCTTTTGTAGAATTGCAAAATCTTAATCAACTTTTGAGATTTTTGCAAGAAACCAAACACCCTTTTTTTTTCAGTAAATTGTTTATAACTTTTACAATTTTCGCGAGCGACAGTTTACTTTTTCGAAAAATTATCTACATGCTATTTTGAATTGAATGACATCTTGTTCATATTATTCCGAGACTGCTGAAAAAAATTGAACAAAAAAGCACTTGTCGACTAGACAATATCAGGTATCATAAACAATAAACGAGTGCTGATAAAATGCCTCCATATTACATTATAATATAAACTGACAGTACGAGGTGTATTCCAATCTGATTGGAAATACTGGAAATACCATGAAATGAAAATATTTGTCATAAAGTTATTTATATCTATTCTATTCAAGCAAAAATTATTGGAATTTATGGTATAAGAACAATCGTAGATCATTAAATTTAAAGAAATGCTCTCCTTGGTGAAATTTGTAATATATCATAAACATAAAACGTTTTAAGTTGCATACCTCTGTTCATTTATTGTATGTTCAGCATCCCAATGAAAATGGAATTCCACTAATTTAAATTTTCCAGGAAGAGTTCCTCCAGAAACATATATACGGGTAGAGCTAGGAAAACTTATTCGTACTGAAAACAATATATGTCTCTTTAATGTTCAAGTGAACATAATTTTAGCACTCGCATTTTACACATATTCTCCCTTCCCTTCCTTTGGGTAGATCATTTATATATATATATATATATATATATATATATATATATATATGTATATATATATAAATATATATATATATATATATATATATGTATATATATATATGTATATATATATATATATATATATATATATATATATATATATATATATATATATATATAAATATATATATATATATATATATATATATATATATATATATATATATATATATATATATATATATTAATATATAGATATATATATATATATATATATATATATATATATATATATATTCTTGTTGATTTGTTTTCTTGGGTAATTAAGTCTATTTACAACTGATGTTATATCTATATTTACATACACATTAAGAAATGTTTCAACGTTTCAGCAATCACTGTTACTCTCACCAGAAAACATTTTTTCTTCTCATCCATAGCTAAAATTAGAATTAAAATATAGTACAAAACAGCTAATTCAGTCGACAAAAACAAAAACAAAAAACACACAAAATAAAACAAACTATCTTTCTTCTGTACACAAGCGTTACAAATCCATTTAAAATTACATGTATTAGATATATATATATATATATATAAAGAATATATATATATATATATATATATAAATATATATATATATATTAATATATATATATATATATATATATATATATTATATATATATATATATATATATATATATATATATATATATATATATATATATATATATATATGTATATATTAAATTTATGTTTTGCTTGATTTATGTAACAATAATTCATGACAAATATTGATAAGTTAAAAAGTACCTACACAATTTTTGAATTCAATAATTATTTGAGGAACTATTGGGTTTTTCATTTTTAGATTAAAATAAATTACTAGCAGTTTCAATATGGAACGATACAAGCCTAGAGAAGAGATAATCATCGTAACTTTTCATTTGAAAAACAGAAGAACCATTAATTCTACTTGAAGAATCTTTCTACGTTATTTTAATCTCCTAACCGAACTAACGATCATTCTTGCTGCCAAATTTGAACGGGCAGTATCAGTAGGAGTCACAAAGAGGATAGGAAGACCGCGAGAAGAAAGAACCCTTGTAAATATTCAACGTATTTAAGAAAGTGTTCATCAAGCACCAACATTTTAAACCCGAAAACGTTCTTTCTACCTAGAGATCAATCGACGCATATTTCGAAATAAGACCTTCCATGCATCCCCTGGTGGTTGAGCTACCTACCAGGCGCGTCCTCAGGTTGGGGATAGGGGTACCCCGTAGTGTCCTCGGATGCTGCGGTTAGGAGCGTGATAAGTGGACTCCCCCCCAGGGTTTTATACCCTTACCAGGGTATAAAACCCTGGTAAGGGTCGACAAAAGCACTTCCGTGGAGAAGCTCCCACGTGTTTATGCCGTGCGTGGCGACCCGTGTCGCTGGATGAAGGACACCTGGCAGTTGAGGGGGCCGAGCCTACCAACACACTGATTTGGGCTGTATTTCAGCTAGACGGGCGGTCAGGAACTAACCCACTCCTCATCAATCGGCTGTGTCGTACCGTCAGAGGTCCGGCAGGGTGAGCTTTTTGGGGGCGGTGTGGCGCTTTAGGGGGCTGGGGATCTGGTATAACGGTGGACCCCGGATCCCAGTGAGCCATCACCGTCGCATCGCGCCGCACGCTTCTGGGGGCTATATTTACCTGGTAGCCTTGGTGATCGTGTGCGTTTGTCGCACGACACTCCCGAATGGGACTCCGTGTCGGGTGAGGAGCCGGGTAAACGAAAAGACAAAGCTCTTAATGGATGAAAAAGAAGCCAAAAACGAATAATCTACCCAGCCTGAAGCAGACTGGACAAAAACCAAACCCCGTAGGGGTAAAAGAATCAGTGCGGCAGAGGCCAAAAGGAGAAGGAAGGCACGCGAGGAGGCAGAGCGCACAGTCTCGACTGCCCACTCATCTGCACGCACCACCTCACCTTGCCCTCAACCCGCTGCAAAAAGGCCTTCAGGAGTGCCACCTCCTAGGAAGGAATATCATCCTACTAGAAAGGATGAGCACCCAAAGGCAGGGCTGACAGCACAGAGCAAGGCTGTGAACCAGCAAGGTGTTCCACCTTCTTCCTTCATAAAACGCAATCGGTCGTGGACTTCCCAGGACTCTACTCCTGGGACTCATAAGAAGATCAGGAAAGGGTCTGGATTGAGGCCTGCCGTCCCCACCTACAAGGAAGCGGCTCTAAGTCACCTTAGAGTTGCAATAATTGACAAGGAGAACCCCAATGGAAAAATTCCACAGGACAAAGAGGCGCTTGTCAAAAAAGCGATGACAGAGGAACTGGACCGAACCATCCTGTCCTCCTCTAGCAGCACAACAAAGCCACCAACGTTCCGCTCATGGACATACTCTGGTGAAATCATCAGAGTTGTCTGTGATGACGAGAGCACACTGGCATGGCTGAAACAAGCGGTGGAAAAACTGAGGCCTGTGGAAGGCGTCACCCTTGCCGTAGTGCAGGTTGACCAGCTGCCGAGGCTGACAAAGGCCACCCTTTGGATACCTGTGGAAGCGGACAGCAACCCTGAGGAAAAGTAGGTTGTGACCCGTCGCCTTACTGCGCAAAACCCGCTGGTCAACGTCAGGAGATGGTGCCTCTTCCACTATGAGGCCAAAAAAGGCCCGAAAGGACACCTACTCATCTTCGGCATCGGAGATGAGGACATCTCCGTATATCCAATTCAATCCTAGGATGACATGTATCAGATTCTGTTACCATGTCAGACCACCGTTGGATGAATTTTGAAATAAACCTTACTGAAGCGCCAAAAAAACTACTCAGGGACCTCCGGAGGACGGACAGAGATAAATATCGACACCGACTGCAGGAGGTTCTAGAGGCAGTTGATGGAAGAACGCCAAAAAATAATGGCCAAATTGAACAACAAGTGAATTCTATTCAAAAAGCCTTTGAAGAATCCTGCCCCTTAAGAGCCGCCCAACAGTCCGGCGAAGCCACGAAGTGGTGGAGCCGGGAGCTAGGTGACCTCGAGAAGATGGCTAGAAAGTCATTCAATCGACCTAAAATGACAAAACTTGCCTCAGACTGGAACCAATATAAGAAGTATCTAAAGCAGTTCAAAAAACTAGTTAGACAAACATAAAAAGAAGCATGGAGAGCCTACTGTGAGGAAGTCGAAGACTACTCAGAGGCCGTCAGGCTTTGTAAAATCCTTGCTAAAGATCGAGACACAAATTTAGGTCTACTGAAGAAAGAAGACGGGACTACAACTGTTGATCTTCGCGAAAGTCTAGAGTAGCTTATGCAAACTCACTTCCCTAATTCCGTGGTCACAAGAGGGAAGGAATGGCCAATTGAAACTGAAATAGAACCTTCAGACTTGGAGTGGCAGCAAACCAACTAAATAGTTACGGAAGACAGAATAGGCTGGGCAATACAGACCTTCTCAACCTTCAAATCACCAGGCATTGACGGCATTTACCCTGCCTTGCTACAGTGGGGCCTGGGCGAATTAATGCCGCACCTGATGAGGATGTTCAGGACGTGCTTGGCGCGCCGGTACATACCACAGCCTTGGAGGGAGGTGAGGGTGGTATTTATCCCTAAGACAGGTAGAATGGATTACACCACACCCAAAGCATATCGACTAATTAGTCTGACCTCGTTTCTGCTTAAAACAATGGAGAGACTATGCGAACAATACCTAAGGGACACTATTTTGAAAACACAACCACTGCATCCCAACCAGCACGCATATACCCTAGGTAGATCCACCGACACAGCCCTCCATCTGGTTGCTGGTCGGATTGAGAAATCTTCGGACAACAAAGAGTCCACCCTGGGGGTGTTCATAGATATCGAGGGTGCCTTTGACAAAACCACCTTCCCCAAAATTGAATCCGCACTGGCAGTCAGAGGTGTTCCACCTTGAGGGAAATCCCCCTAGGTGCAATCACCCTCTTTTTCAAACGACTGGGATGGTTGGGAGCCTAGGCTGGTGATGTTCCCAGGGAGGATGCACAAAGGGCCCAATCGAGCCTAAGTGCTGAAATTCAAATAATTTACCTTTCAGAAACTGATGTGATATATCTATAAACTTCCTTCGATATATACGTGAGTTCAACATATTATCAAATGTTTCCAATACATTTTTGTAAGAAAATGTATTGTTCTTCTAGTTTTCAATAAAAATATACCTAAATCAAACTTACTTGTGTGTCCAGTGTTCGTGACTGAAACATTATATTCCTGGTCCCAGTTCATGAATACTAGTGGAGGAACTTTAAGTTTTGTCGTAGTTCTTGACTGAATGTTAATAGGTGACTGAGCAACTGCTTTTTGGCAGTATACAGATGGCCATTCATCTAATAAAATAAACATGTAAACATTTAAACATTGATATTCCTTGCAATACCGCAAAATATTGTTCACAGGTTAAAATACATTTACATTAGTAATTGAGTTATACACAACTCAAAAATTATTATTATATCCTATATGCAACGGTCCTAATTGATTATGAATTTTAATGACAATAATCCAGAACATTTTATTCAATATTCTATTTATATGAATCAGCTTGAAATTCATGCTAATAGCAGGAATAATTGAATAATAGCAGGCTGCTATTATTCAACATCAATAGCTATTCAATGTTCTATTGATTGGTACGCATCGTTTTTAACACGCGTTTTTTAGCTTGGTATGTATCTATGTAACGAAATCTTTGAACATGATTTTCATCCCTTTCAAAATTTCGGATGGATTTAAAACTTTGCACACTTATCATGGACTGATGGTAATGCTATCATTTGAATAGTTTGTCTCATTGTCCTGATCAAGACCTTCAGGTTTAGCGATTTTACAAATCCGATAACCGGTAGCGTCTTTGTGCCAAGTACGCGTTCAAAATAAATAATAGTTTTAAAAAACTAAAAACCAGCCTTTTGTATATACTTAACCGAACTGAAAAGTAGGGAATAATTTTCAATAAATTTATATTGAGGATAGTGTGATTAATAAAAAATGTCTTTTATTGTAGAAAAGCGTGGGGTGCGTTTTAAGATATTTCCATAATGACTCCACTTTTACCAATATCTGTCATTAAAAAATTATAACAATTGACTCCAAGCACCCCACGCATTTCTACAATCAAAGAAATTTTTAATTACACTATTCTCAACGGCGGGAACCATCCAGCCGATTTTTGAAAATGTCCCGATTTTCAAAAATGTCCCGCTATTTAAAATCTGTATTTCTCATTTTAAGTGTACTCTAAAAATATATTACCTATTATTTGTTAATGACTATGATGAATATAATAACTTCTTCGAATATCTTGAAGAATGGTTTTGAAATTTTTTATTGAGTGAGATTAAAACAGGAGATTTGATGGGAATATGTGGAAAAATTTTCAATATAGTAGTTATCGTTTTCCGAAAAATAATAGTTTCGAAAACGTTCTTTTTGATGAGGTGTCACTGGTGAAAATATACTTTACTGATAAAAACATTAAATGTGGAAATAGGCAAAAAATGGACCCAGTTATTCATTTTAAACAGAATAATATTGCTTATTAAAATATTTTGAATATTGTAGAATAAGCGCTCTTACTTCCAGGAGCAAATGTAACGCGTTCTTTCTGTATCAATATAATATGGACTAAACTACTAAAAACGCATCAAAACTTAATCTATATTAAGCGTTAAGTTATAATTTGACCAATTTACATACATTTTTATAAATAATCCAAATCTGTTGTAATGTATTCACTCGGATCAAAAATATGACCTCGAAAAGAAAACATAATTTTTTTTGAATTAAAAATTTATCAAAAACCACGATGATCAAATTATTTTTTTTCAAATATTTTTATAGTTACCAATAATGAATAAATGTTTGTAAATTCAAAGACAAGTATATTAATGTATATAATAAAATATTTTTTCAAATATTGTAATATATAAACTTATACCATACACAAATATAAATGAATGATAATTTTGAAAATTTTATATTCAGATTTATATTTTTTCAGAAATTTTATTGATTATTAAGATAAAGTGTTACATTATCAATTAATCAATCATTAATAGAAGCAAGATGTATATTATAAACTAAAATTTAAATTTCCTATATTTCATTCATCTGGAAAATCTTAGATCAATTACATTGACTGGATTAGTTTTAAATGGATTTTAATTGAATATTTTACTAGTATTAAATTCAATCAGGCGTAAAAATTCTTAATTTATTCATTTATTTATTCGAGACAAAAGAAAAGTATTAAATTTAATTTATACTAGTCTCCACACATTGAATAGCATTATTCACATACAGTTTTTCCATTTTATCCAGTCGGGTGTGAAAATTAGTATAACAAAATATTTAATGATTTCATAAATAATAAGTTCATTATATTATTAGTGATGAAAAGTCATCAAGAAAAAAGAAACTCAATATTATTCTTTCAAACGAAAAATATAATTGAACTAGTAGATATATAATCTATTCTGAATTTGTCCGAGCTCAAAAATAATTTTTTTTCAATATAATTATTGACTATTTGAAATAGATTTCAACTGTAATAAATTGTATATGCTCTCACCTTGCTCTTTATAATTCCAAGCTTCAGAAAGTGAAGTAGATACAACCACTAAAAATTAGTTAAAAGAATTAAATTTTGAATCTTCAAACGAATGTTTGAAAACCTACCCAATAATGAAACAATCAGTTTAGAAGCCATCACGGTGTTGTTTTAATAATTGCTTAGAAGTGATAACTCCTACAAAAAGACGTTATATATATACAAGGATAGAAAAAAGCATTAACATGAAAATATAAATATTGAAACATATTGAATATTATTAACCATTTTCAAGTGATAAGCCTATCGGAAGTAAAAATAAACATTAAACGCATTTAAACACAACTTTAGTTGATAATAATTTATCTTTTCGTGATATTTCATTTTGGAATAACATTTTCTATTTCTTCATTTCATTCAGTATAATTGTAGGAATTTAGTTTCGAGTTAAGAGCTTGTGAAATCATCATGTAAAAGCTTTTTTATGGGATATACTGTGGGAACATTCGAAAAATGCATTTGAGTCGAATATTAGTACAAAATGTTATTTCCATAAGTGAAAAGAGACATTTCATAGTATACTTATTTATTGACTAATGATCTGGAGAAACTGCAGTAAAAGTATTGATAAAAATAAAGAAAGTTATACATATTATGAGTTTTAGTGGCTCTAGATCTCATTGTAAAGCTCTATTTGAAAAATTATCAATTTTGCCACTTTTGGTATATTATGGAGTGCCTTTCGTTCATCAATAAAAGATGTTTAACTCATGGTGTTATGCGGCACAATAATATACACACTTTTAGAAAGTTATAATAATCTGACAAAATGTTTTGCTTATTTTTGGTTATTTCCATTGATAAAGGCCAAAACCTGTGGCCGAAATGTTTGGAGTTTGATTAAACTATATGAAATAATAACTATTATTTTGTGAATTAACCTTATATCCAAGAAAAGAAATTAGCAATACATATTTGTGGTTCAAGAAAATTAACATTACTAACTATATGTATATATATATATATATATATATATATATATATATATATATATATATATATATATATATATTTATATATATATATATATATATATATATATATATATATATATATATATATATATATATATTTATTTATTTATTTATCTATTTATTTTATTTCATTTATTTATTTAATAGAACTACAATAATAAGTAATATAACAAACTAAACTATGATATTTCAATTTTTAACTAGATAACATTAAATTATCAGGTACATATCATTAAATTAAATTATATTAAATCAAATTAAATGAAGTCTTAGGGACCGTTCAAGTATTACGTAACGCAATTTTTGAAGATTTTTGACCCTCCCTCCCCCATATGTAACGCTCCGTAACGTTTTCATGAACCCCTCCCCCCCCCCCCTATAAACGTTATGTAACACCCAAGTGACCATTTTTACCTAAAAGTCACAAATATGTTGCGCAAAGTAACGGAAAGTTGCTAAAATACCTTTTTTATTGTTTTAATCGTGTTTTCGTTAACAATAAACAAAACAAGAGATTTTTATTTAATAAACAATCATACATAATGTGATATGTTGAAAAGGGCTCAAATTTGTCCTAATAAACTTTTACTACTAATCTTACATTTAATTATGCCGTTTTCCTGACTTAGCCCTGTCGTTGCATACATTTTTAGCTAACTTCATCCACCATTATTTTTCTCATGCATTATTCAATTTTCGCTTATTAGCAGGTTTACACTTTGAAAACCTGCTTATTGAAATGGGTGCCATTAGCAAAGTAGGACCTAGGCCCAAGATAGTTTTTCGTTTCATGACATTTCAGGATGCTTGGCATCAAAAACCCAATTTCAAAAGTCTCTCTTTCTCTACATATGTATATAATATATATATATATATATATATATATATATATATATATATATATATATATATATATATATATATATATATATATTATATTATATATATATATATATATATATATATTTATTCGAATTGTTGTTGCCTGTGATTTATTTTCAATCTCTTGATAATTATTAGCAATAACAGGCTGGTTGAATCTTCCATATAAATGAACTATACCGATAATTTTTGCTTTACTTGTTTAATATTTTCCCAAAACTAATTTTCTTTTTTAATATTAATTTACTCTTTCTGAGATCTCTCGGATGGAATTAATCGCCTCTGTGGCAAAGTTTGACCAAATCTCCCATACCGGAGAGTTCAAACAATAAACCACAAATAAGTGATTTTCTTCCATAACAGAGGATTTTTATTTATTAAACTATTTTCATCTCCAAATTTTTCAATCCAATACTTAGCTAACGCCGTTCTGATGAGGACCAAAGAGTCCGAAACACGTGTCAACGGCTGCTTCCATATAAACGTTCTATACCGATAATTCTGCTTCTACTTTTTTAATATTTTCCATGACTAATTTCTTTCTGTTAAATAAATAGTACCCTATTATTATTATTTTCGAACATTACATAGGTAAAAGGTTTCTGTAGGTTTCCCTTGCCTTCTAATGATAACAATTTTGAATGTTAATATTAGACTGAAAGAATTTTTAACAAGGACAGATCAATCTTATCTATTCAATTTTTTCAAGTCATAAATGTCAAAGAATTTTCAATTTTTTTTCAAAAAGTTTTGAATAACTATGAATGTCGTAGTGAAACGTCAAACTCATTATTAAATCGAGTTTTTTAAGATTCAACCAGCCTGTTATTGCTATAATTATCAGAGATTATATATTATATATATATATATATATACTATATATTATATATATATATATATATAATATATATATATATTATATATATATATATATATAATATATATATATATATATATTGAGAGTTGATTGAGTTCTTAACTCAATCTGCCCGATGATGGTCTAGTGACCGAAATTGCAATCGCAGTGTTATATTTTTCAAAATATTTTGTGATAATAAACGTAGTAAATTCAAATTTAGTTTTGTTCATCATGTTAAATTATCACGTAGTAACGACGGATTCCATCAACTATTGATTTAGAATGTATGAAAATATTGGATAGAAATACCCAATTTGAGAATAAAAACGAATTTGTAAATTTCCTGTATTCAACTAACAAAAATTACTCCTCAAATTGTATTCACTGAAAAATAATAATAAACAAAAAAGTTTTATCGACTCACCAATCAATTTTTATAAACTTGAGTAAGCGGTACAAGGCTGATGATTCGTTGAACTCAATTTCAAGTTATCAAAATCGAAACATATTTGTCCCAGGCAACCCAATAACTATAATGGAATATCTCTGTTTCAGAAAAAAACACCACTCAAATCACCAAATCAAAAATATCATTGAAATAATAAAACTTTCGTATAATATATTTTACAAAAATCACAGTGGTCAAGACATTGTTTGACTGCTAATAAATGTGGGTGAAGTTTCCATTTTGTAAACTTGTCGTCCGTTCAAAGGTTGTATGTTTCTGAAATTTTCGGTCAGAATGCGCCCATCTGAATTCAAGATTGAACGGAATCTATCAACCTGAAAAATCGATAAAATTCAGTCAATGTAGATACAGGTGAATTTTATAAACCGATATATAATTAATGTATCGAATTGGGTTCGATACATTATTTATGTACTTATTTAAAACAAACGGCAAAGCCAATTTACAATCTAACAACTTCCAAATAACAACAGCAGAAAAGAAACTACACTAAATTGAAGAAAAATATAACAAAAATCGGACCAAGTTGGCAAAAAGATAATTCAAACAGCCTCTTAATGTGTCTTCAGGTTGAAAATGGATATATGGAATAAATCAACCTCTATCGAATTTGCTTCTTCCATATCGCGTTCAATAGGATTCATACCGTAGTTTGTAGGAATGAAATCTACATTGAACAAGTCTCTATGCCTCAGAATTCAATTATTAGCATTCAATTTTAACCTAGACAATAAATATTCACAGTCAATAAAGTTATTGAGTAATTTATATATAAACATTGTATCGAAATTCTTTCTTCTGGTGGCTAAAGCTTTAATTGAAAGGGAACTATATAATTATTATTATTATTACTGAGATATTGTTAAAGTCTTTAAGTTTTCTCTTAATAAACCCAAACATCCTCAAAGCTTTCTGTATTATCATATTGGTATGCTGAATGAAATCTAATTTGTGATCTTGGTGAATTCCCAAGTCTTTAACAAGTACCTATACTTGAGCTTAATTTAACATTATATAATGAATAATCGTATTCAACCGGATTAATTATGAAAAATCTCATCACATTGCATTTCTTGATTTTAAAATGTATTTCATTATCGATACACCACTTCGCAACATTGTCTAGATCTTCTTGTAACAAGATACATTCTTGCATATACTTTATAATCTTGAATAACTAAAGATCGTCCGCGAACAACAGGAATACACAGTTCTTAATATATTCACCTATATCATTTATAAAATATAAAAAAGCCAGAGTAGACAGTGGAGAGCCCTGTCCAACACCAGAAAGGACTAGAATCAACCCGGCGATTATATCATCCCCAAGCTTAACCTTTAGGGTACACCCACGCAAACGATCAGCCAGCCAATCCAACAATGGAGGTCCTACACCAAATCTTTTTAGTTTCTCAATCAGCAACCAATGTGGTATCATGTTAAAAGCTTTTCGAAAATCAGTATAAATGCCATCAACTTTAAAATTTTCTATCATAGCGTTTGTAATTATATCTATATACGATACCAGGTTAGTTGTTACACTCCTCTTACTAATGAATCCATGCTGTTCAGCTATGAAAGTATGGGAAAAGGATTTATGTAGGTATTTTAAAACTTTACTCTACTTTTTGCGGGACTACAAACGCCATATTTGTGACGTCATAATGTTGAACGAATTTCTCGATAGTACAGTGTCAACGCCTTCTACATGTAAATTCACTAACAATATCCGAAATTTAGTGCAAAAAATTATTTATATCAGCTAGTTTTATTGATTCATATATCATTAAGGTTTTATGAAGGCTGATTCTGATAATATACCTGATGTATAACATCTTGTAGATCATTTAAAATATTTTTTGAGGAGTTGGTTCTGTAGTACCTATTCCTACATAATGGTATGAAGCAAGAACTATAGGTAACTTTTCAGGTTTCATATTTTAGATATATTTATTAATATATGAACGATAACAACAAGATTTATTTGATTAAAAGCCAAAAAATGTTCGGGAACTGTCGGCGTGTTTTTGGTACTAGTTTCAACAATTTATTTGATATAACTTCTCAATTAGAGCGAAAAAAAAACTAAAAATAGTTTTGTTATGAAACGTATATATGATCTCACCATTTATCACAAAAAAAATTTTTTTCAAATACCCAATTATGTCAAAAAGTACCTACTTGGTATCTGGAAACTTTGCACACTTCGCAAAATATTAACCATTCTGCATCGGTGCAACCAGGTGTTGTCAACGAACCAGAATATCTATAGAATTTCTTCACATCGTTTGGGAGGAAGTTGGCAGGAGTTACCGTGATATTTATCATGTGTTTCACGATT
The DNA here is from genome assembly GCA_030704885.1 of Cynegetis impunctata. Taxonomy (NCBI): domain Eukaryota; kingdom Metazoa; phylum Arthropoda; class Insecta; order Coleoptera; family Coccinellidae; genus Cynegetis; species Cynegetis impunctata. Next base: position 694,633 of record JARQZK010005068.1, read on the forward strand.
TTAAGTTCTTCAATTTGTTGAGTTATTGGCTGGATCACCGCATTGTCGTCGTTAGAAAACTAAAAAATATTATACATATGTAGATCAAGGTAACAATAATAATTTATATTGCTGAATAGTCCTTCCAATTATATGAATTAATCTTGAGTTTGAAATAAGTTTTTTTTTTCATGAAAAATCACATTTTTCCCTAACTAAACATAGGAGAATTGGAAAAATTAGCTAATTTTGTTTTAATTCATGAAAAAGCCTGGTACTATCAATTTGAGACATATATGCTACTTATGTTCAGATTGAGAAATGATTCCAATGACCAGAATATATAAAAAATGTTTCTTACTTCGTACAAAACACCTAACACGGCCACTCCTTCTGCAATTGCGAGAGCTTTTTCTTCAGAGTCAAATCTTTTATTGAATCCCACAAAATGGACCTCTAAAGCTTGTCTTGAGAAAGATAAATAATTATTTCTTCTCAATTTTTATAAAGAAAGAAATGATATAATTTTTACTTCGTCTAGTACTTCCTGACAGTTCAATTTGTTCAAAACTTTTTATTTTATCTTTAACAGTCAGCCAATGCTGATTAATCGTGTAAACAATTTAAAGTGAAATTGTTGCTTAAAATAATTGATGAAACTGGTGAATTATATTGACTTCGCAAATAAGTTAAGTAACAAAAATACTTACACTGAGTGAATAGTGAAAGTATTTTGGTATTATGTAGCTCTCAAGATATTTACTAGATTACAAAGAGAAATGCAGATACAAATTAAAACAATGTTTGATTTGACAGTAGAAATGCTATATTTGAACATATTACTCTTTAAAATGAAGGACTTGTTGATTCATACCTTTGTCCATTTAAAGTATGCTCTGACCCCCAATGAAAATGAAATTGTTTAATATCAAATGTTCCTGGAAGACTACCTCCAGACACTGATATAGGTTGGTTGGAAGGAAGATGAACAATAACTGAAAAAAACAAATCTCCCTTCAATGATATTGTCATAGTTTTCTATTGTTTTATTCATCAAATGAACATTAAATCAATGAACAAATTCTTTCGTTGGATAGGAGCATAAGTATATTTTAAATTTCATTTATTGAATAATTTTCAACTTTTTTCTCAAATTCTTCTGATTTGAAAGCTCTGATTACTGATTAATCTTATAATTTATGTTAATTAGTTCAGATGACTGATTTCAAAGTCGATAGTGAATTCCGTTTGTTGTTTTTATTTTTACCATAATGTACACATAAATCTTAGATACAAAATTGAAGTTTGAATACTTCTATTTACAAGTTGACGTTACGTGACGTCATGTACTTATATAATTAGAAAATATGTACAGGGTTTTCAAACTTGAGTCGGCACTATTGCTAACTTCGTAATTATTGGGGCTACAAAGTCGGTTAGGTAAATAGGCAAACTATTAGTAATTTTCTTGTTGATTACGATAGTGAAAACGGAACAAAAATCGGACAGCGCGTTCAAGAGTTATGCCAAAAACTTCAAATTTTTTTAAATGGCACACCCAGTATAAAATATTTTCAGTCGATAATTTATGTCTGAACAAAAATTGTCTCCTGAATTTTTATCAGAAAGTCAAAAATGACAAAGTTATTGATGATTTTTCAAATTCGTCAAAGTGGCTGTTATTTCATATAAAAAATTCGTTTTATTACAATTGCCATGAAGATTAAAATTAGCGTGGTCAAAGTACACATATAGCTTCACAAAAAGGAAAAACCTCTAGAAATTTCGAATTTAAGTATTCAAAAGGATTGTGCTTAATATAAAAGAATCTTTACAAAAATAGGTAAGCAATTTTCCGGGAAATTGTCTAGTGAAATTTTTTTTTGTTTTTCCACTCTAATTGTTTAAATATTAAACACACGGAAAAATGTCAAAATAGAAATTTGTAGCTGATGCATTGATGTACAAAATATGTCTGAAAAGTTTTTCTGTAAATTGCGAAGTTTACGAGATAAATTGATTTCAGCGAAGGTCAATTCGCCGTTGCGCGCGAACGTTCCGTGAGCCGAATTTATTAATGGCCCGATTTAAAAGTTAATTATTTGGAGGTTGTAATGCATTGAAAAAAAAAAATAAACCAATCTTAAATGTAGAGAAAAATCTGAACTTTTAATTAAAAATACTTTCAAGTTTGAAAAAATAAATGTTCGAACTCTAAAATCCATTTATTTATAAAAAAACGAGTAGTAAAAAGTCAATAAACAATTATAGTTCCTATTTAATTAATTATTGTCACAGTAAAAATTCCTTTTGGATTTAAGATTTCAAATGATCATTAAATATTATTGTTACAAAAACAAAGCGATCAATGTTTTAATTTTTGAATAAATGCTTTTTTAAAATCTCTTTTTTTTACATGCTTAATTTTTCTTGTTTTTTCCAAACTTCATTTGATTATATCTTTTTTCGAAATTAATATATTTCAATGAAACTTTAACTATAAATACTTTGAAGTATATACATTCAAAACTATTATATAAATTTTCTGTATATATTAAATTTTTTAAATAATAGACAATTATTTACAATAAGTACTAAAATCAGGTGTCTTTTAGAAAACTTAACATAACTTTTTTTAGTGCTCATAATGTTATTCAGATCTTTGCCAGTTTGATAATAACGGTATATAGAAGTGATCGCGATATAAATGCCTCAGGTATGAAAGAGAGGTGTATACAAATGAAGGGGAAAGAACAGGTAACAAAGCCGTTGGCAGCTGCTTCTACGCGCCGTCGGTTTGTGAGCCAACGCGCATGCTCTTACTCTGTGTAGAAGCAGAACAAATTAAATTTTTAGTAAACATTTTTTGTCTATACATATTAACTCATTAAACTACGTCGTAAAATCATCAATTATTCACAATGAATTTCTGAACCTGAAGTATAAATCTCCCGAAAGACTATGAGCAGTAACGCTTGCTTTTAGAAAATATCGTGTAACCTTTAAGAAAATGTAAAAAGTGAAAAATTTTCAATCCTATTTATTCACTTATATCATGGTCTTTAATACTTAGCCCATTAAATAATTATATTTTTAACTTTTATAATTTTTTGATTAAAAATATTGGACAAAAATATGATAGTTATAGGAGGTTTGCGTGGAAAATTGCTAGAATTTTCATGAAAAACAAATTCAATGATAAAAAAAGCCCGGGATATTCTGAACAAATTAATCAACAACAATACCTTATAAATAAAAAATATTCATCGGCATAAATACTAATCGCTTATTATATATATACATTTATATAATGCTTATTTCAACGGAAGCATTTGGAAAATCGTACGTATCTTTTCGGAAAATCTAGTAACAAAAAAAAATTTCAAATAAATTTTTCAGATTAAATCATTATCTTTTAAGTACACAATGTTAGATACTTAAGTTGTTTAATTTCTTAATGTTTAGTATGGAAAATTAGTAAAAAAAAACGATTTTTTAGGAGAGATTTATGTGGAAAATCGGTGATAATTCATTAAAAAATTATTACAAAAAATTTTTTTTACGTACTTGTAGATACCTCAATTTGTAGCAAATTTCATATGAAATAATTTTTTCTACATGTCATTGTTCATTTTCTATCTTAAAATTAAAAACTTGAAAATTGATGATGTTTAAAATTACTCTTAGGAATATTTGGTATATTTCAAAAACTAATAAAGATATCAGAAAACTTTTCAGATAAATTTTGTAGGTAAATGCATTGCCTACAATTTTTGATTTGAACATTTTTCTGCATTTTCATTATTTAAACAATTAGAGTGAAAAAATAAATAAATAAATTTTCGACCAAAGTTTTTCCGGAAAAATGCTCACCTGCATTTGTAAAGATTTTCACATGTTGAAGACAATCCTTTCAACTACCTGAATTTGAATTTCCAACAGGTTTTTACTTTTTGCTGCATATTACGGATATTTTGTGTAATTTTACCACGCTAAATGTCGAATTTGAATTTTGGTATTTAACATTTTACAGTTTGTGTTTTTTCTACTAGAAATTTTCCTTTCAGTCAATCAGAAAATGTGATATGATGGAATGTTCTATCGTTTGACGAAAAAATAGCCACCGAGCTCGTACACGTTATGATGATTTCTTTTCCCTGAGTAACTTGCCAGATCGAAGATACTTTTTGCAATTGTACCGTATGTTTAGGCCGAATGAAAATGTGTTCATAAAGGCTAGAACCAATAAACAATTCATAATAAATAATGCAACTGAAATTTACGTCTTAGCTTACTTTGAAGCTCATCCTATTTGATTGTGCCGTTTCGGTACAGACCTACAAAAACGCATCCAGTTTTGTCAGCTTAATTCTTTAGATCAAATCAACGAATCAAATTTCTCCAATAGGGGAATATCGGGAAAAACAGGCATTATTGGAGTCGAGAAAACCCGTCGCTGCTTGAATATATTTACATATATATTATATCTAAATATATATATATATATATATATATATATATATATATATATATATATATATATATATATATATCTGTACCTCGGAGGGATACAACACTATGTCCATTTTCATAACTTTACAGGAGAGGAGTTTTAAACTTTTTTTCAACAAAAAGTGTTATTGGCACAGCTATTTATTGAGATGTCGAAACAATATTTTACCAGAACATTCTATTTATTGTTATTTACATCATGCAGTTGTTATAAAATAAAAAAAGACCTTTTTTACGGTTTTTTTTCACGTTTTAATGGACATGGTGTTGTATCCCTAATAAAGTTATTGTACTATAAGACCTAATGTGGGATATTCAATAACAAACACAATACTATTTGACTTACAAAATGTATTTAACTATTTTATTTATAATTCTCTTTACAAATACAAATAATACATCTATGTATTCAACTAAAATGGTATTTTAGATGCAAAAAACTCAGTCATCATCAGGTAAGTCTCCTTCAGAATACTCACTAGTGGTATTACTAGTATGCTTTAAGTTTTTATAAAAGTCATGGCAAACTGTAGGAACATATGGTATGATTTGGTTCTGAAATAAAACAAGTCTTATAATATTACATGTAAAACATAATATTTTGAAGTTTAGGTTCATAACAAAACATTACATTAACTGTTTGAGGTTATGTATATCACATTAAAAATAATGAGCAAAACAGTAGCTTACCTGTAGTAGAATCTTTTTTAGAACTTTTCAATAGTTCCAGAATCTTTCTCCCACGATAATTATGGTTCATTATTCTTACTATTACTAAAAGAGAGCAAATATTATGACTTAAAATACATCCAACTATGTAAACTCATCAGAACTGTCAAAAGTACTCTTAGTTCACTAACAATCCGCCAGGCTGTGTAGAGGTATACAACACTATGTCCAGTAGTAATTCACATGCTTCAGAAGGATAAAACACCAAGTCCACATGGTGTTCTATCCCTCTAAATGAAAGTGGACTTGGTGTTGTTTTAAAACATGCTATATCCGGTTCTAACTGGTTTTGGACATAGTGCTCTATTCCTCTAAGAAATATGAGAAAAGCTGATTTTAACTCTGTAATAAAGTCAATATAGAAAAAAATGGACATAGTGTTGTATCCCTCCGAGGTACAGATATATATATATATCTTCTTCTTAACGTGCCGTCTTCACTGAAGGTTGGCTACAATTTCGGCAAATCTCTCTCTGTCCTGTGCTGTTCTTATTAGTATTGACTCTGAATTCAGTCCAATCCCTAACATTCTTTAACCACAAATTCTGTCTCCTGCCCGGTCCTCTTTTACCTTCAATCTTGCCTTCCATTATCAGTTGTAGGAACTCGTATCTCTTGCCTCTGTATATGTGTTCCAGATATCTTGTCTTGCGTCTTTTGACAATTCCCAAGATTTCTTTGTCCACTTTCATCCTTCTTAGAACGGTTTCATTGGAGACATGCTCTGTCCATGATAGTTTGAGCATTCTACGCATTACCCACATTTGGAAGGCTTCTATTCTGCGCATTGATCGTATTCCCATCGTCCATGACTCGCTACCATATAAGAGGATTGAGTATATATAAGCTTTTACGAATCTGTATCTGGTGTTTAGCGATAATGTAGGGTTTGTTAAGAGTCTCTTCATTTTAAGGAATGCGCTTCTTGCGTTTTCTATACGGCATTTGATTTCTCTTTCCGAGTTTAAATCTCGTGTTATCCAGCATCCCAGATATTTGAACTTGTTGACCTGCTCTATTTGTTTGTTATATATGTTTATATAGGTGTTCACATTTGTCTTCTTGGAGATAGTCATTGTTTTTGTTTTTTCTGTATTTATTCTGAGTCCGAAAGTGTCGCCTTCCCTTACTACTGCGATATATATATATATATATATATATTTTTATATATTTATTTATATATATATATATATATATATATATATATATATATATATATTATTTATTCGAATTGTTGTTGCCTGTGATCTATTTTTAATCTTTTGATAATTATTAGCAATAACAGGCTGGTTGAATCTTAAAAAACTCGATTTTATCAAAAACTTGACGCCTCACTACGATATTCGTAATTGAAATTTCTTTGACATTTATTGATTTGAAAAAATTGAATGAATAGGGTTGCTTTGTATATGCTATTCAGTCTAATATTAATATTTAAAATTGTTATTATTAGATGGTAAGGGAAACCAAAGAAACCTTTACTTACGTAATGTTTGAAAATAATAATAATAGGGTAATATTTATCTAACAACAAAGAAATTAGTTATGGGAAAACATTAAAGAAGTGGAGTAGAATTATCGGTATAGTACGCTTATATGGAAGCAGCCGTTGACAAGTGTTTCGGACTCTTTGGTCCTCATCAGAACGGCGTAGCTAAGTATTGGATTGAAAATTTGGAGATGAAAATAGTTTAATAAATAAAATCCTCTGTTATGGAAGAAAATCACTTATTTGTGGTTTATTGTTTGAATCACTTATTTGTGGTTTATCGGATGGAATTAATCGCCTCCGTGGCAAAGTTTGACCGAATCTCCCATACCGGAGAGTTCAAACAATAAACCACAAATAAGTGATTTTCTTCCATAACAGAGGATTTTATTATAAAAATTTCATTAAAAACGGCTACTTCCATATAAACGAACTATACCGATAATTTTTGCTTTACTTGTTTAATATTTTCCCAAAACTAATTTTCTTTTTTAATATTAATTTACTCTTTCTAAAATCTCTCGGATGGAATTAATCGCCTCCGTGGCAAAGTTTGACCAAATCTCCCATACCGGAGAGTTCAAACAATAAACCACAAATAAGTGATTTTCTTCCATAACAGAGGATTTTATTTATTGAACTATTTTCATCTCCAAATTTTCAATCCAATACTTAGCTACGCCGTTCTGATGAGGGACCAAAGAGTCCGAAAACACGTGTCAACAGCTGCTTCTAGATAAGCGTACTATACCGATAATTCTACTCCACTTCTTTAATGTTTTCCCATAACTAATTTCTTTGTTGTTAGATAAATATTACCCTATTATTATTATTTTCAAACATTACGTAAGTAAAGGTTTCTTTGGTTTCCCTTACCATCTAATAATAACAATTTTAAATATTAATATTAGACTGAATAGCATATACAAAGCAACCCTATTCATTCAATTTTTTCAAATCAATAAATGTCAAAGAAATTTCAATTACGAATATCGTAGTGAGGCGTCAAGTTCTTGATAAAATCGAGTTTTTTTAAGATTCAACCAGCCTGTTATTGCTAATAATTATCAAAAGATTAAAATAGATCCACAGGCAACAACAATTCGAATAAATAATTTAAATATTGCAAGCTGAAAATATGGCAATGATCCTAAACTTAAGCTGAGAGTTTTAAACTGTAAGTACCCTTTATTTAAAAGATTTGAAATTCTAAATAAATAAAAAATCTCATTAAAAACGGCTACTTCCATATAAACGAACTATACCGATAATTTTTGCTTTACTTGTTTAATATTTTCCAAAACTAATTTTCTTTTTTAATGTTAATTTACTCTTTCTGAGATCTCTCGGATGGAATTAATCGCCTCCGTGGCAAAGTTTGACCAAATCTCCCATACCGGAGAGTTCAAACAATAAACCACAAATAAGTGATTTTCTTCCATAACAGAGGATTTTATTATAAAATTTCATTTAAAACGGCTACTTCCATATAAACGAACTATACCGATAATTTTTGCTTTACTTGTTTAATATTTTCCCAAAACTAATTTTCTTTTTTAATATTAATTTACTCTTTCTAAAATCTCTCGGATGGAATTAATCGCCTCCGTGGCAAAGTTTGACCAAATCTCCCATACCGGAGAGTTCAAACAATAAACCACAAATAAGTGATTTTCTTCCATAACAGAGGATTTTATTTATTGAACTATTTTCATCTCCAAATTTTCAATCCAATACTTAGCTACGCCGTTCTGATGAGGACCAAAGAGTCCGAAACACGTGTCAACGGCTGCTTCCATATAAGCGTACTATACCTATTATTATTATTTTCAAACATTACGTAAGTAAAGGTTTCTTTGGTTTCCCTTACCATCTAATAATAACAATTTTAAATATTAATATTAGACTGAATAGCATATACAAAGCAACCCTATTCATTCAATTTTTTCAAATCAATAAATGTCAAAGAAATTTCAATTACGAATATCGTAGTGAGGCGTCAAGTTCTTGATAAAATCGAGTTTTTTAAGATTCAACCAGCCTGTTATTGCTAATAATTATCAAAAGATTATATATATATATATATATGTATATATATATATATATATATATATATATATATATATATATATATATATATATATATATATATATATATATATATATATATATATATATATATATATATATATATATATATCTAGCTCTGTAAACCTTGCATGGCATAATTTATTTCTCGTATGTGATAAAAAATTTTTAAATTTGTTTCGTCTTTTCGTCCTCATCAATGTTGACTGAATTACAATTTTTGGATTCTTTGTATTTTAGACTATCTCTCATTAGTGTAAAAAATTATATTGTACCCTGAAGATGTTGTTCTGAAAGCAAACGAAAACCGGTTGTACGTTAATTAAATATAAATTTTGGGAATTTGAAGACAAAATAGTTTTCATTATTAAATTCATATATAGGTATATATATATATATATATATAGATATATATATATATATATATATATATATATATATATATATATATATATATATATATATATATATATATATATAATATGATCATTCATCTTAAGTTGCTAATTACGTGCTATTTAGTGTAATATCTGTAATCCGATCTGCTGATATTAGATGATATGGAAAACTACAGAAATCCTTACCCAGTTATATGTTTTGACTGTTTGATTTATAGATTTGTCTTCAAAAAGAAATTAATCACAATTTCGACTATGAATATTATTATTATTATTCCTATTCCAGAAGAAACTGGTGTTATGGCTATGATTTATGGTTGGTTTGATCTTCTGAAGCTGTGGATTATTTACTATTTATTATTTCCAAACCTTTGTGAATTAATTGTGAGTAGTATATCATACCAAGGGAAGTCAAACTCCTGGATAGTCCGAGACATTTTTGTAAAATTTGAAATTTTTCGCGAGCCGCAATTAAATACGTATTTACAAGGTATGCAATAAAGGTGAAAAAAAGAAATATTTATTGAAAACATATGAGTGAAAGTACAAAATATGTGTATTGAATTTGAATATTAAAAATTTAACAAATTTATGTCAGTTCTCTTGGTAATTCTTAACAATCAGGTGAATGGTGACAGCACTTCTCCGTATTTATTCTGTGAGATGCTGGTTAATTAATACTGATCAGTATTCGGATTTCAGGAATTTTGAAGTGGAATAAAATGATTTACATATTCTTCTTCCTAATATTGAAATAATTCGACAAGAAGCCTTATTTAACTCAGGATACTTCGATTCTGGTACAAATTTCCAAAATTCAGTACATGGCGTCGACTCATATTTCAATTGTAGAGCTTGATCTTCTTGCATCTCTATTAATTCTAATTCTCCAGTTGTTTTTTGAAATCCATTTTGAAATTCCGTCAATATTCCGTCGTGTTTAATATTGGAACAAATTCTTTTCGTTCGAGGAAAATGTTTTATTTTTAATGTCCTTTTGAAAACGTCGTAATTCAGTTTGAAAACTAAATATGCACTGTGTGAGGTCAGATATTATTTTATTTTCAAACGTACAAAAATAACGTCATTTCACGATTGACAGGATCATCGAAAAATTCTATTTCTCCGCCAAGGCGGAGAATTGTTGTTATGTAACACTTTTCCGGCCGGCGGCAGGAAAAATTATGCAAAGATGAATTGGTAACGAACCACGAACAAAAATTCTTCAATTCAAACGTCATTTTTATTCGTTAAAGTTACATTGAATGTACAATTGGTCAATGTTGCATTTTGAAAATTAAAACCATGTAATAATGAACTGGTAGGATTCTGTCTCGGATTCTGTTCAAAAGCTGATGCCTCAATAGAGTAATCTGAGTTGCTGGTTCCAGGGAATTCGTTGACGCTCAATATCCTACCAGCAATGTCATTCTTATTACGCAAAAAATCCTCGATATAGCCTTCTGCTACACTACTTGACTTCCAACCTCCGTGTCGTTTCAAAGACTCAATGTTGGCTCCTCCATCTATAAGTAGTGTAGCAGAAGTTCGCCTCAATGAATGACCTGTGTATTCGCTTGGATTATTCAATTGCAAAAAAGTGGCAACCTTTCTTGGAACACTTCCTATACCATGTATTCCCATCACAGCTCTGTAGCATTTTCCAGATTGATATTTCAAAAAAAATCTATTTTCAACGAAATCTTTTGGTCTTAACGCAGTGTATCTCCGATAAATATTTAGATTATTCTCCCCGATAACTGTGAATGTTCGAACTTTTCTCGTTTAACTATCAGGAATATTGACTATTATAATATTTCCCTTGTTCATCCGGTGCTTCGAAGAGAAAACGTTCGAACTCTTCTTTAGAAAAAACTCTTGATTTTTTTGGAAGATACCCTTCATTGGACTTTTTCAAAAATATGCGCAACTTCAGATATTTACCAATATCTATTTCATGTTTGATCGCTAGTTGCGACTTTATCATTGAATATCGGGCCCACAAAGTAGAGGATTTCCATTTTTTTTCTCTAGCCATTGAATTGAAATATGCTAGCAGCACATTATCTTGGTAAACTGTCACATTTTTCGAATTGCACCAATTCACGAAGTGATCATATGCTGCAGAATATTTTTCAATAGACTTCGATGGTCCAAGGGTATACTCTGCTTCTTTGGCCAAAACCTCAATTTCTGAAGACATTTTCACTTCAAACCACTTCTCACCAGGTTGCGAATTATAACTATCAATATTATTTTACTTTAAGTATTATGTGCGTAAATGTGAATCGATCCAAAAATGGATATTCAGATTGTTATGAATTTTAGAACTTTTGAAAATAATAGTATATTATATTATAAGGATTAAAAGTGCATATTTTTTTTACGAGCAATATTTGCAGTTGGGAGGCGGAGCGCAGCGCAGCCGAGCGAATGCAAAATTGCGAGTAAAAATAGGCACTTTTAGTCCGTATGATATATACTATTTTTTCTCCAACCAAGTCAAAATTAAAATAATATAAGTTTTATTCAAAAATCGTTAATAATTTGGTAATAAATTTGAACACCTATTAATTATAACAGCGATAGCAAGTCGGTAGTCATGGATATCTGGTATTGTTGGTAAATATTGATTGTCAAGTAGACGTCAGTAGACGTACTAATCATATAATTTTTGTAGTAGTTTTTACGCTGAACACGCTGAAAATATACCTGCAGATATATTGGAAAGTGCCGAAGCAGTATATCTAAATCTTTTGCCACCCAAATCTCGCCAAGTTTATGAACTTGCAAATCAGCGATTCATGGATTGGTGTAAAGAAAAAATGTGCAAAACTGTGCGGAGAGTTTTCTTATGGTGTATTTCTCAAATTTAACGAAGACCGTCAAAGCCATCCCACTCTTTGGTCACAGTATTCAATGTTGCGATCCACACTGGATATCAAAAATGGTGTGGATATTAGTAAATATTCAAAATTACGAGCATTGTTAAAAAGGCAAAGTGATGGATATATACCTAAAAAGGCTAGGGTTTTTACGAAGAAGGAAGTGGATCGGTTCCTGGATATGGCACCTGATAATGTATATTTGATGATAAAGGTTGTTCTAGTATTAGGAATTGGAGGTGCTATGCGTTGTGACATTAATGAAAATCTTTTGAATTGTTCGAAAATTGTTAACAATAATTGTTCCAATTGTACATTCAATATCAATATAAATAACAAATAAATACCTATATATAGTTGCCCAATTAGTTTGTTTTACTAAGTTTGTAAGAGACAGTGTTTTTTCTTCAAATTTCAATAATTAGAGAGCTCAAATGCAATTACTTTTGGTCCTAGGATTAAAAGTAGCGTTTTTAATCCTAGGATTAAAAGTGTTGCTAAGCAACGAGCAAATTTTTGTACGGTAAGGGAATTGATAGCTTTTGCACCTGAAAATAGTACAAAAATGTCAACATTTTTTGATGGTTGGAGAAAAAATAACATATTTCATTCGGAGTAGAAGTGACTTTTCATGGCTCGCTTTCAATTACCCGCCTCACTGCGTTCGGCGAGCAAGCTCAAGCTTGCCATGAAGAGTGACACTTCTCCTCCTTATGAAATAATATACTATTATTTTTCACTTGTATATTATTTGTTGATTTTACCTTAGATACGGTTGCTATAAATGCACTCATTATGCCCTAGGGCGTAATGAGCGGCCATTATGGATCATAACGTCCGATAATTGTACGAGGACAACTGAAGCAACTTCCATTGATTAAATACTTCATGATCCTTGTCGTATACGACTCTGAATATATTCGGCAATGAATTATTCGCAGATTTGGATGCATTTTCTATGATATTCTTGGGTAAATTTATTTTCATTTCCATTATTTCTATAAGACTACACAAATAAAGCAGCATTCACTGAATATGATGACAAAAATATTCACAAACGTCAAAATATCAACAAATAACATGCCTACTATGAGAAGGAAAATGGAAAGTATAGGAGCAATGAACCGATTTTAAAATCGATTTTTCATTATAATAAAATAATTTTTTCATGAAAAATAAAATCTTGTATGCACCACGTGCGTTACTAGATCCTAACGCCTATCGGGCAACATTCATCGCTCGGGCCAAAGGCCCTCGGGCCGAATGTTACCCTCTGAGCGTTAGGATCTATATAACGCACTTGGTACATAAATAACTATTATCTTTCCCCTGCACTTGTAAATTTAGTGTTTGCGAATGTTCCATGACATCAGTCGAAAACATCAAGCTTTGTCTGAATCTGAATAGTTTCTTTTCTTTTCTTTCAAAAATGCAAATTCACTGACAAAAAATGAAAAGGAAACTCGGGTAAATTAATCCAGACTCACGAATAATCCTTCGAAGAGTCGCTCGCGAGCCACAGGTTGATCACCCCCTCCACCCCCGGTATATACGAAGGATCCAAGTAACTCTCACTGCCCCCTAAAAAGGTGACTATCACCAACAGCAATATAACTGGGGGAAAGGGTGGTTCAAGGAGTATATAACCATTGTCCAGTGGGTGTAGGAATGAAGAGTATGAATCAATAAAAGGGTCGGAAAAAAAGGAAAGGAAAATCCACATGTTTAATTTCAATTTCAAACAGTTTTACGCATTCATACAGAACTTACTTGTGTGGCCGTTATTCTGCACAACCACTTCATACTCGTGATCCCAGTTTGTGAATACTAGTGGTTCCGTATCAAGTTGAGCCATATGTTCAACTCGAAGATCAATAGGAGATTGGGTAACTGATGTTTGACAACGTGCAGGCCATTGATCTAAAATGATGAATTAATACATTGAACCAGAATAAGCGGATGGCTTTTCAGAATGCGGCCGGTTTGCTCTCGACCAGTTTGCACTCTACGATTGATAGTAGTATTTTATTCTATAAAATACGTACTATTGCAGTGTATCGCAGGAAAGCAGTCAGGTGCGGGAGTGGACTTCGAGACAACAATTTTTGAAAAATTTTTCATGTCAATGAGCTGAAATTTGGTACCTATAGTCCGGGGAAGTAAGATCAAAAAATCTATCAACGAGAAAAATAAAAAAAGTAGGGGTCATAATTTTTTTTAAGTAGGTACACTGACCCCTCATCGCTTTCCTAAATTTGTGACCAAATCTCGTGAAAGCTCGAAACACAGCTTGCAAGCACATTTTAAAGCACTAAAATTAGATAATTTTTTCCTTATAACTTTTTCTGATGTACTTGCACACAAAAATCGTAGAGATGAAATTCACAGTAAATTTTATGCCCTACACGATGACGTAAGTCGACTTTTGAAATGAAAATTTTTTCGACTCAAAATTTTCCAAAAAATGAAAATTGTATCGAAAGGTCGTGTTTTAACCGGCAACCATACTGAAAATAACCATATCGAGATCAAAACATAGGGAAACATAGATGGTGTGCTATAAAAAATTTACATATTTTCAGATTTGGAAAATTCAAAATGGCGGCCGCAAAAATCGAATTTTCAATAGTATGGTCACAGTACGAAGCGAAGTTTGAGCTTCTATATCTCGGCTTCTGATTATTGTATTTAAACAATTTTTTTTTGAAATACGCGTTTTTTAACGGCAAATACATTTCGAGTATGAGTATAATGATTGACTTTATTTTTCAATGCAAAAATGAGGAAAAACTCAACAAAAACATTTTCTTTTTTAATAATTTTCAAAAAAAGTTATGTAAAAAAATTTATAAATTTTTTTTTTTTGTGCCTAAAGCTACAACTTTTCCCCTATCGATTGCAACCAACCGCGTTTCGATATCGTTATTGTTTTCAAGAGGAAGCGTGATTGAAAAAAATATATATATATATTCGATTTTTGCGGCTGCCATTTTGAATTTTCGAAATCTGAAAATACGTAAATTTTTTATAGCACACCATCTATGTTTCCCTATGTTTTGATCTCGATATGGTTATTTTCAGTATGGTTGCCGGTTAAAACACGACCTTTCGATACAATTTTCATTTTTTGGAAAATTTTGAGTCGAAAAAATTTTCATTTCAAAAGTCGACTTACGTCATCGTGTAGGGCATAAAATTTACTGTGAATTTGATCTCTACGATTTTTTTGTGCGAGTACATCAGAAAAAGTTATAAGCAAAAAATCTAATTTTAGTGCTTTAAAATGTGCTTGCAAGCTGTGTTTCGAGCTTTCACGGGATTTGGTCACAAATTTAGGAAAGCGATGAGGGGTCAGTGTACTTAGAAAAAATAATAACCCCTACTTTTTAATTTTTCCCCTCTATATACTTACTTCCCCGGACTACTAGGGGTTTTTCCTTGCAGAACGAAAGTATCAAAAATCAGCACACGATGCACTTCGTGAAATTTTTTTTATAGTAGAGGCTTGAAATTTGGTACGTGGATTGGGTTGATGTTGAGGTACGTTTCTTCGTTCGTTTCAACTTTTTTCTCCAACCACGATGCACTTTCCAAAATTTTTTCAATAAAATAAATTATTTTCAACTTTTTAATTCGGTTTACTATTCAAGCGTGTTATTTCGAAATATAATATAGTGATGGAGCTCTGCTGCTCAGGAGTTTATTATAATAGAAATGTATACCTACCTATTCTTCTTCGATCGACCGATTCGCTCTCTCCAAAAAAAATTAGCGAGAAATGAAAAATTGAATAAGGAACTATAATTTTTTTAATATTTTCATGATTAAAGCTTCCGAATATACGCTAACGTCTAGAATCTCCCTAGCTTTGTTGCTGGCAAACGCCACGATTCTGCCGAGGGAGTCTCCTAGTCGATAAATAAAAATTTGGTTTTGTCACTCTTTTGGAAATACTATTTCCGATGATGAAGCGGGATCTCTCTGCAGGTCATGCGCACGTTTTCTCCAGTCGTTTAGACTACTCTTCATTGAAGTAAATTTTCGTATTTATTCCACGGAATTCAGTCGTTGATCATACAATTTTTGAAACACGTCCTGATATAATTTTACATCGGCAAATAATTGTCATCCTCCCTAGAACTCTTTTTAGTACTGAAGATACAGTTCTTCAATTTTGTCGCTGTAATACTAGTCCAGTCTATGACCATTTTCCCGTATATTTACCCCTTACAGCACCGATTTTCATAAAAATCTGAATTTAGGATCTTCTTACCATCTATTTCAAAGTCTACCCTATACCGGGGGTTGCTTTTTCCTTGGGGATGGATGCCACCCCTTCTTGGGGGTGAAAATATTTTCATTGAAGATAAGTGCGGAAATCGATAAATTGACTAGTTCTTAGCAACTTTTGTTCTATAAATTTTTTTCTGAAAGTCAATACTTTTCCACTTATTCATGAGTGAAATTGTGGGTTTTCAGGCAAACAAAGCACGTTTTCAGATTCTTCCTCAGGATTAACTGAAAAAATTTGCGTTTAATCGGAAAACATGTTAAGAGCAAATTTCTAGCTTATAAAAAAACAAAGAAAATCTTCTATTTATGATGTATGCAGACTCAATACAAATGAAATTATTGCTTGTTGAAAGTTGATTGGTATTTTCAATAGCCAAAATAGTAAGTTTCTACGTACAATAACCAAAAACCAATATATTTTTCGGGGAAACCTCATGAAACTTCTTTTGAAATCCTTTAAAAAACCTTTATTTAGTTTTTATAAAAATTCCTAGCATCAAAACTAAGCGAGTTATGAAGAGAATAATGTCGATTCCTATCTTTTCTCTGGAAAAAAATAGTGAAAATCTCACCCTCTCTTCCACCCCATTTGAAAAAAATCATTGCCACTTTACAATTCACTTCATTCATGTTCGTTTAATACGTTCTGAGTGTTTGACCAGTTTAGAGTACTCATTCTTGAAAAAAATTGAGTTTGAAGAGTGAAAATCATTTTCGTAATTTAGCGAAAAATCGCCTTTTCTTCAAAATAACTCAAAAATTGTTGATGATACGCAAAATTCTGTAGAGTACAAAATTGTAGGTTTTTCTTTTTTAAAAATTTGGGATTTTAATTTTTTTTTGTAGGATGAAAATTGAGTAATATATATACTTGCGTGTGTTCGCGTAAATACCTTTTTTGAGCCCTTTTAGCATGAAGCTTTTTGAAAATAAGATCTGAAAAATAAATGTATTTAGATGAACTTATAACCCTTGAAAAAACCTATAAAAAACTTCTTTGAAAAACTTGATTGCTTAAAAACTGAGTGAGTTATGAGTAAAACACCAAAAGCACATTTTCTGTAGAAATAAGAATATGTATATTAGTATATTGATGAATACACATAGTGGTAATACATCATAAATACACGATTTTATTTGTTTTTTATAAGCTATAATTTTAATTTCTACAGGTTTTTCGATTAAATGCATATTTTTCCAGTTATTCGCGAAAGAGAATCTGCGAACGTGGTTATTTTGCCTGAAAACCGACAATTTCACTCGCGAATGACTCGAAAAGTATTGACTTTCAGAAAAAACTTCATGAAACAAAAGTTGCTGAGAATTAGTGAATTCTGAATCGATTTCTGCATTCATTCTTAATTTTGAAAAAATCACCCCCAAAAATGGGTGGCATCCACCCCCAGGGAAAAAGCAACCCCTGGCGCAGGGTAGACTTTGAAATAAATAGTAAGTAGAACCTAAATCCAAATTTTCTCACAAATCGGTGCTGTATGGGATAAATACACAGTTTACGCTTTTTTTACCGTCATTGACTGGACTACTAGGCTTACACAGATGATTTACTTCTCTAATAATTATACTGTTCTTCTCCATGAATTATATTGCCTCGACATTTTTCAATTTTGTCTTTCATACTACTCCAAAATACCAAACCATCTTTATTTGTTTTTCTCATACGAAAGCTAAACTTCAAAATGGAAAAAATAATATTATCTACAGTTTCAAACACTGCTGTCTTAAAGAATGAAAAGGAAATGATTAAACAGTAATAACAAATTATCTAGGTATTTATAGACACGAATTTTTCAAGGTAGCGTGCACTTAATGTTTAAAATTTGAAGTTAGGAAATTATAGAAGAAATTCTAGTAAATTTAATATGAATAGTTAGTCTGAAGTTATTTTCATTTTAAAATTTTAAATATTTAACAAAGGAGATAAATATTGCAAATTACTCCTAGGCCAGGAGATGTGTAACGCAAAATATTAGGTCATTTGTACCAGTATGGCGGTTCTTCAGGGGTCTAATTACGTAAAGGCAACAAGGAAAATGATGGTCATAGCGCTGGTACCGGCAGCCCAATCGCGTGGGCGTTAATCGAAGGCGTCGGATAAATAACGATTGTCGAACGATTTGTTCCACAAAAATGCTTGTATTTTCAGATAGGTAGTCGAAAAAAAAGAAGAAGGCAGTAGCGTAATGCCATACTTCTCGGGTGTGACTTACAGCCCGCCATACCGACGCGAATTCATTAATTTAAATAAAACAATTCAACGATTTGTACCAGGCTAATTTTTGCATAGCTAATCATCTTCTAGTAGCCATTCACGAAAATCACCTTGCCATACTGTTCCGACAGTTCCCTATGGCCTCCATACCACTGCAAAGGAGTAATTTTTTTTCGCCAAACGATTTGTACCACCCTGAAACTTTTTTTAACACTTCTCTGTTTGATAATGCCATACCTGTGGGAGGTGGCGAATGTGAACAATATTTTTTCAAAATCCTAAGATTTTATTAGTAATTCGAACGATTTGTACCAGTATGGCGCCACTTTTTCCCTCTACTAGAAGTATGGCAAATATAATAATGGTACAATTGCATCCAAACGAAGAGAATACAATGATGCCATGATGTAAAAAATGATTTTACAGTCGTATTTTTAGAACGTGTCGAATAAATGAGTATTTCAAGTAAGGCAGCACTTTTTCCTCCTACTAGAAGTATGGGAAAAATAATAACGGTCACATTTTGTCAAATACTTTCCAAAAATTCAAATGCAATACTAGTACAAATCGTTTGGCGAAAAAAAAATTACTCCTTTGCAGTGGTATGGCGGCCATTGGGAACTGTCGGAAAAGTATGGCAAGGTGATTTTTGTGAATGGCTACTCGACGATGATTAGCTATGCAAAAATAAGCCTGGTACAAATGGTTGAATTGTTTTATTTAAATTAATGTATTCGCGTCGGTATGGCGGGCTGTAAGTCACACCCGAGAAGTATGGCATTACGCTACCGCCTACTTCTTTTTTTTTCGACTATCTGAAAATACAAGCATTTTTGTGGAACAAATCGTTCGACACTCGTTATTTATCCGACGCGTTCAATTAACGCCCACGCGATTGGGCCGCCGGTGCCAGCGCTATGACCATCATTTTCCTTTTTGCCTTTACGTAATTAGACCCCTGAAGAACCGCCATACTGGTACAAATGACCTAATATTTTGTGTCACCATGTCCCGGTCTATCCCGGGAAGATGGTTTATTATTTGATTTTTCTCTTTTCCGTGATTATAAAACGGTATAGTAATTATATTTTAAGGAAGCGCAAACTGGTCCACCGAAGAAAATAAGTGGGATATATATTTCTATTATAGAAATTGCAGAGCGCAAAGTGGTCGATTTCAGGTAAGAACTTAAAGTGGCTGACACCAAATTAAATTTCACTTAAAGTGAAAGAACATGTTCTAACTTTGATTTTGAGAAACTATAGTAAGAAGTAAAAAAATCTTTGTGCTAATTTCGCAGCATTGAAATGAATGTATTTCGATATTATAATTCATGAAAATAGTTCAACTTTCTTCAAAAAATCGGGAATATTTTTTGTTCAACTCGTATATGTTCAATTTTCAGGAGAATAAAATATATAGTTTGGTTAATTTGAAGTTGATCCTGGTCAAACTATTTCAAACCAAAGTTAGTTCTGCCTAAAAAATTTGTTTCTATTATGAGAAGATCACTGAAAACTCTCAAAAGATCTTCGAAAAAACTCTGTGAATATTTTTGTGAGATTTATTTACTCACCTTGGTTCTCGTAATTCCAAGTATGGGACATAAATGTTGGCACTGAAATAATAGAAAGTAAGAATTACAATTTGAAACTTTCTCAAATTAGCTGAACAAACGTTAGGTTTATATGCTATCACGAGGTTGATTCCTTATGGGCTTATTATGTGCTATGACAATAAAACCTCCTGAAAATATGAATTGACC
>JARQZK010005068.1:717500-932500 GCA_030704885.1 Cynegetis impunctata
AGTTCATTACATCTTGAGCGCCGCCTAGGCACCAGAAATTCCACCATAGCCAGAAGAGGGGGGCAGTCAATACAGCCGTGTAATAGATTATACAAACATTTCGGAGAGAGTAGTTTTCTAGTGACTTCAAGCGATTTTACCCCAAACATGTTCAATAAGTTGTCCTGATCAAAACCTCTTGAAGGGTAAACACCATCCTCCCTCCACACCAGATACTTAAGGGACCTCCGCTGGACTGACTCCAAATGATACCTGTGAACATTGTAGATAGGATACCAAATCATACAACCGAAATTTAATCTGCTCTTCACTAAAGAATTGAACAATTGCAATAGAGTTTCCGTATCCTGAAAGTGATAGGCATTGCGCACAATGAAACCATAGGTTTTAAATGCAGCCGAGAGCGTAGCATTTATATGAGGGACAAACGTGAAACGTTGATCAAACAAAATACCAAGATCACGAATCTCAGATACCCTAGCCAAAATGCTATTATCAACATTATAATCGAAGTGAATCATATTTTTTTCTCCTGGTATATGTCACAACATTACACTTTGCAACATTTAGTTATATATGTATTTATATATATATATATATATATATATATATATATATATATATATATATATATTTATATAAATATATATATATATACATGCGTGACAAAAAGAGTAGATTGAAACCACTTATGCCATTACATGAAAGACAGTGTGTACTTATATTTTGCCATGGTTCGAACACGCAACTATCATTTATCAATTTTTCAAAAACATTTATGAGTAAAATATCGTGCTTTTGTTAATTTTTCGCTTATAAACTAATAAGGCGAATTCAGAGAGGCCTCGGTAGACCAGCGGTAAGGTGCACCGCTTGTAAGCCGAGGATGTGGGTTCGAGTCCCACCTTGCTCTTGGGTGTTGTGTATGTCCTGAATTTAGTGGTTCAAATTATGAGATTAATTGCTAGGTAATGTACATTGTTTACAAGGCCATTGGTCGTTTGGAACCGGCGTTAAACTGTAGGTCCCTCGAGATAAAAAAAAAGGCGATTTCCTTGTAAGTGATTAATGAAAATGAAAACACGAACAATATGTCATTGTTTTTTCGGCTGACGCCTACTAGACCGCTTTTACTGCTCGTCCGTTTTCAGTCATGTTTGCAGGTATTTCTCAACTACTTCGCAGCATTTTAAGGCGAAATCAAAATATAGTTCTAGTTTCAAAATATGTTTAGACAATTGAAATCGGAAGATCTGTAGAGCATCTAAGCACGGTGCAAGATAGTGCATAAATAATTACAAATACGCAAAAACCAGTTATTCGACAAAGTCTCTCTTATGTACACTTGAAGTATCTATTAAGACGTAGGGGAGAAGTGGCATGAAGGAGCCAGGCTTTGAAAGAGCCGCTAACATTATTTGGGTAGTTTATGAATGTATTTGGTTGGTAATTTTATTTTTAAACGGCAACACTGATTTCCCGTCAGCCGTCACCCACAAACATTTGACAGTGTAGGTATATATTGATTTTGCTTCACTTAACTGGTTTTTTGGTATTTTATTGTAAGCAAATGGAGGGAAATGGATTGTACATTGAGGTTGTGCATACATTAGGCCTTGCAACTGGGTGAAAACTGTGTTGCAAAAGTTATTGTTGTTATTTTAAAGGTTATATTTTATTGAAGAGAATAAGTTATGAAAGAGCCTGGTTAATGGGTCTTAAGAGAGCTGGCTCTTTCATAACCGGCTCTTTCATAACCCTGCATTTGAATTAATAAAATATTAATAAATATGCATTTTTTCTCATATTATATTATTATAACCACCTCCCCATTTAACCTCTACCCCTATGGTTACGATTCCGAGTACTTCTAGGCAACAAATTATATCACTGGAAATGATAAAACCATTTTCTGAAGCAGAGTCAAGACAAAGCACGACGCGTAATAATAGAAAAATTTCGTCTACCGTCGTGACTGTCACTCTCGAAAAGGAAAATTTAGTTGAGAAAGAGGGTAATGTAAAGAAACCAAAAATGATTATTAAAAAAAATTACCACGAAACATTCCATAAAAACACTTAGTAACTGTAAGGTGACTGATTCGTCTGACTCTATCGTATTGGCTGAAGTAAGAAAAAAGGTTGTTCGAAGCAAAAAAATTCAGAAACAAATAAAAATAGTGTGAAAACAGTGATCAAGATTGTAGTTACAGTGCAACATTTTTTTTGCAAGACATGTTTCTAATTTTTGAAAAACTACATTATAGAATCCAGAGTTCCTTAAAAGTCTGAATATATAGTAGGTATGACAGAATATTATTTAAATATTAAAGCGTTTGTTAGAATTACTTAAAATTACTGATGGAATAAAAAATTTCATCATTTATTATGAAGGATTTGTTAGAATTGTCTCCATGTATTAGGTAGTGCAATTATATTTATTTTGCATAATTTTCACAATTACACTTTATAATAGAGTCTGGCTCTTTCATAACTGTAAGTAGCTCTTTTAATACTGAAATGTTGTGAAAGAGCCAAAAGACACATTTTTTAAAAATGAAAATTTCGTCAATTTTTTCATAATGTTCAAGGTTTTATGTGTAATCCAGCTACTTTTTGTGTGACACATAATCACTATTTTTCTGCTCATTGCTTGGTCGAGTATAAAACGGATTTAAAAACCACACCAGAACTTCACTGTTGATATTTGATACAGTGCAATAGCTTATTATTTTCTTGGAAAATACGACTAAATAGAAGGTATATTTTAAATGACTAGCTCGCATTTATTCATTATTCATTTTCTTCAACGTTAAATAGAACGCATAAAACCTGAAATGTCTTTAAAATCGAAACAGTTTGCTTCTCAAATAGTCCTATACTGAAACAAATTTGAAACAAAAACAGAGAACTCTTAAAGAGAATGTCTTAAGATGAAATATACTTGGCTAATGCCACGAGTGCTTAAAGATTACATTTAATTTTCATGGAAGCTACCCGTAGAATTAGACAACAAGCTTGAATGAGAATTATCTGGTTAATTTTTAAGCATAAGCGGTATTTAGCGAGAATATTTCTCGAATAAATATACAAAATATGTAGGTACTTCTTGACAATGACATTTTTTCTGGAATAATGTCATGACAACGTAGAATTTCCACTTTAATTCAGTACCTACTGTATTGTCACATCAATGTATGAATGAAATATCCATTAATATTCAAAAACAAACGCTGCTTTCGCTTTTTTCGGAATCGAGGTATATAGGTTTTTTGAATGAATTTCAAATTTGCTAGAACATCTTTACTTTATTGTAAATCAATCCTAATTTGTTAAAATTAAACTATCCCATCATTTTGTAAACAGCTCTTCCATTCAAAGGTTTCTGGTTTCTGAAATTTTCAGTCAATAGTGTTCCTGCTGAGCTCAAAATGGTACGAAATTCGTCAACCTGAAAAATCGAAAAATAATAAATTCACTATACTAATGAAATTCAAAAAGTCAAAGTTTCAATTTTTCAGTGGGCAGAACTTACTTGTTTTTTGGAAACTTTACAAATTTCGTTGAATATAGTCCATACTACCACGTCATTACAGCTTGGTGTTGTCAAAGAGCCATGATATCTATAGAAGTTCGTTACGTCATTTGGAAGAAAAACTGAAGGATTTATCGTTAACTCTACCCGCTGCTTGTATTTTATTATTTTATTGATCTGTTGAACTATCGGCTGCAAGACTACATTATCCGTGTCAGAATACTGAAAAAAAAATACAAAACTTCTGACTACTCTTTTCAATAAGGTATAGGAATTAAAGGTATGTTTTGCAGGTCTAAAAAAACTACTTCAGAAATAATATGAAAAGTAAATGATTGAGTAGAAATTAGAAAAAATTTAGTTTGAATACTGAAAAACAAATTATGTATAACATCTAATCTCATTAACGAGCAAAATAATCAATCAAACAAACTGTGAATAATAATTGTTCTGTGTAAAAATAACTGATACATTTTTCTGTGGACTCTAATATTTTCAAACTTTTGAATTGTTTTGTGGTTTGGAACCCAACGAAGTTTAACTTTACATTTACATATATATATATATATATATATATATATATATATATATATATATATATATATATATATATATATATATATATATATATATATATATATATATTACCACCATAATATAATAAATTTATTAGACCTCGCTTTCCTTTTTTATCTCAAGGGACCTACAGTTTTACGCTGATTCCGAACGGCCAATGGGATTGAAACTGAGTCATTACCCAACAGTTAAACATATTAAGAACCTCTAAATTTCATGGGACATACACAACATCCAAGAGCAGTGTGGGACTCGAACCCACAATCCTCGGTTTACAAGAGATACACCCTACCTGGGATACCGAGGCCTCAACGCTTTTCCCTTCTTTCTGTTACATGTTTCCGTGACATTTATGGAATTAAATACCGAGGACTAAAAAAGGAAACACACGTGTTTCATTCCTCCCTGAAGTATGTGTCAGGGAGGCGGGCAGCTTGAGTTTGGGATTAACTCCTTCAGCCAGATCAGAGGATACACTTGTATGTACAAGTGCATTAAGGATAGGTGAGACGGGATATTTATGGAACATAGGAAGTGTGGGTAGGGTTCAGAGGATTAATACTGGCCCAGCATTTGCCTTATAAGTTTGCAAGCAGTGACTTACATTACCATGAGGAAACCTCTGAGAAAAACTCATGGCAGACCAGTCGGCCCCGGGGTTTGAACCCGAGACCTCCCAAATACTAGCCAGCGTACCTAACATACTAGACTAACTAGCTTGGTCCGAGGACTAAGATGTTAAGCTGGATTTATAGTTTAACGGACTGTAAGCGTAGACGCAACGCAATAATATCAACTATAGAATGTATGTACTCTTGTTTATAAATTAACGTAAACGCATGACGTAACGTAAGTGAAACGGACTGGAACTGAAGAGTTGACCAACATTCATCTTTTCACAGTGCGTTTCTTACGTCCGGCCAATCATAAGAAAGAACTCTGTGCGATGTCAGATGTAACTTGTCCCGCCTTCAGTTTAGTAAAGTTCTTTGTTTTTTATTCTTGTTTTGTTAATTATTCACAATAGATGAATAATTCGAATATTATAATACAAATTCAAACCAGCACAGGCTATTTACGATTAATATAATTTGTAGGTTATGTTGAATGTCATTCATCACCTTAACCTCTACCCATGCGCAAAAATTTCGTTCCGTCGAATTACAAATTGTAAAATTTTTTACAGTCCGTTTGTTACTTATTGAGTGCGTCTACGTTTACAGTCCGTCAAACTATAAATCCAGCTTTACAAATAAAAAATGAAAGTAATAATGAATTATATCACTTATCGAGCAATATTAGCGATTTTGTCGTCATTATAAAAAAAGTTCTTACATCATACATAACAGTTATAACAGCAATTCCGTTCCGATATTCGACAGCTTCATCTTGGGAGTTGTATTGGTCACTGTATCCCACGAAATGCACCTCCAACGCTTGTCTTGAGGAAAATAGAATATCATTAATCATCGAATTTCGTAAACAGTAATAGAAAAAGGGATTTCGTAGTTAATCCAAAACTAATTTGAATTTTTTCTTAATAAACCGAGAATATTATCTAGTTTCATATATATATATATATATATATATATATATATATATATATATATATATATATATATATATATATATATATATATATATATATATATATATATATATCAGGGGCGGCTAGTCGAAGGAGGCTAAGGAGGCTAAGCCTCCTCAATAATATTCCGTGTATCACTAATATAAATATATTATATTTAATAGTCAGCATTCAGCATATTCATATTCATCAAAACCATATTATTTTATGCATCTACCTTCCTTTCAACCTACATTATATAATATAATTTTTTAATTAAGATAGAAGGTATTTACATTTACTGCATTTCATTCATTTCAAGATTTGTGGCAACGCTGCGGAAGGCTTAGAAAGGTACCTATATTCTCAACGTTCATTATGCCTGCCACAGAAAAGCAAACAACGGTGCAAATACTCCGAATGAATACCTACTTCAGAGCAATAGAAATGCAACACACATGTAAATGGCAACACCGATAAAGTCCAGTCTTATACAATGTCGACCAATCACAACTATAGAATTTCCCGTGACATCGAGTAAATTCGTTGATTGAATCGTAGTGTGATTGTAATTCGTAGTGTCTAATGGCCGCCGAAAACAGCTCGCGTATTGTTTTGAAATGAGTTTGATTACTGAAGTTAATTTCAAAAATTTCAATGGTGACTTAGTGGAATATTTGTAATCCCATAACTTTAGTGCAATAAGTTATGATAAAAACATTGAGACCTACCCCTGAATTGAAGAATATAGTGCAGCGTAACAGAAAACAAAACCGCGTTTTTAATACAAAGAATTATGAGAGACATCCTTGCCTAACCGGATCACAGGTAAAAAATAAATTATTTAGTTGGCAGTGTTTACTTTTTACTAGTGAAAATGTATCTGTTTGGGGCCGCTTAGGATTTGAGGATTTAATTCTATACCTAGTTGAAAGTGAGGAATTTTTCATCGATAAAGTAACTTTAAATACAGCATGCGGATTAATATCTTACTTACAAGATAAGGAATTTATATATTTTTTAAACATCTTCAAATTAATTTTTGAACAAACAGAAATAGTTTTTCAAATCTTACAGCACAAGTTTTCAGATGTAATTTACTACGAAATCGGCTCAAGTTTCTTTTGGAAAAAAATTCAGAATTTCGTGCAGAAGTTTATTTAAAAAAACTATTTTCTGTATTTCAAACTACTAATGATACGACTCAATTTAGCCCAAAACGAAAGAAATTTTGGATACTATTAGGAGTCAAATAGAAATAAGGTTCTCTGATTTGAAAGAACTGCATTTCTTCGACTTACTCAATAAAAATTTGTTTACCGGATTTTCGGCTAATTTTCCAGATAACCTTTTGGAAACTTATGTCAAAAATACACTTTTTTTGATAAGGAGGCCCTAAAGAGTGAACTGTGTGTTGTTTATAATGACTATGAAATTTTGGGGCAAAATGAAAATCATGTGATGACTATTAAATACCTTTTTGATAATGATTTGAATCAAGATTTACACCAAGTTTATAAACTCTTATGTCTAATTGTTTCTATCCCGGTGACATCGGCTTCCGTAGAGCGCTCGTTTTCCACTCTTAAGAGAATTAAAACTTATTTACGAAATTCAATGAGCCAGGATCGTTTGAAAAATATTAGTTTGTTGTCTATTGAAAAGGAATTGGTAAAACTTTTAGCGAAAGACAAAAAAATTTATGAGGATATTAAAGATCATTTTGCTAACGTTAAAGATCGCAGAATCCCGCTAATCTTTAAAAATATATAACTTTTTATTTGCTGTCCCACACATATTTTGTACATTTTATTTTTCACAGGTTTTGTTTGTGGTACTAGGTACTTTATTACTTAGTATTATACCAAATAATTCGTTGTTCCTTGTAAAAATCTTAAAAGAATTAATTTTTTGTTTGATTTTATGTAAACATTATTTTTTATTTAAGGCTTGGCATTGGCATCTATGCAGGAATTATAAAAAATAGATGTCTATGCCAAAGAATTTATTAAAATTTTTTTTTAGGTCTAAATGTATATTTTATTATTTTATTTTGTTGTTATTTTATTTTTATTTTGTTTTACTTTTATGACAAGAATTTTATTTGAATCTATTTTTGGGAGGGTCCTATTTTATATTTGGCAAGAAAAAACTCTCACCTCCCCGTTGGTTCTTGCTGGGCAACAATTGATTAATTCCTCGAATAAGTAACAAATTCGTTAAGCAGGTAGGTGAGTACCTATTTTGTGATAGAAAAAAAAAATAATGAATAGATGAATTGATTAATTGGCTGGGAAGAGTTTGTGAATATTGTAAATAGGAGTTGTAGGTCTCAAGGTAGACACTCGAAAGTGAAAAAAAAATTTTCCAAACAAATTAATAGCTTAGGGTGCTTGTTTTACTTTGATTCTCTTTAAATTATAAGGCGGTTGACCTTGAAATCCTAAAAATTTTCGCCCATGGTGTATTTTTTAACACCTCTTGTAGCCTCCTCAAACCAAAACCTCACGAGCCGCCACTGATATATATATATATATATATATATATATATATATATATATATAAATATATATATATATATATATATATATATATATATATATATATATATATATATATATATATATATAGCTATTGTGCCATATGATATAGATGAATATGTTCTATATTGTATATCTATGAGTAATGTAATATGACCAATTAAACTGCATGTTTTATTTGTGTGATTTGTTTTTTGTAACATTTTCAATATATATTTATTTATATATATATATATATATATATATATATATATATATATATATATATATATATATATATATATATATATATATATATAAATATATTGTGTTATTTCAACTAGTCTGAGGGATTAATTAACATGCATTAATTAAGATACACTGAATTGATATCTTAATATAGGCGGGTAGATTGTGGTAAAAATTAAATTTTTCAACCTCTCCACTGAAAAAATTTATCACTATTATTAATCTGCAATCGGTGTTTTGAATGATTGTGTAATGTGAAGGATTTTATCGAATTTCGTTGATATATTTACCTATATTCTGCATAGGCAACATTATTTAACAACGTAAACATTAAAAGTGCACACTATTAGGAATTCTTATTAAATTATCAAAAAAACTTATGATATATATTATTCATACCTCTGGCCGTTTACAGTATGTTCAGATCCCCAGTGAAAATGAAACTGCAGTATTTTATAAGTTCCTGGAAGTCCACCACCTGACACTGACATACGATTGGAAAGAAAGCTAACCAATACTGAAAATATAAATCTCTCATCAATATAAAATGAAATATTTTATAAAGCAAATATAAAAGGTGTGTTGAATTATTATACACATTCGAATGGCAATGGTTATGATATCAGGGTAAGACTAAGTCCTGAAATTACATAAATGTAGCAAACCCTTTTCTTGAACTTGATCCATTCAAGTTCTATAGAATAAGTTTTCGTCATTTGAATAATATATTGCTAACTTTTTCGTTTATGAATATTTTGAATATTTATCGAGTGATAGTTCAGTTTTCGAAACTGAATTTATTTGTTTGAATTATGGGCCTATGAAATTTTTTATTCCGATGTATAAAACCAACTTAGACTTTTTTTTTAAGTTATACTTCTTTAGGCGCGTTAGGGGCCGTTCAAGTATTATGTAAGCACTATAGGGGGACGGGGGGTTTCTGCTTTGCTTATTTTTGATGACATGGGGGGTCGGGGGTTCAAGATGGTGAGTACGTCAGCAGTAGTTATTTTTTTACACATTGTCTATGCTTGAAAATCAAACACATATTCCTGGCCGGTCGAACAAGATCTTCCTGATTTTCCATGCTTTAAATGGGATTCAGAACATGTGCGTGAAAGCCAATACTTGCTTCAAATTGTAAAATGTAGAAACAATGAATGCTGTCTAAGAAGTGGCCTATTTAGATTACTAGACAACAGGTTTCTTTCACCACCAGTAAAACGTAAAACAAACAGTTGATGACTTGGTTTTTGATGATGGAGGACAATTTCTCAATATTCCAGTCAATTTAGCTCACATTTTTCACTCAGAGATTTCCTGCAAATGCAACGATTATTTTTGTCCGACGGTAAAATTGAAGCTATCAAGTCGAACATGCAAAAACGTGTGGTCTTTATCATGCTTCCATGAAGTCACTAAATCGTCACATCGAGTGATAATAAAGTAAACACGCTCACTGATATGAAAGTTAGGCCTATAAGATAGGCTGCTCGTCGTGCTAATGAACTGATGTGCCTTATTCAAAATTTAGAGCACCAAGATGTTGAATGGCTTGATGAGAAAGATGTAAGTAAACATTTCAAAATCAGATGAAAGTGAGCAGATATACAACCAAAAATTCCAAAGAAGTTTGTTTTGTTCTTAATAGTACTTAATGAGATTTTAATATTTTCACCTTACTCAATGTTGAATACTGTGACAATAAAGTTTTTTTAAATGAATATTATGTGCGTTAAAGTCGTCTATCCTAAGCCTATTTTATAACTGCTGCTTATGAACATTAAAAAAATAGAATAAATTAAAGGAAAAAGGCATATAGGTACCAATGTTCACTTAAGCATGGGAGGGGGGGTTCTATATGATAGTTTTTGGGATTTTATGTGATTATATGTTGGCTAATTACTTCAGTTAACGCCATTTTTTCGTCATGAATGATCCATGACGGTAATTTCGAATTTTAAAAAAACTCAGGTTGTTTGAATGAAACAAACTGTATATAACTTTGTTATCACAATGATTATATAACTCATGTGTGAATGAGCCAATAGAATCCATGAATTTTGCCTAACGACTGCGTATAGATAAGTGAATATACCCTTGACGACGTGATATAATCGTTTTGGTGTTTCGCCTCGTGTCAAAATGTATGAATATTTTCATATTGACGGTGTTTGTCAAAAAAAATTAATATTTTTTATTCGTTATATAATCGTAACGAATACCACTCGAGCAATCGAAAATAATCGATTATACTGACCTCGTCACTCGGCGTATTTTTTTAAAACACCACTCGAGCTGCGCTTTCGTGGTGTTTCGCAAAATACGTCTCGTGACTCGGTAGTATAATCGATTATTTTCGATTCTCTTGTGATATTATTACTGAATATAAAATTTTCTGGTGACGTTAGATCAATATTTTCTCTGATGAAGTCTGAAACAATTGTTCACATCTAATTATTTGGATAACAATTCTCTTAAGGTTTGCAATAAATATCGCTGAAACTGTTATACGAATATTTTTATATGAGATTGAGATGTCGGATTAACATAAGAAATGTGAGAGTCAATAAACCTCTCTCTAAATATTCGAACTGGCACTTCCCTACAGCGTCTCTGTGTAGCATGTTCACATTAAACCAATTGAAAATACCGGTGGTACATAAACAAAGTATTTATTATATTTGATTCTATGACGCGGCGTTTCACCACACGGTGGCTTCTTCGGATAGAATGAAAAACTGAAATCTTAGTATCTTAGTTTTAAATAAAACTATGTAAACTATGTAACTATATAGGGCTTGGAAAGCCCTAGAAATTAACAGGTATCAGAATTCTGGTCTGTTACTGAATGAAAAAATTGACGTAAATCATTCTCCACTTCTAAATATGTTTAATACCGGATATATGTTCAATAAAGTCGTGTTTCTAACTTAAATGGCCTGTTATTGCCAAATAAATGAATAAGTATATATAAAGTATATATATATATATATATATATATATATATATATATATATATATATATAATATATATATATATATATATATATATATATATATATATATATATATATATATATATATATATATATATATATATATAAAATATATATATATATATATATATATATATATATATATATATATATATATATATATATATATATATATATATATATATATATATATATATATATATATATATATATGTGTGTGTGTGTGTGTATGTGCGTGTACGCGTGTGCTTCCAACTTACTTGTGTATCCAG
Source organism: Cynegetis impunctata (assembly GCA_030704885.1). Lineage (NCBI taxonomy): Eukaryota > Metazoa > Arthropoda > Insecta > Coleoptera > Coccinellidae > Cynegetis > Cynegetis impunctata. Next base: position 729,217 of record JARQZK010005068.1, read on the forward strand.
TGTTAATCATTGAAACATTATAATCAAGATCCCAGTTTATGAACACAAGTGGTGTTGTCGCATTGAGTTTGATCATATTGTCACTTTGGAGGTCAATTGGAGATTGAGCAACTGCTTTTCGGCAGTACACGGAGGGCCAGATATCTGAAAAAAGAAGACAATTCATGCGATACTCCAAAAAACATATTTATTTTTCAATCGACTAAGAGTGTAAATTTGACTACGCAAATAAAACATTCCGTGCCAACTATTATTCACACAAAGGAACAAATAATCAGTCGAAAAATTTGTCTAACATACTAGTTTTTTCATTTTGAGTGTAGAACAGAATAATTATCTTCCAGAACAAGCTAATTATTTTAAATGTGCAAAATGTGTGTCTTCACATTGATAGACATTATGGGATGAGAATACAATAAATTTTTGTTTTTATTTCAAAAACAGTTTATCATAAATCATCCAATAGTTGAGGGACAATTGAATTTTACAATTTACTATGATAATTATAAATTATGTGAATTTTTTTGTCCTTAGCACTTTTTTTGTCATCTGATTTCTAAAATTCACCCAGTCATCAAGAATAAAATTTACTTATTGAAATCGCATAAAATTTCGCAGTTATCAGTGAGTTTATGACAGAATAGGAAATTTATGAATAAATTACCGGAGGTCATACTAAATGACGTATTTAAACGAATTTTTCTGCATAAAATATAAATTTACATTTTGTTTTCAACTAGAGAAACTTCTTTCTTTTGATAACATGGGTATATTCATTATATTCTACTGAATATGGAATTTTGAAAAAATTTGTTTTTATCTATTCAAATTAAATGGACAGACAAGAAAATCATAGTTAAGAATATAAAACAGGTTACAGCTGTTAAGCACTAATTGCTTTACTGAAAATTTGCTTAAAAAGATGATAAATCAGATAACATTAATCGGTATATTTCTGATTATGCTGGGGAAAATCACATATATAAAAAAAAGTTATGTTCATAAATGTCATAGTGATTTTGCTCGTTCAAACATTGCCCGAATGTCATGCAAGAAGTAAGATATAAATATATATATATATATATATATATATATATATATATATATATATATATATATATTATATATATATATATATATATATATATATATAATATATATAAATATAAATATATAAATAAAGAAATATATATATATTTATATATATAGATATATATATAATATATAAAGATATATATATATATATAAATATATAATATATATATATATATATATATATATCAGAAATCTTGTCAATTTATAGCAAAATTCACTAAAATATTTTACTTCTAAAAATAGTATATTTTATTATAAGGATTAAAAGTGCATATTTTTTTAACGAGCAATATTTGCAGTTGCGAGGCGGAGCGCAGCGCAGCCGAGCGAATGCAAAATTGCGAGTGAAAATAGGCACTTTTAGTCCGTATGATATATACTATTTTTCCGCAACCAAGTCAAAATTAAAATAAATTTAGTTTTATTCAAGAATCCTAATAATTTGGTAATAAATTTGAACACCTATTAATTATAACAGCGATAGCAAGTCGGTAGTCATGGATATCTGGTATTGATTGTCAAGTAGACGTCAGTAGACGTACTAATATAATTTTTGTAGTAGTTTTTACGCTGCTTTCAAAATGAATCCCGAACACGATGAAAATATACCTGCGAATATATTGGAAAGTGCCGAAGCAGTATTATCTAAATCTTTTGCCACCCAAATCTCGCCAAGTTTATGAACTTGCATATCAGCGATTCATGGATTGGTGTAAAGAAAAAAATGTGCAAAACTATGCGAAGAGTGTTCTTATGATGTATTTCTCAAATTTAACGAAGCCATCCACTCTTTTGTCACAGTATTCAATGTTGCGATCCACACTGGATATCAAAAATGGTGTGGATATTAGTAAATATTCAAAATTACGAGCATTGTTAAAAAGGCAAAGTGATGGATATATACCTAAAAAATCTAGGGTTTTTACAAAAGAGGAAGTGGATCGGTTCCTGGATATGGCACTTGATAATGTATATTTGATGATAAAGGTTGTTCTAGTATTAGGAATTGGAGGTGCTATGCGTTGTGACGAACTAGTTCATTTGAAAATTAATGGCATTGAACATTGGACTCGGTCCTGGTCGTGAAAATTTTGCAGACAAAAAACAAGAAACCTCGTTTGTTTACCATTATAGGTGATAATTATTTGCGTTTATTTCGAAAATATGTTGCACTACGGCCATGAAATATACAAGAACGTCGTTTATTTTTGAAGTATGTTAATGGGAAGTGTCAAAGAATGGTTGTTGGTATTCACAAAATTAGTGCCGTGCCGCAAGAAATTGCAAAATTTTTGAAGTTAGAAAATTGGAAGGAGTATACTGGACATTCGCTAAGAAGAACATCTGCTACACTTCTTATTGATGGTGACGGTGACCTCACTTGTCTTAAAAGACATGGAGGTTGGAAATCGAGTACGGTAGCAGAAGGATATATTGAAGAATCAACAAATAATACTACCAGAAAAATATTGCAACCTGGCAAAGAAGGTACAAGTACCTGTTCAGATATTTCAATCAAAATGTTTCATCAACAGTTACGGAGAATATTTTGAGTTTTTCTAACATTAGATAATGAAAATCTTTTGAATTGTTCGAAAATTGTTAGTGATAATTTCAGTTGTGCTTTGAATTTTGGCAATAACTGTTCCAATTGTACATTCAATATCAATATAAATAACAAATAAATACCTATATATAGTTGCCCAATTAGTTTGTTTTACTAAGTTTGTAAGAGACAATTTTCAATTAGAGAGCTCAAATGCAATTACTTTTAGTCCTAGGATTAAAAGTAGAGTTTTTAATCCTAGGATTAAAAGTGTTGCTAAGCAACGAGCAAATTTTTGTACGGTAAGGGAATTGATGTCTTTTGCACCTGAAAATAGTACAAAAATGTCAACATTTTTTGATGGTTGGATAAAAAGACAATTATTATTTAGACGACATCGAAAACTTCAGATGAATTTACCACATCATTCATCGAAAACACAGAGGCCATGTGACATAGGAGAGAAGTAGATAGAATATGATGAATTGATTGTAATTGTGAGGCTATTGTTCAGTATTATTTTGAAAACGACAAATGTCAAAACGCGTAAATAATAATTGTGTATTTTAGAAGTAAAAGTTTTGAGGGAATTTGGCTATAAATTGAACTTCACCATGTAAAACAAGATTCCTGATATATAATAGAAGTGGTCAGTAAATTGTGAATAAAAAAAATAAAAAAAAAAATATATATATATATATATATATATATATATATATATATATATATATATATATATATATCTATGAGAGTTCATGGATAAAATTAGAGATATCTTTCAAAAAATAATAAATAAAATTTTAATTCACCTTGATTTTGGTAATTCCATGCCTGAGAATGCGAAATAGATATTATCGCTGAAATAGACGAATAAAAATTTCATTAAAATATCAAATGTTCACAGGAAACAACAAACTTACCGAGAATTAAACTGCCAACTTGAAAACTCATCACGCTGTTTATTTATTTTGCGGTTGAAATTTGAAACCTCCTCGGAGCTTCGAAACTTGAACATGCTGAAAAAACTAAATCTTGATATACATTTCTACAAGATAATGTGACAAATTCATCATTTTCAAAACTTGAAATATCGAGAAGTTATCGTCTCAAAAATAACTAAATTATTAGTCACAAATTAATTCTCCTCAATTTATTTAAGATACGTATATAATTTTATTTTGTCGTATTGTCTTTATAACTGTAGTTTACCTTACCACTAATTGGTATTATCAATGCCGAAGTGAAATGATAATTTTCAGATTTTGCACTCATAGGATACATATGTATTTTTTCATATATATACCTATATATATGCAATCAAACGGCAAATATTCTAATCCCAGATTTGTGTATACATAATATATAGTAACAATAATATCATCAAACATTTATCCCGCTAATACTTCAATACTAAATCATATAACATTCTTGTTTTATTGCATATATCTTTGCAAACATCAAAGTTGAAATACATGTTTCCGAAACCTCTCAAATTAAAAATAAGACACATATTAGGTATTAACTTCAAAATTATATTTTATAGGCACTTCAAATTTATTATTCCAAAAGATGAACTTCAAACGAGAAAAAAAGAAATCCAAATTCAAAACTTTTAAACAAAAATTAAATCATATTTATTTATATTTAAAGCAACCCCTTTATTATTTTGATTACCGAAACTGTTGTTGTTCTACAGATCTAACAAGGTTTCTTTATTTTCAATTTTCCACTATATATAAAATTTTATTTGTGCCAAAATAATTTTGAAGTCTGCGTACATAATGAACGCTGATTAACATACCAGATACATCAAAATTTCTATACTCCTTCTAATTTAGCTTTTTTCGTAAACGAAATTTTACTATTAAACTGCAAGTTTCCGCAAAATACTGTGGCCACCTTGCTACTCGATTGTCCACAGTTCAACACCAGTTTGGGAATAATAGTTACTAGTGGTTTCTAATTAAACTCTTGTGTAAAAGATATATGTAAATTATATATTTTGTGCTTATTCCATTACTTCAGAAATAATGGCAACTCTCCTTTATCGGGGCAGCGATTCACAACCTGTATGTCGCGCCCCCTAGTAATGTTCAACCACACTAAAAGGGGGGCGCGATTTTAAAGTAATAGGGTTGAAAGTTTGTAAATAGGTAATTTCGCATAATATCTTGGATGGGATTGTTTTTGGTTCGAATTTTGTAGCAATAGGGTTGAAAGTTTGTATAAAGGTAGTTTTGTATGATATCTTGAATGGGATTGGTTTTGGTTCGTATTGGTTGGGGGGTTGACCCCCTGAGGGAAGAAATAAATCTTGTTTACATGATGAAGGGCGTGATTTTGGAGAAATAGGATTGAAAGTTTGTGAGTAGGTAGTTTCGTATGATATATTGAATGGGATAGGTTTTAATGCAAATTGGTTGGAGGGTTGACCCCCCAGGGAAATAAATCTTGTTTACACGATATTGAATTATTTGAAAAATTCTAATTTAATTGACCTAATACTGAATTCGTAGAGTTTAGGAATGAGCTAAACTGATATAACGTCATGAATAATAATTACATCAGTCATAAAGCTAACTAACATTTATTTTGCAATTAGTTTTTGATTAGCAGAAAAATTTTACACTTACATTAATTTCAATTGTCCTATTGTCAGATTCTTTTGAAATTAAATCAAATGCTGACCATTTCTTACAATATAATTGAAAGAACAATTTTGAAACTATTCTCATTAAAAATAGTTATGCAAGATTCTTGTAATAATTAGGCTAAAAGTCGTATTCATTTAGTGGTTGGGCTTAAGCTGCTGCTTTATCTTACAGCTAGACTCGATTTCTCAATAGTTGTATTTCCTTTTTATGAAATTAGAAGAACAAAATTAATTTATCAAAACAACTGACAGAATAACATATGGGGGGAAACCTTGCACCCTGTTAAGTACCCCCACCATACATGAACCCTTGATATGGGGGCCTTCGTCTAGGGCAGCCGATCAGATTAGTGAATAACAACGATCGATAGAAAAATTCTATAATCTAATCTAAATTCTATGGCGTCAGATTAAGGCAAGCTTTGTTAATTCGTGACAAGGAAATAGGAAACTCACAAAGTTACAGAAATAAAACTTCACCTGGACATTCTCGAGAACAGTTATTTTTTTTTTATTTTGAATGAAATGTCACGATTTTCGAATATGGATCATGAGTTTTGGTCCCTTCCAAATCGTCAGTCTTTTGAATAGGAGCTCCTTTAGGATTATTAACTCAACAACTCTTTTGAATATCTGATGCGCTCGAATAAATTTTTTCGTTCAAACCGGCAGATTAACCTACCTTCGTTATAAGAAGCATGTGGGGGGGGCATAAACTATTAATATCTGACGCCCTCGAGTATTTCATGATAACGATTTGTAAGTGACTCACTCTACGCCATGAGAAAACCTGTGAGAAAAACTCATGGCAGACCAGTCGACATAGGTGTTTGAACCCAGGACCTCACGAAATTCAGTGTGCCCGTATTTTCCAGAGTTAATAGTATATTTTTCATAGATGAAATTGGTATTGGTATTGGTAGGTGTGGATGGTGGCCGATGCGCTGCGACCTTATTAGATCTATTGTGCCCCATCTTCTTCTGCTTCTCGATGTGTTCTCGTTTTACAGCAGCCCCTCAAGCCTCAATACCTTCAGGAATTTGAGGATTTTAAGGGCGTCTATCCGTGGTATTTCTTCTACAGTCAGCTGGTATGATCCCAGTGTATTCAGTCTTTCATGGTGCACAGCATAGCACTCCATCGGTATATGGTGGGGTGTTTCTGGACGTTCCTTGCAGAATCTGCAGGTGCTGTCCCCTCTAAACCTAGCTTCCTTAGGTGTTCTTCGAGTCTGCAATGCCCCGTAAGAAATCCTGTGATTGTCTTTAGATTAGTTTTGCTGAGGTTAATCAGTGTCTTCGATCTTGCTCGGTTGAACTTTCCGAGAAGATCTTTGGCCTGCCTCAGTCCTGGAAGTCTTTGCCAGTATGTTGCTCTCATTGCTTCTTCAGCTTTATTGAGTTCTTCTTGGAAGTAAGATTTTCCAAGTCCGCAGGAAGGTTCTGGCCCGATTAGTGGCGTTGACGCACCCTTTCGTGCCAGGGTGTCTGCTTGTTCATTACCCTTCACTCCGACGTGCCCCGTCACCCAGAGGAGGATCACTTGTTCCTGCCCAGATCGTTTAGTTTGTCTAGGCATTCACAAACCATCTTTGAGTTGATGTTATAAGAGCTCAACGCTTTGATGGCTGCTTGGCTATCGGAGAGGATCGCAGTTTCCTTTTTCCGGTAATTCCTATCGAGGTTGAACTGAATGCACCTTTCTATGGCGTGAATTTCCGCTTGAAAAATACTGGGGAACTGGCCCATCGGTTCTGAGTATTTGGTACGAGGCCCAACGACTCCTGCTCCAGTTCCTTCGGGAGTTTTAGACCCGTCCGTATACCATATTATGGTATTCTTCTCCAGTGCTCGAATGGATTCTATGCTCCATTCCTTCTTGGTATTTAGTTCCGTTCGAAATAATTTCTTGAAACTAAATTTTCTGGTAATTTCGTCAGTTGGGAGGTCAGCAAGGTGTGCACTTCCGGTAAGGGTTGAGTCCCTTGTACCGTATGCAGCACCTTTGAGTCCAACTTTAGCCAACCTGAGGTTTGCTCCCCAAGCAGTTCTCCTCACCATGATGTGGAGAGGAGTGAGGTCCAGAACGACCTCTAGATGAAATAGTTTACATATGAATCCGACTTTTGATTAATAAAACTCAGTTTATGTTTTATAATTCTGGTCTGAAATTTCTAACAATATAAAACCCACAACTGCCACATTTAATATTATACACTCCTGATTTACCTGTTGTTTTTGTGGACTTTTGATTTATTATTATTTATGTTTCCCTAGTTACTGTTTTCAATATACATGTTTCAATATGTTTATCAATTTACATCGAGTATCGGCCTCTGCATAAGATTAAAATGAATATTCAAATAAGATAAAAGGGTTATGATTTTAGATCTTTAGTACTATGCCTTTAGATATATAAAAATAAATCGAATGTTTCTTGATTTTATAATCCTATATAACATCTAATGAACATAAAACTTCAAGGAAATATTTAATTACTACATTTATTCTCATGTCCTCACCAATCGTAATAGTATGCTCTGCGCAAGGGGAAGTGAAAATGAAAAATATGGTACGTTCCTGACAGTTCCTATCCACACGAAAATTCAAGATTACATTTTGATTATGTAACTACTATAATTTGACTTAATCACTCAGTTAAACTGAAATATATCCATTGTTGTACAACGGAATAAGACATTATGATTTAATTTCAAATATTAAAGTAAGAAATAATTACTGAAATACATCATATTGGTGTTCAATCCAGTTATAAAAATGTTGTAATTCAGTTTCTTCATTCGATACCTGTGTGTTTGGGGATCATGTGTATTTTACTGAATCATTAATATTTTCGAGTCATATATATGCAATAGTGTGGGAAAAAAGAATCAGTTCCTAGATTTCAACTCTCAAAAACGTCTGAACTAGGGAATATTCACATAATACCAGTGTGTATAATAGAAATTAGAACTTCGAAACTAATAAGATATTTTTTAACCGATATTAGATGTTTCAATCAACATTAGAAGTTTAAAAGGGATACCTTTTTATAGAAAAAACAATGTTATGATTATTTTATTTTATTTTATTTTAAATACTTATATTATTTCAAAATACTTTATATCTCCATCTATAAAAATTTGAAAAAGACTTAAAGAAACATTTTATTTCTGTCGCTATAAGTATTAGTCATTTAAGCCTTAACGAAAATAGAAATATTTTACATTCTCATTCTTAGAAACTACTGAAGAGTAAATTATTAACAAGAGCCACTAAACTCAAAATTCATTTAAAAAATGGTAAGACCTGTGATGAATGTTTAGAGCAGAAACGATGACAATGACAAATAGAGAAGGAAAGGAATTAAGAATAGTAGAACGAAGAATACTGAAGAAGTCCTAAGGCCTATCAAAGTTGGGGACAATTATACAGGCGATGAATAAAATATGAAATTCTGAAAGAAATGAACGGTGAAGATATATATATAGTGAAAGTAATAAAGAAGCGAAGGATATGCCGGCTCGGTCTTTTATTTATTTATTCATTCATTCATTTTACATAAAAAACAGGGAAAAAGAACAAAAAGAGCAAAAGACAACCAGCAATAATAAAAAAACAAAAGAAATACATGTAGGTTACTGAAAGTGAAAAAAAATACATATATATATATATATATATATATATATATATATATATATATATATATATATATATATATATAAATATATATATATAAAAATATTTATATAAATTTATATATATATATATATATATATATATATATATATATATATATATATATATATATATATATATAACAAGTTAACAAAAGATAAAATGCTGTATGCTGAAACAACAATTACTAAGTAAGCAGATTTTGGTCTCAAGAAACTACCCCTGATGTCAGAAATAGAATAGCTGAATATATCTAGCTTGCCTCCCAAAATATTACACGATGTAATACTCTCCTGTAGTCAGTCTTGATAATGAGTTCATAACTCGAAACATGTCGACTTTTCGTTACTGCTAAATACAGTATCTAAATATTTTTATATTGTGAAACATAAGCCAAGTGTTTTTTATTTTAAAGTTTATACTTTATTCTTTATTCAAGAATTCAATCTCAGTTAATATATATATATATATATATATATATATATATATATAATATATATATATATATATATATATATATATATATATATATATATATATATATATATATAATATATATATATATATATATAATATATATATATATATATATATATATATACATATATATATATATATATATATATATATATATATATATATATATATATATATATATATATATATATATATATATAATATATTTATATATATATATATATAATATATATAGAGATATATATAAATAATTTTATATATCAATACATATATGAATAAATATATATATACAGGGTGTCCCGTAAATAACACGCCAGAGTGACACTGGAGGTAGATTGGCTTCAGGTCAATCAGATAACATCAACATGACCTTAGTAAAAGCTTTCTGGTTTTCGAGATATTGCCACTTTTATGTTTTTTTCAAAAATCTATACTTTGTGGTCATTTTCTCGCCTGTTTTGAATATAAATAAGTTCTAACTCATGGTTTTTTTTTCTTGTGCTATCATCAATATATGGTTGAGACAATCGACCTATCATTTCACTAAAAACTGGCTCGCTAACCTCAAAAAAAAATTAAGTTGTTTCAATTTAATTTAAATCCGAAAACCTTAAGTAAAGTTTGACTATTTACTGTGAAAAAATATTGTACCGGACAGAATCAGCAAATGATCTTAAAAACTAGCCTATTTAATGCTCTTTCGAAAGCGGTATAACATTTGTGGTTTTTTTCTTTCAAGAGTCTAAAAATTCCAATTTTTGTCATTGAAGTCGTGCTACTTGCGAAATACACTGCGCCGCAAATTTAACGTATAGCTTATATATTTCCTAAGTTTTGACTGAATATTTTCTCAGGCGGTGATCCGATTTGAATGAATTTTTCACCAAATAGTAGCTCCGTTCTTTGAGAAAATGTAATAGTTATAAGATGATCAAAAAAAATGAATAAACTTATTGTATAGGGTGTTTGAATAGCGACATGTTTTCTTCGTCCAAGTTTACATCCTTCTGCGGGCAATATCGGGTAGCTCAGACTTGTAGTATGGAGAGATATACAAAACCAAATAAACAAAGTTTCTACTTGTAAAGAAATTTTGAATACACAGCCTTCTTCGCAAATTAACAAAAAAGTTTTAGAAAATTTCGTTTGAAAAGTGTGAGAATTATAAAAACATGAATATCTTTCGAGTGGCTCAAGATAAACAGACAATTGAAGAAACAAATTACTCAGAAGTCATGCGATTATTATACCGTCTATTTTTTTTCTGCCTGAGCTACCCGATATTGCCCGCAGAAAGATGTAAACTTGGACGAAGAAAACAGATCGCTATTCAAACACCCTGTACAATAAGTTTATTCATTTTTTTTGATCATCTTATAACTATTGCTTTTTCTCAAAGAACGGAGCTACAATTTGGTGAAAAATTTATTCATATCGGATCACCGCCTGAGAAAATATTCAGTCAAAACTTAGGACATATTTAAGCTATGCGTTAAATTTGCGGCGCAGTGTATTTCGTAAGTAGCACGACTTCAATGACAAAAATTGGAATTTTTAGACTTTTGAAAGAAAAAAGCCACAAATGTTATACCGATTTCGAAAGAGCATTGAATAGGCTAGTTTTTAAGATCATTTGTTGATTTTGTCTGGTTCAATCTTTTTTCACAGTAAATAGTCAAACTTTACTTAAGGTTTTCGGATTTAAATTAAATTGAAACAACTTGATTTTTTTTGAGGTTAAGAAGCTAGTTTTTAATGAAATGATAGGTCGATTGTCTCAACCATATATTGATGATAGCACAAGAAAAAAAACCATGAGTTAGAACTTATTTATATTCAAAACAGGCGAGAAAATGACCAAAAAGTATAGATTTTTGCAAAAAACATAAGAGTGGCAATATCTCGAGAACCAGAAAACTTTTACTAAGGTCATGTTGATGTTATCTGATTGACCTGAAGCCAATCTACCTCCAGTGTCACTTTGGCGTGTTATTTACGGGACACCCTGTATATATATATATATATATATATATATATATATATATATATATATATATATATATATATATATATATATATATATATAAGTAGAGCAGAATTATCGGTATAGCCCGCTTATATGGAAGCAGCCGTTGACACGTGTTTCGGACTCTTTGGTCCTCATCAGAACGGCGTAGCCAAGCATTGGATTGAAAACTTGGAGATGAAAATAGCACAACAAACGAAATCCCCTGTTACGGAAGACAATCAAACATTTGTGGCTTATTGTTTGAACTCTCCGGTTTGGGAGATTTGGTCAAACTTTGCCACGGAGGCGATTAATGCCATCCGCGAGATCTCAGACCGAGTAAATATACAACAACAAAGAACTTAGTCGCGGGAAAATATTAAACAAGTAGAGCAGAATTATCGGTATAGCCCGCTTATATGGATGATTGTCTTCCGTAACAGGGGATTTCGTTTGTTGTGCTATTTTCATCTCCACGGCTGCTTCTATTGGATGGCATTAATCGCCTCCGTGGCAAAGTTTGACCAAATCTCCCAAACCGGAGAGTTCAAACAATAAGCCACAAATGTTTGATTGTCTTCCGTAACAGGGGATTTCGTTTGTTGTGCTATTTTCATCTCCAAGTTTTCAATCCAATGCTTGGCTACGCCGTTCTGATGAGGACCAAAGAGTCCGAAACACGTGTCAACGGCTGCTTCCATATAAGCGGGCTATACCGATAATTCTGCTCTACTTGTTTAATATTTTCCCGCGACTAAGTTCTTTGTTGTTATATATATATATATATATATATATATATATATATATATATATATATATATATATATATATATATATATATATATATATATATATATATATATATATATATATATATATATATATATATATATATATATATATATATATATATATATATATATATAATATATATATATATATATATATATATATATATATATATATATATATATATATATATATATATATATATATATATTTTTATATATATATATATATATATATATATATATATATATATATATATATATATATATATATATATATATATATATATATATATATATATATATATATATATATATATATATATATATATATATATTTTATCGAATAGCATATGGCAAATACATATCTTATTTCATTCAACAAACACTAATAATAAGCATAAAAAGTATAAAAATGTAGATGCAATTAAGCAGATTTCATTAATCTATTTTTATGATGCATTTCAAAGGTACGTCAAGTAATCTTCAATATAAAGTCTTTAATCGGATTAATCGAGATTTTGAGAGTGACATTTTTGAGATTTCTCGTACAACTAACTCCAAACTATACACACAACGAGTTTCTCGGTATCTTTCCTAAAATTCCATATAGGTATTTAACAATAAACTTTCAACTTGAACAAACAGGATGGCATTGCGATAAAAACAAAAGAGATCAAGGTGCAAATAATTTTTACGATTATTTGTAAACTATCGCGGCAATTGAAAGAAACATTTTTCTGAATTATATCAGATTGTAAAACTTGCTCATACTTAACATTCCGTTTATTTTCCTTTTGACATAAAAACCTTACTTGATTGAAACTTATCATTAGAATGGAAATTGATATTTCTGTAAGAGACCCTAAATATCGAAAAAATGAACTTCATTATTGATAACTAGGTACGACTCCCTCATTATAAGGTTGTTTAGATAAAGTAACAAATCTTGTAACGGAAAGTTAACAGACTCTCGACAAAGTTATGAATGTCCAAGTACCCAAGTTAATAAAAATTAAAAAGAGAAAAATGTAAGAAAAAACTTATATATAATATAATAATTTATATATATATATATATATATATATATATATATATATATATATATATATATATATATATATATATATATATATATGCTATTACTGCGCGACAGCGATATTTTATGTTTTATTCCTTTAATGATAGTTTGGGATTTATTTAAATATAATTTCAGTCTTTTCAGAGCTATATAGTCACTGCACTGTAATAGTCTATAAGAATAATTATTAATGTGAATTAAATTAGCTTGTTAGGAAAATTCCGTGCGTGTTTTTATTTTGTTTCGTTTTTCAAAGCCAAAAAATGTGTCAGGCTTGTTGAGTTTCCCGGAGTTATCGAAAGTCGAGTTTTCGAGGTTCTAATGTTGATCATATGGTTCTAAAATGCTTGAAAAAACTTCAAAACTCTCATCTAAAATTTAGAAATTTTTCCAAGGCAAGTTCCCCGGTATGGCCCCCCCCAATATTTTTCATAAGTCGGCGCCACCGCATATATATATATATATATATATATATATATATATATATATATATATATATATATATATATATATATATATATATATATATATATATATATATATATATATATATATATATATATATATATATATATATATATATATCAGTGGCGGCTCGTGAGGTTTTGGTTTGAGGAGGCTACAAGAGGTGTTAAAAAATACACCATAGGCGAAAATTTTTAGGATTTCAAGGTCAACCGCCTTATAATTTAAAGAAAATCAAAGTAAAACAAGCACCCTAAGCTATTAATTTGTTTTCACTTTCGAGTGTCTACCTTGAGACCTACAACTCCTATTTACAATATTCACAAAAACTCTTCTCAGCCAATTAATCAATTCATCTATTCATCAAATTTTTTTTTCTTTCACAAAATAGGTACCTACCTACTTAACGAATTTGTTAACAGCTGGTGAGAGCAAATAAAAAGTTATTATATATTTTTGAAGATTAGCGGGATTCTGCGATCTTTAACGTTAGCAAAATGATCTATAATATCCTCATAAAATTTTTTGTCTTTCGCCAAAAGTTTTACCAATTCCTTTTCAATGGACAACAAACTAATATTTTTCAAACGATCCTGGCTCATTGAATTTCGTAAATAAGTTTTAATTCTTTTAATAGTGGAAAACGAGCGCTCTACGGAAGCTGATGTCACCGGGATAGAAACAATTAGACATAAGAGTTTATAAACTTGGGGTAAATCTTGATTCAAATCATTATCAAAAAGGTATTTAATAGTCCCCACATGATTTTCATTTTGCCGCAAAATTTCATTGTCATTATAAACAACACACAGTTCACTTTTTATGGCCACCTTATCAAAAAAAGTGTATTTTTGACATAAATTTTCCAAAAGGTTATCTGGAAAATTAGCCGAAAATCCGGTTAACAAATTTTTATTGAGTAAGTCGAAGAAATGCAGTTCTTTCAAATCAGAGAACCTTATTTCTATTTGACCCCTAGTAGTATCCAAAATTTCATAAAATATTTGCTTATAGTGAAGCTCCATATCTGCGTAACTGAATTTCTTTCGGTTTGGGCTAAATTGAGTTGTATCATCAGTAGTTTGAAATACAAAAAATAGTTTTTTAAAATAAACTTTTCCACGAAATTCTCAAATTTTTTCCAAAAGAAACTTGAGCCGATTTCGTGAGTAAATTACATCTGAAAACTTGTGCTGTAAGATTTGAAAAACTATTTCTGCTTGTTCAAAAATTAATTTGAAGATGTTTAAAAAATATATAAATTCCTTATCTTGTAAGTAAGATATTAATCCGTGTGCTGTATTTAAAGTTACTTTATCGATGAAAAATTCCTCACTTTCAACTAGGTGTAGAATTAAATCCTCAAATCCTAAGCGGTCCCAAACAGAGACATTTTCACCAGTAAAAAGTAAACACTGCCAACAAAATAATTTATTTTTACCTGTGATCCGGTTAGGCAAGGATGTCTCTCATAATTCCTTGTATTAAAACCGCGGTTTTGTTGTCTGTTACGCTGCACCAAATTGTTTAATTCAGGGGTAGGTCGCAATGTTTTTATCAAAACTTTATCCTCATAACTTAGTGCACTAAAGTTATGGGATAACAAATATTCCACTAAGTCACCATTGAAATTTTTGAAATTGAGTATATAAGTAAACACGCTGCCATTAGTAACTACGATTACACTACGATTGAATTAATACTTTCCAACGAATTCACTCAATGTCACGCGAAATTCTATAGTTGTGATTGGTCGACATTGTATGAGACTGGGTTCCTATCCGTGTTGCCATTTACATGTGTTTTGCTTTTCTATTGCAATGAAGTATTCATTCGGAGTAATTGCACCGTTGTTTGCTTTTCTGTGGCAGGCATAATGAACGTTGAGAATATACCTTTCCATGCCTCCGCAGCGTTGCCACAAATCTCGAAATGAATGAAATGCAGTAAATGTAAATACCTTCTATCTTAATTAATAAATTATGTTATATAATGTAGGTAGAAAGGAAGTTAGGTACATAAAATAATACGATTTTGATTAATATGAATATGCTGAATGCTGACTATTCAATATAATATATTAGGGATACACGGAATATTATTGAGGAGGCTTAGCCTCCTTAGCCTCCTTTGACTAGCCGCCCCTGATATACATATATATGCATATGTATATGTATATATATATATATATATATATATATATATATATATATATATATATATATATATATATATATATATATTATATATATATATATATATAATATATATATATATATATATATATATATATATATATTCAGAACAACCATTTTCGTTAATTTATATTAAAATTTTCCATTATTCATGTTTCAATTACACATTATTGATTATATAATTTTGTTGTACTTTAAAAAGCAATTATTATGTGTCGTACTTTTACTGATATCAATTCGCAGAAAGATACTCGTACATGCCATTACGAATTCTACATAAGTATAAAATGTAACCATAAATTATTTCACTTATCTTTAAATATGTGGGAATATTAAGTATTTTGCGATATCCGCCTATACTAGAAAAAAAAATTCCTGATCAAATCCATTCTATATATATTGTTTATTCGAGAAATAAGTATTCTGCATCTTATTAAACATGAAAATTAATTCTTGGATGTGTATAAGCCGTCAAAGAACCGATATATTCTGCCCCGAAAAATTTTTTGTCCACATCTTCATCACATTATGGAGACGTTTATTTTATATCTACATATAGGAGCCTCAACTGCGAATGCCAGTTTCGAAGCGCTATATAATTAATTTGGCTGTTAGTATAAACACCTCTAAAATGAAAAAGATTCTTCAATGGTGAGCTATGTTTTCAAATTAGGTACATATTATATTATTCGTACAGGAAAGTTGTTTCTAGTGGTACTGCTATTCAATAGTGGTAAACTTTCAACGCGTTTGAAATTTAGATAAATAGAAATACTTAATACATTAATGTGTAAAAGGAATAACAGCACTACACAAACTGATTGGCTTTTATATTAGAGCTGCTCATATTCATAATTCTTCTCAATGTTGTGGTTCAAAATATAAAAATCATGGTAACCAAAAAAGAAACTAACATAACGTGTGATTTCCCGAAACGGCTAAGCTAACATGGCTAGGTAGGACGATTTTAGTCGTGTTTTCCCCGAAAATAATAAAATATTGCAGTAGGTATATCAAAAGTCAAAAGTGAAGTGAGGTAGTGGAGGATAATATATATAATAAATATATATATATATATATATATATATATATATATATATATATATATATATATATATATATATATATATATATATATATATATATATATATATATATATATATATATATATATATATATCCATATTAGTTTCAGAGCCTTTATATTATTCAAGGAAAGTATAAGGATATTCAAACTCTTGTGGATTTCAGTGGTACTCTTTTATTGTAGGCCAAGCTTCCGCAACTATTTGTTGCTTCTTCAGGGCGTCTTAAATTACAACGAAACCTTGGCCTACAATAAAAGAGTACCACTGAAATCCACAAGAGTCTGAATACCCTTATATATATATATATATATATATATATATATATATATATATATATATATATATATATATATATATATATATATATATATATATATATATATATATATATATATACCCTTATACAGTGGCGTAGATAGGGGGGGATCAAGGGGATCAATCCCCCCCATGAGCCTACGAAAATTATAATAGAATTGAATAAAAGTCTTCGTATCTACGTATTTAAGTATACATGAAATTTATTAAGCGCTAGCACCTCTTTTGGTATTATGTATGTGCGATTATATAAAAATCATCTAGATATGTTTTCGTGACGACTGTGCAATTGTGTGTGCAATATCTTCTTATAATTTCAACATTATAATTAATCCAGAAATTGAATCGTTTATCTAATTTTGGGTGAAGTAACTAGTAGTTTTGAGCATATTCTATTCAATGTTCAATTAGTAAGTTTAATCGGTCACTATGAGCAAAAAACGTGTTTAAAAAATTTCAAATGGGTCTAATAGAACATTTTTATTTCGAAAGGAAGAAGTCAACAAAAATCACCTCGCACTTCTTCTCTTTATAAATTGTATACTGTACTTACTATTAAACAAACCTGCTCTTGTTTAATAGTGTAGTATTATATCTAAAGCACGAGCAGTTTTGTTTAATAGTATAGGTAGTATAAAATTTAGAAAGAAAAGAAGTGCGAAGAGGTTTTGATTGGCTTCTTTCTTGGTAAATAAAATTTTCCATGTCACACGTTTTTTGTTCCTAGTGACCGATTAAATTCCTGTTTACATTCGAGGAGCGTGACTTCTGCTCATAGAATATTTTCAATCAATTTTTAATATTTCGAATATTTTTTAAGGTATAGTAGGTATCAAAATATGAGTAACTTTTGGCTTTGACAATTTAATTACTCCATAATATTTTGAAGTTAATAAAAATTTTCTGTGATGGCGTTCAATCCATTTCTGGACTTTGAGAAAGATTTACGAATCATGAGAATATAGTCTAGTCAACAAGTGCTTTTTTTGTTCTATTTTTTTCATGAGTCTCGGAAAAATATGAACAAGGTGTCATTCGATTCGAAAGAGCATGAAGATATTTTTTGAAAAAATTTAAGTTCCGTTCGCGGCAATTGTAAGAGTTATAATCAATTCACTGAAAGAAAATATTATCTCAAAAACTAATTGATATTTTTGATATCTAAATACATATACAAAAAGAGGAAATTTTCTGAAAGAAAGTCTCCCGGAACTGTAGGATTAATATCTATAGTTTTCTCAGAGCAAAAATACGGCCGACAACAGGTAGTCTGGCTTGCGAAAGTAGCGTCCATTTGGGACACTTTAACAATAAACATTGTTTAACTATATTAAATATAAAATTAAGGTTCGAAAAATTTCAGGTTCTTACTGGATAGGTAAATGAACAATAATCCAGTGACAAAAAATTTTTATCGCGATTTTTCAATTGGTTATGCAATAGTTTTTTACTGCTTGAACAAGAACATTGCAAGTGTGATAACTGTTCAACTATAGATCTGATACTTTTTCCTTTCTTGGAGCTAGTTTCAAAAAAATGCAGAATAGATCCCTGTTAAAAAAAATTCAAATTTTCAGTTTTTTATTAATAATTTACGCACTTTAATTAATCATAACTTTTTTTTCTTGATTCTCTTATAAATAACGCATTTGTTCATAACAATTTTTTAAACAGTAGGAGATGAAAATTGAGAAAGGCATTTCCAAGTAGCTTCCGTTAATAAAAAACGGATCATTAAAATTATTTTAAAAAATCCATTTTTATTTTACAAAACTATACCTACGCAAATTGTCAATAAACAACTGAAAAATTGATATTTTTTCAATAGGAATTTACGCTGAATAGCTCCAAGAATGAAAAATAATTTCAGATCTATAGTGAACAGTTATCACACTTACAATTTTCATATTCAAGTTCAAAAAAATTGTTAATTAACTATTGCATAACTAATTGCAAAATCGCTATTATCGCCAGATTATTGCTCATTCACCGATTTAGTAACTGTCTGAATTTTTTTTTCCTTAATTTTCATATTCAATATGGAAAAATAATTGTTGAAGTGTCCTAAATGGGTGTGACTTGCCGAAACCAAATTACCCGTTCTCGGCCATATTATGAATATTGATCCTACAGTTCCAGTAGTTGAGTCTTTCTCTTACCTCTTCTTTTCGAATCTTTCTTCAGATTTCAAAAATCTCAATTAATTTTTGACATATTGGCAAAGAATCAAACCCCCCTTTTTTCAGTATATTGTTTACTTTCACAATTTTCGCGAGCGAATTTTTATTTTTCTCAAAAAACGTCTACATGCTATTCCGAATCGTGTGACACCTTGCTCATAGGTGTCTCATAGGAGACTGCTGAAAAAAGTTCAACAAAAAAGCACTTTTTTACTAGACTTAATATATTAGAAAGATTTTCGATGTTTTTCAAGCATGATTTATACGAAATTGACAAAGCAGTTGATAAATTCATCAAAACTGATGAGTTTTATCAAAAATTTCTGCCACACCTGCTCGTAACTTGAAAGTGTGGAAAAAAAATTTAAATCGTAAAGGTGATGTTACGCCTAAAAATTCAATAATAGAGCTTGATGATTGCCTAGAAATTTTTTTTTTCGCATATCAATATGTTGTTCATACCGGCTACGCTGCCGGTATCGACGTTTGAAGCGAATAAAAACGATTAAAAGGAGCACGATAAAAGAAGAGGACTTTTAATGACCCTTCTGAATATATAAAATTCACTGCAAATTAAAAACTCATGTTTGTCTAATTTTTTGCTATTGAAAGGTTTGGCTGCTCTGGCAATTGGTGACATTGGATTCACAGCTGACGAAGTCATGAATGTCAAAAAACGCCGAAAACTAGATTTTCTGCTCTAATTTTCCGAAGAATATGTTTAATGATTTATATATCCAATTTAATATGATTCAATTTTTCAAATAAATTGAATTTTTTGCAATTTAATTCAATTTTTCTGCTTATTTTGTACTATCTACATGAAAGATTATTTTATCAACAAGAATAGAACTTTAGAAGAAAAACTTATGAAATTTTGCACTAAGTCATATCCCCCCCATCGCAAAAAGCTATATACGCCACTGCGGCCTTATATATATATATATATATATATATATATATATATATATATATATACAGCCCCTCGAAATTGTGGTGAAAAAATTTCGTACATGGATTGAGCTGATGTTAGGGAAGTGCCTTTTGGTAGTTTCAACCATTCAGCTTAACCGTCGCCATTTTAATAGAGAAATACCTTGTTTTTTAGGTTCTGTTCACCTCCACAGCCCTTTCAAATTGACTTTAGGGGTTGATTATGTATGTGAAAAAGAACAAAAATGAGGAGAAAATACAACTAGTGACGGTATCGTAAAAATTCATAATTTATGTAAATATATATCACTGATATATATAAATATATATATATATATATATATATATATATATATATATATATATATATATATATATATATATATATATATATATATATATATATATATATATATATATATATATATATATATATATATATATATATATATATATATATATATATATATATATATATATATATATATATATATATATATATATATATATATATCACTGATCACTGAAGTTTCATGAGACTGAATGAAGTATGATATTGAGAAATCATTAACTAACTAATATCGAATCAATGGTAAATATAAATCTACACACATCTTAGCTTGAAAATATATTGCTGAATTTTCATGTCATAACGAATGTGAGCAATTGAAGTTGTGAATGAATGCTCACCTTTGATGAGGTCTTCCCAGGCCATCATCATGATAAGTAACTGTATCAGCTTAGTGGAATACGGCACAAACAAGAAGTAAAGGTAAGATACTTTTGAAATTCCATTATCACCTTCATGGACCCCTCATGTGTCAATATTATATTGGTTGACTATCATTTGCTGCAAAATTAAATTAAAAATCGAATTTATAAAGTAATATAAGTAACATTTCTGGTCCTACCTGTAAGTGTGCATCCTATTTCACTTTGTACTTTTTCGGCGGACTTTCTACCTCAATGAACTGTTTAAAATTTAATTGGTTGAGTTGTTACATTGAGCGAGTAGATAAATAGGTGAAGAGAAGAGAACTTTTTCTCATTTTTTGGTTTACTTTTTATGCATTGAATATAAATTAGCTGAGATATGTTTCAACCTCCACTACTCCGATTATTGAATACAGAAAAGACCTGCCTACCAAACTCTCTACCACCTTCTCAGTACTCAGAGCTATGACTTTTGCTACTGGTGAAAAACTTTAGTTACCAAAATTACAGATCTCACACCTCTACATCTAGTGATCGACAGGTTGGCCCATGAGGCCATCCTCAGAATATCTAAGAAGGGTATAGGTGGTGAGAGGATTAAAAGTCAGAGGGCATGGTCCTCTCTAACCAATTTCATGTAATCAGCGAACCTCCCTTGTGATGTAATGGTTAAGAAAGTAATCATTGAGAAGAACACTACGATGCTAATTGAAAAGGAAGAATGGGAAAGGGAATCCACCACCCAAACTTTCAAAGACAATACCACACAATAATACACAGATGGTTCAAAAACCACTACAGGAGCTAGCGCTGGAGTATTTGGAGTAGGCACTAAATGCGCACTGTCGCTGGGCTCCAGCTCGAGCGTCTTTCAGGCAGAAATACTGGCAATCGAAAGATGTGAACCTAGAAAGTAGCTATCTGAAATGCAACATAGCGATCCATTCTGATAATCGGCTATAAGTACTGAAACAGCCATCTTCGAATTATACCAAGCAATACTGACAGCATTAGAACAAAAGGAATTTCCCTTGGGACTCTTCTTAGATCTATCGAAGGCCTTTGATTGTGTTGATATAGATATATTACTTGGAAAACTTGATAAATATGGAATTAGGGACAAACAATTAAAGTTGATGGAGAGCTACTTGAAGGACAGGCCCCAATCAGTGGTTGTGAAAATAGATAACATCACTTATCAATCGAAGACAAGAAAAAAGAAAACTGGTGTACCTCAGGGAAGCATTCTGGGTCCTCTTCTCTTTTGATTTATATAAATGACCTTCCTCTGGCTATAATAACTCAGGAACTTGGAAATTTCACGCCTTTAGTTATTGCCTTTGCAGAAATGGTAATGTTTTGCTTCGTTCACCTTCACTTCATCTAACAGTTCACAGAACAAACTCTATACTGAGTGATATCGACAAGTGGTGTGGGGATAATAATCTAGTGATGAACATGACTAAGACTGAATGTGTGGTTTTCAACTGTGATCGATCTTCGGCTGTCATTCCTAACAAACTAAATGATAACATCTCAATCTCCGGGACAGTGAAGTTCCTTGGAATATGGCTGGATGGAAACCTCAAGTGGAACCCACATATCGAAATGCTGATTAAACGTCTCAACTCAGTTATTTATACAATTAATGTCCTCAAAACTAGAGTTGATTTTCCAACTTTGAAAATTCAGTCCATCTTATCATATGGTATAATTTTTTGGGGTAGTAGTGTGGGTATGGAATCGGTTTTTTTGAGACAAAAATTCGTGTTGAGGGTCATATCAAGACTGAGTTTCAGAGAATCTTGTAGAGGTCACTTTAAAGCAAATAATTTTCTAACTGCATATGGCTTATATATTTACAGAGTACTTGTTTTCATGACAGTTCATTCCGAATACTTTAAAAATTATTTAACCTGTAATAATACAAGGCACACTGAGCCTTACTTGTATCCGCGTCACTCATTGTCTCTTACAGAAAAGTCTCCCTTATACATGGGTCTGAAATTATTTAATGCTCTGCCTCATAAATTCAAGACATTGAATCCGAAAATTTTCAAGAAAACTTTATTTGAAATGCTTGTTCAATGCGAGCCATATTCTTTAACGGAATTTTTTGTTTGGTGTAAGAATTAATTAATATTCTTGAACATCATTCTTTTGTTTTTTAAATTTTTCGTTGTTAATCAATTTGACGTATTCAACCTTTATTGTACTATTTTGTGTAACAATAAGTTTTTGGATGAATAAACATTATTATTATTAATATTATTCTTATTATTATAGAAGCACTGAGATCCCATGTTTTCGAGTCAAAGTTGATATAGGAGTTCCAAAGGAAACTCAATGAAATAGGCACAATAACAAATCTCTTTAGTCTGGGTTCCTGGTCACTCGGGAATCAAAGAAAAAGAAGAGGCCGATTTACTCGCCAGAAAGGAAACACGAACGCCATTTACTGGCCCAGAACCTTTCTGTGGTACTAGGAAAATGCACCTATAAGAGAGAGTTTCAGGAGAAGGAGAAAACCGAAAGGGAAACTCTCTGGCGGAATCTTTCATGGATGGATCACTCCAAAAAGATCCTTAGGAAGTTTGAAACTGCAAGATCCAAAGTATATTTGGATCCCAGTAAGAATAAATTACACCTCCTTACTGGCTTCCTTACAGGACAATGTCACATCAGGAAGCATCTGAGGAGAATATGTTTTTCAGAAACTGACGAGGGTAGATTATGTGGGGAGGAGCAGGAAACTCCTGTTCAGCTGGTTACAGAATGCCTCGCCATTGCAAGCCAACCAAAGGAATGCTGTGATCAAGAAACTTGGAGTAAGGACATAACATCCTTGAGGCCTTCCCAGATTTTGGATTTTATTTATACTCTGGAACTAGGAGGCGAGCTGTAGGTACATGGTGTAGTACAGAAAACAACTCTGATATCTGATAGGGGGTACAATAGACCTCAAGGTGGCAGTGCAACAATAACTCCATATTAAATGTTATGGCTGAGTTCATATCATGGTGTCGCCGTAACAATTTGATAGTTAATGTAGGTAAAACAGCCTGTCTGTGTTTCGGCTTAAGAAACTGTGAAAGAAGTCTGTTGAAAATTGATTGTCTGGGCACTACTATTATTCCAGCTGATTGCACAAAATTCCTTGGGATCCACATGGATCGAAGTCTTAGTTGGTCAACCCACGTTGATGTCTTAAGCAAAAAAATTAATAAAGCTTATTTCGCAATAAGTAGACTGAAAACTTCTCTACCACCTAGTTCTCTTGTTGATGTTTATTACAGCCTTGTTTAGTGTCATATCTCATACAATATTTTGCTCTGGGGTGACTGTGGTTCCTTCTCGAGAGTCTTTGTGGCACAGAAAAAAATAATACGTCTCATTTTTGGTTTGAACCATCGGGCACCATGTCGACCTATATTTGTCGCCAATAAATTACTGTCACTTCCATGTATATACATATTCAAATGTCTCTTATATGCGAAAGATAATGTGAATAACTGGAAAAAACTTGCTAGCTCGCACGATCATGGAACACGAAATTCACAGGTACTCCTGGTTCCTAAACATCGGACTCACAGTTTTGTACGTTCTCCACTATATCAGGGTGTCAGATTGTTCAATCATTTGCCCTCCCATTTGAAATCTTTGAACAAACAAACATTTAAAAGAGTTATCAAGGAGCTTTTACTACATAAGTGCTTCTATTCGGTTAAAGAATTTCTCTCTGATTCATTGATCACTCAGGGAGATGGTAAATGATGATGCAAATGTTAGAATAGAATTAACTTGTAATATTGTAATATTGACTTATCCTATACACATTGTTAAGAAGTGTCCTAAAGGATCAATAAATTATTATTATTATTATTATATGAATAATTAATCAAAATGAACTTCTCAGTTATTTATATAAACTAAGAATTTGATGATCTCCACGAATTTCAGTGACAGGAGCAAAAAATATGTTCTTCCAAAAATTCAGTCTTCTTGCAATTCAATAAGTCAATAGTACAATCAAAATTCATAACTCATTTTCAACACTCGGCAATTCTGGAACAACTGGTCGACTTTAAGGATCTTATTCATGCAAGAGATACTTGCTCCTTCCATAACTTAATTTCTCCAGATATTTTGATGAAAATACTCCTTATGTTGTGAGCTCATTAGATCAAGATTTTGTTTGTTGTGAACAGTATTGATGTATGAAATGTACATCAGGTAGGTACAAATTATTTTCATTATATACCTTAATGTTTGGCAGTTTACTTATTACCATTAAATAAATGAATATCGATTCAGTTATCGCTCGTAGAAAAAATTACTTTCCTAGATTCAACAGAACCAAATATTAATTTTCTGTGAATCTATAGATGTTTTTCAATCGAAAGCATTGCCAAAGATGATGATCCATTTTTTTAAATATAAATTTACAGAACAATCGTCGCAAAAATTGCAGGATACAGAAAATGTATTGTTATTGTTTCGGTGAAATTACCTGGTACGATATGAGTAGGTAAATGTCAAACCACAACAAGTCACAAGTCCTTTACAGACCTAATATTTTTGATTTCATCAGAAAAACATTTTCGAAAAGCTTATAATTGATTAAAAAGCCTAAATGAAATATCATCTTCATATACCTTCAAGAAAATTTTCCGCATTTTGGTGCATTACTGTATCAGTAGAATTTAACATAACTTCTTTATTCAAAATATTGAAATTAGTGACTATTTTATGTGAACTGTTCTAGAGATATTTTCAGTGATTGCAATAAAAAAATTACTAGGAACTCCTTTAGAAAAAACGTTTGCATTTTAGAATACGTTTTTAGCCAAATTTACTTGACGTGATTTCGGTTTTCATTTTTATATTCAAAAATTCATTCCAAAGTATATTCGCGCCTCAACCGCTCTGTACGTAGGTATCACTCATATTTGCGGCGCTATCGTAACCTTGACCATATAGTTCCCCAGGTCCCAGGTTGCTTTTTAGTCGTATTTCCCCGAAATTAGTCAACAGTGAGGTGTAGGAGTGGTTTTGAAATCAGTTTTATACTTCCTGGACGACGATTTTCGAGGTTTTTCTGATGTATGATATATATATGATTAACAAAACTAAATTTGAATTTACTACGTTTATTATCACAAAATATTTTGAAAAATATAACACTGCGATTGCAATTTCGGTCACTAGACCATCATCGGGCAGATTGAGTTAAGAACTGAATACAGAATAATTATAGATTTGCGCTTACGGGTGGGAAAGAATTATTGCAGGTACCTAAATAGACAAGAGGAACATATTTCAAGAAGGGCTAATCGAGTGAATTTCCCAAATTGGTACAATACAATGTTCTTAGAAAAGTCGTTATTGTTTGAATACACTAAATATAGGAGAATATATCAGGTCAATCTGGTCGTTCAGCAAGGTATCTTTTGCATTATGATTGAGTTTAAAAATTTCTAATGATTCTAAGTAAGTAAGTTTGGTTCCTTTCGGTAATTTGTGCATGATTTGAAAATTATCTATTTGTGGAAATGGGTGGTTGTTTTCACGGCAATGATTTGAAAACGTTGAATCCGTTTTATTTTTCAAAAAAGATTGTTGGTGTTCTTTAAATCTTGTCTTGAACGATCGACCAGTCTGACCTATATATACTCCTTTACATACAGGACAAATCAACTTATAAACTCCTGAACTTTCAAATTTTGAAGTGATATCTTTGGCATTGAATAAAAATCCTGAGAGTTTTGTCTTAGGTTTGAAAGCAATTTTAATATTACATTTAGGTATGACATTAGCAACTTTTTCTGTTAGAGGACCAAAATATGTTAAAGATGTGAATTTTTCTGATTTTTCTACTTTTAATTGGGGATATATGCTGTTGTACGCTAGTTGATTACGTTTCTTGTTTATCATTTTATCTATCAAACTTGTATGAAAACCATTATTTGACGCAATCAGTTTTATATTTCAAATCATGCACAAATTACCGAAAGGAACCAAACTTACTTACTTAGAATCATAAGAAATTTTTAAACTCAATAATAATGCAAAAGATATCTTGCTGAACGACCAGATTGACTTGATATATTCTCCTATATTTAGTGTATAATGACTTTTCTAAGAACATTGTATTGTACCAATTTGTGAAATTCACTCGATTAGCCCTTCTTGAAATATGTTCCTCTTGTCTATTTAGGTACCTGCAATAATCCTTTCCCACCCGTAAGCGCAAATCTATAATTATTCTGTATTCAGTTCTTAACTCAATCTGCCCGATGATGGTCTAGTGACCGAAATTGCAATCGCAGTGTTATATTTTTCAAAATATTTTGTGATAATAAACGTAGTAAATTCAAATTTAGTTTTGTTGATCATGTTAAATTATCACGTAGTAACGACGGATTTCATCAACTATGATATATATATCGTAAAAAATGCGGAAAAAAAATGCATTTTTCACGTTTATAATTTTGATTACACTGTTTTATGTTTCATTTTGTGACACGTTTGTTGTACCCACACAATTTTCAAGTTTTGCATATATTCATTATTTCCACCAGTTTCATTAAACCTCATTTTCAGTTCCTGATGAAGAGCCAATAAAGACTCGAAGCTTTGGTTTCTAGAGGAGCCTGAACAAATTCTTGAGGGGGCTTGTTTTTTACATAGTACTAAAATAAATATACGTGAAAAAAAGATAGGAATATACAGCTTTTTCTGTTTTTTTACCTAGAAGTGTATACTGGAAAACGAATATTAATTGAAAAACTTTCTGAAAAAATTTAAAAAAATATTCTAATAAAAATAATAAATAAAAAATCTCTACTAGAAAAAACTAAATGAATAAAACTAATAGAGATAAAAAATATTTTTAAAAAAATGTACCTACTTTCATCATTAAATATAAACAAATAAATTTATCTATAGACATTTATATAATAGAGCCACTTTTTGGAGGAAGATTATAGATTTAAAAAATGCAGCCTACAAATTCATGTTTGAAGATTTAGCTCTATTTGCATTCACTCTTCTAATGTTACCGTCATCCAATTCATTCGTGGAAAGGATATTTTCATTGATTAATATTGTTAAATATAAAATTCGAAATAAAATGATGCTAAAAATGTTAAATTCAGTTGTGCCTATTAGATCTCACTTGGAAATAAATTAGATTTGCTGTAAGTAATTTGAGCCTAGCAAAGCTATGTATGCAAAATTTAATTCTGATATGTATCAGTAGCAGAACCAATCCACAACTTCAAGCACTGACAAAGATAATGATGATGTAATGATGTCTTGTGAACAGTTTATATAAAAATAAAGATATTCGTAACAGAATTGTGGTTTTGATTGTAGATAATAGTAATTTAAGTAAAAAGTCCCGAAAGTAGCTATTATTATTTTTCGGACGAGTAGGCAACATGTTGGGTGTCCTATTTTTTCGTGCAGTTGCGAAAAAAATCATGATTGTGATTTTGGACGACAAATTAGCAGCAAAAAACGTATGAAATAACTCCTAGAATAGGTGAATTTCATATGAAAAATCCTTGTTACCAATGTTTCCCCGTTAACATGGCGCTTTTGGGCGACAAATTAGCGTTTAAAGTGCAACACGGCTCTGAAAAACCTGGCAACCCTGATGGTAGCCGCTCGTTTGTCGCTATTTCATTTTAGGATAAAAAACGTCAACCTGTTTTGCGGGATGCCACAAATAAATAATTTTAACTCAGTTTTACAATCAGTTAGATTTGTTTGTAACTAGGCTAGTTTTATGTTTCAACGCAGATATAAACATTTTTGGTTTGTAATAATTCTGGTATGTTTTCTAGAGGTGGCTAGATAATTCCAGAGGGGGCTCAGCCCCCTCGAACGAACTTGAGAATTTTTTGAATATAATGATTTTCCGAGGGCAACTGTAAAACATCAATATATTAATAGTAACAATTTATATATTTGTTTTTGTTTTACGCCATTATGTGAGTTATATTACCTCATCATTGCAATTTTGCAATGAAGATTCGAGAATGGAAACTATTAATAATATTGTAAAATATGATACATAGTATTCAGTGCCGGATTAAGCCGGCGCGGGGCCTGTAGCAAACTCGGCCAAGAGGCCCTTGATTCGCTTTAGGTTATCAAGTTTATGGTTTTTTTAAACTCAGATAAGAGAGTAAAACCGAAAATGTGTGTTCGTGACAACCCGGAGCGGGTATACAGGAACACGTATATCGTATATCTGTGTGCGTGTAATGATACCAGTTTTTGAAATAAACTTCCTATATTTTTTTCATTACTTTTACAAATCAAATGAATGGTTGGCTTTTTTAACTTAGGTAATAAAATAGTTCGTATATTATTTTAAATATTCATTAGGTACAATCAAAGCTACATACGCACAATCAAATTCAAATTTATATTCATGTAAGTAAATGACATCCATGATACTTGTTAAAGAACTATTTGGCCAATTTGCCTACGGTCAGTTAGCTGATTGGGGTTGAGCCATGAGAACTGAGACTAGAGAACTAGAAACTTCGGCCACTCTTTTTCATTCGCCAGGGGGTCACAAGTGTTGGTGTTACAACAATATGGTGGAATGTAAACTGATGCAACTAAAATACAATGCTAGACTAACATCTAAAGAGCTTTTTACAGTTTTTTACGATGTGCCAAATATAAATAAATGTACATCAAATTATAATAGTTTGATAGTCAATAGAATCCTATTTTATTTGTTCGGGTTTTATGACTAGCTCGATAGATGACAGGGAATTCCCCTGTTAGTTTTGCAGTGCTACAAAGTTGCGTGTAGTGCAGTGCAAGTAGTACAAGCACATATATTGTGCAGCCAGCGCTCAATTTTTAGAAATGTGGTAAAACTTAAAATTATTGCTGTAGATTTTGACACCAACATTTCTCGTGGTAGGTATTATACAACCTATACCTACGATTTAACGTAACGAAGAGTTTTAGATTTTCTGGTGTGAGTGAAGCATAGCCTAAGCGCTTCGCATTTAGGGCATGCAAGATATTTTACGCTTTCCTAAACTTATTTATTTTACTGTCGGACAGGCGATTGAGCGCCTCAATTCGCGGGGCCTGTAGCATTTGCTACTCTTGCTACGTGGCTAATCCGGCACTGCATGTATTTATTGTTTACATAATATAATATAATATAATATAATAAAATTCTGTTTATTTTTCATTCAGTTAACAGTGCATAGGTGAAATAAAACATCAGCAATAAACATATAGATTGGCTCCAAAAGTCGAAACTCGTGGCGAGTATATACAATGCAGTTCTTAAGAAATATATAAAATTGTAAAAATGTATACTTAAATTAAAAGGAAACTTAAAATAAGACAGGATTGTCTGGGGTATAAAATAGTAAACCATTAAAATAATATGTAACAGCCGAGATAGTTAATACGTTTAATGTACAATGTACTTGTGATTCAATTGTTTGCTGGTTACATACATTACCGAGGGATCATATTATGCTCAGGTTCAAAAAGAGTAGGTATCCAAAGAGAACAAAATCGAAAAACAATGGAGTGAGAGAAAAATACGTTAGGAACATCGTTCGTGACCCACAAGTTTTTTTATACATTACCTTATATATTCACCCAACTTCAGTATCGGTCATCGAATACATTCAATCAAGTTACTTCGGCATTCGGCAAATAATTTATTGTGAAACCCAAAAAGGTATTGTATGTCGTATTGGAAAGTTCGAACATGTGTAATCACATCTTACGCAGATCCCAACTG
Organism: Cynegetis impunctata; assembly: GCA_030704885.1. Classification (NCBI taxonomy): domain Eukaryota; kingdom Metazoa; phylum Arthropoda; class Insecta; order Coleoptera; family Coccinellidae; genus Cynegetis; species Cynegetis impunctata. The sequence continues at coordinate 760,229 of JARQZK010005068.1, forward strand.
CTCTAGATATGAATCTAAAAGGAAGATACAATTTAATCAGTTTTCTCGCACACTGAATTTATTGGAACAAGACAAAATCAGCATTAACAAATTTAAAAATTAATTGTTTCATACAATATAGTAGTATAGATTATACGTCAAAGGTATCAAAATTATCACATAATACAAATTTATTTGTTCATGTAAATTACGATGGTTTCCCTTACCAACTAATTGTAGGAGTCCTGGCTGCGTTTATTGGACTAAATAGCACATACCTAATAGTAAAAACGTCCAACGTAACAAGAAATTTATCGAAACAAAGGTAATTGTCTCTTTTTTTCACTTTTCGATATGTCTAAAATCCATGAATTACTTCTTAAATCAAATAATAAAGGACATATTTTGTATATTACGTAGGTTAGAGTTTCAATCGTTTTCCTTACCATCTAATAATAGCAGACCTGACTGCTGGTATTGGACTGAATAGCACAATTCAATTATTACTAACTGAAGACAGCTTCAGCCGACAACATTTAGTGAAACATAGTTATCTGCTTTTTTACTTTCCAATTTTTCCAAAATTGATAAACGCTAAAACAATTTTGATCTTTCAAAAGCTTTGATAAAGTCGCATATTTCGTGGCGAAACGTAAACTTTTCAATAAAACCGATTTAATAACTCAAAGAAAACTTAAATATATATATATATATATATATATATATATATATATATATATATATATATATATATATATATATATACAATATATATATATATATATATATATATATATATATATATATATATATATATTATATATATAATATATATATATATATATATATATATATATATATATATATATATATATATATATATATAGTTATATAGTTATTAGTCTTCCTTTGGTTCACATCATTAACCTTATATTCAAAACTGGTAAAGTTCCTAAGGAATTTAAAATGTCAACTGTTACACCAATCTACAAGTCAGGGGATAAAAATAATATTAGCAACTATAGGCCAATAAGTGTAATCTCAAATGTGGCAAATATATTTGAAAAATGTCTTAGAATTAGGTTGATGGATTTTTTGATATCTGGTAATTTGTTTTCTGAGAACCAGTTTGGATTTATGGGGGGAAAAAGTACCTCGGATGCTATGTACGAACTAGTATCGGATATAATGCATTGTATGGATAGAGGTGATAAATGTATTGCGCTTTTTCTCGATCTAGCAAAGGCGTTTGACACGGTGTCGCACCCTATATTACTTGAAGTTCTGGAGAGTTGTGGGGTGAGAGGCATTGTGTTGGACGTTTTTATAAATTATCTAGCGGATCGACCTCAAAGTGTTAGGATCGGGAACGTGATCAGTAGTCCGAAAGCAGTACAGTGTGGTGTGCCGCAAGGTACTGTAATTGGACCAATATTGTTTAACATCTATTTGAATTACTTATTCAGTCTTGATGTAGGGGGAAAATTAGTTGCCTATGCGGACGATACTGTGGTTTGTTTTCATGAAAAAACATGACATTTGGCAAGAGAAAAATTGAAGTCTGGTTTTATAAAAATCAAAAACTTTTTGGACACTTTCAAACTGACATTGAATATTCAGAAATCATGCTACGTTGCTTTCTCAATTACATCAGCAAACAGACCTGACTGATCAAATACAATTTGATGAACTAAATGAAACTTTAAAAGAAGCTGATTGTGTGAGGTATTTAGGGGTAATTATCGATAAAAATCTAAAATGGGACCAACATGTGCTCTATCTATGTAAAAAGATTCGATGCTTGATCCACAAGTTTTACATACTCCGTGAAATATTAGACAGAAAACTCCTTATTACAATTTACAAGTCACTTGTTGAACCCGTACTTAGATATGGAAATATTATTTGGGGGGTATGTATAGTATTCATTTGCGTCAATTAAAAACTGTACAGAATTACATTGTGAAGATAATTCTAAAGAAACCCAGACTGTGTCACACAAGTATGCTGTACTCATCAGATTTATATAACATTAGAACATTATATATCCTTGCAGTGTGTTGTTTTGTGCAATCTCATGAAAGTTTGAAGTCCAACTGTATTGCCCATGGCTATATGACCAGGGGTAATATTGAACACAAATTGAAATATAAATCGGCGCTTTATAAACTATTTGGCTCCTAAATTTTATAATGTAATTCCTTCTCACATAAGAAATATAAAAAATATCAGTCGCTTCAGTAATTTATTTGAAGACTACCTGTTTTCAAATATGGATTTATTTACGCGTTTATTTTAGGGTTGTATTTTTAGGATGTGTGTATTTTCTGTGATAAAAAAAACAGAAAAAATCAATTTAACAGACTGCAAGGCTGTGAATACTTAAATAAGTACTATAATTTACAATAATTAGATTATTATGCACATACAGGTGTTTTCACCTAGGTGTTTTGTTGCTACTTGGATATATTTAAAATATGAAAATTGTAAACCTGTTTCAATGTAATCTAAAAAAATTGTTTGAATAAATTGAAATTGATATATATATATATATATATATATATATATATATATATATATATATATATATATACCAACCACGTATTCTACTTCCAGAAATAGAGATAAAAGTTCATTTAAATTGGGGTCCTCAACTTCTTCGTTTTTAAGATACAAGGTTTTCGAAACCTGTGTGAAGGTAATGGGATAAAATTTGGTACAGTTACAAAACTTTTTACGATCTATTTAATGTACTAAAAGTTAGTATTGCAGTATTTTCAGGAATGGGTAGTACAGGGTGGTATATTGGCAAAAACTTTGGCTCAAAGTTTTTGGTGGATAATTTTTAGTAATTTTGACTTCATAATTTAAAAATATGAAGCTTTTTGTAGAAATAAGGTACCCTTCTTATACTTCGCTAGGAAACAGAATTTTCGAGAAAAATATATTTGAATATTTCCTGACGAATTGATTTTTTGTTTTTCAATGTGCAAATCGAGGAGAAAATAATCAGTAGACCTGGAAGAAAAGCTATTTAGTGCTCCTCTTGAGAGGCGCGACAGAATCATCAGAGGGGTGCCTAAAAATTTTTGGCTTTAAAATATCAATAAAATATTTCATATTTGACAAATTCAAATAAAAAAGGAAAATATTTCTAAAATCCTTATAGTAACCTACGTTGCGCACTTCCAAAGATAACGTCAAGAATTGCCGACCTTGGAAAATGCAGACCCACACATCCCACATATCTGGAAAATTAGCCGAAAATCCGGTTAACAAATTTTTATTAAGTCGAAGAAATGCAGTTCTTTCAAATCAGAGAACCTTATTTCTATTTGACCACTAATAGTATACAAAATTTCATAAAATATTTGCTTATAGTGAAGCTCCATATCTGCGTAACTGAATTTCTTTCGTTTTGGGCTAAATTGAGCCGTATAATCAGTAGTTTGTAATACAGAAAATAGTTTTTTGAAATATACTTCTGCACGAAATTCTGAAATTTTTTCCAAAAGAAACTTGAGCCGATTTTGTGAGTAAATTACATCTGAAAACTTGTGCTGCAAGATTTGAAAAACTATTTCTGTTTGTTCAAAGATTAATTTAAAGATGTTTAAAAAATATGTAAATTCCTTATCTTGTAAGTAAGATATTAATCCGCGTGCGGTATTTAAAGTTACTTTATCGGTGAAAATTTCCTCACTTTCAACTAGGTATAGAATTAAATCCTCAAATCCTAAGCGGCCCCAAACAGAGACATTTTCCCTATTAAAAAGTAAACACTGCCAACAAAATAATTTATTTTTTACCTATGATCCGGTTAGGCAAGGATTTCTCTCATAATTTCTTGTATTAAAACAGCGGTTTTGTTGTCTGTTACGCGTCACCAAATTGTTTAATTCAGGGGTAAGGCGCAATGTTTTTATCAAAACTTTATCCTCATAACTTATTAGTGCACTAAAGTTATGGGATAACAAATATTCCACTAAGTCACCATTGAAGTTTTTGAAATTAAGTAACCAAACTCATTTTAAAACAATACGCGAGCAATATAAGTAAACAAGCTGTTGTCGGCCATTAGTCACTACGATCACACTACGATTTAATTAATGCTTTCCAACGAATTCACTCGATTTTACCAGAAATTCTATAGTTGTGATTGGTCGACATTGTATGAGACTCAGGATCAGTATTCATTGACAGTATTCGCACCGTTGTTTGCTTTTCTGTGGCAGTCATAATGAACGTTGAGAATATACCTTTCTAAGCCTCCGCAGCGTTGCCACAAATCTTGAAATGAATGAAATGCAGTAAATGTAAATACCATTATATAATGTAGGTTGAAAGGAAGGTAGGTGCATAAAATAATATGATTTTGATTAATATGAATATGCTGAATGCTGACTATACACGGAATATTATTGAGGAGGAGGCTTAGCCTCCTTAGCCGCCTTTGAATTGCTGCCCCTGATGTTCATACATATACATGTTATTTGGTTCATTTGGTTGAGATGTATGATGATTGTTGAATAAGGTGCCAAAATGAATTGAGAGTAAACCATATCTAAGTCTCAGCTTCTAGTTACCATTTTGCTAGATAATATTTTATTGAAATTTTTTATAGCAGGGAACTATTATTTTCACCCTGAAAAATGATTTCAAAAATATTTTCTGGTTTTAATGTGCATTAATTGATATTGTTTATCGCTGACGAAGTTGAAAGCAGCATACAAAGACACTTGTTTTTTTTGGGCACTTCTTTTCTTTTATTTTATCTAGTGTCCAATAGGTATAAATTTTCTAGAATTTAAAATATTTTGTTAATCAGCTTGAAGTTGCATTCCAATCCATTCCAATTAATATCAATAATTTCATGTTCTTCTTTTAGTCATGAATTTCTGGTTATCTTATGTATTACAAGCATGTTGTTTACCCATCAAATAAATACTATTGCAGTGTATAGAAGGAAAGCAGTCAGGTGTATGAGTAGATTTTCTATCTGTTTTAGACCTCCTAGACAAAGATTTTCGAAAAAAATTTCATATATATAGGTATATATATATATATATATATATATATATATATATATATATATATATATATATATATATATATATACCTATGTAAATAATAATAATAATAATAATACAATTTATTGACAAAATTGCTACAACATTATTATCTACATATAATCATAAAGCAACAAAAGATTAGCTGTCAAGAAAAAAAAATCTTTAGTTAACATAATTTCAGTGTGCTTAAAGCTCCTCTATCAGTCTTGTGTTTCCTACAGTTAGTAGTCCCCAGTTCACCATCAGGTCTTCACCTTTAACACCCTGTATCTTAAAAACGAAGAAGTTATGGACCCTAGTTTATATGAACTTTTATCTCTATTTTTGGAAGTAGAATAAGTGGTCGGAATATTGACGTCTAATTTCGGGACACCCTGTATATCGGTACATGTTGGCCTCTCCAGCGGCTTCCATCGAGTCAAAAGGGCTGCAATTTGGTACATGGTATTATTTTTGTTGCAGGACGCCGCTATTTTTACGTAGATATTTCTGTTTTTTCGTGTTTTTGACAAATTGCCGAACTCCACAGCTTCTGCATATTGAGTTAGAGAGTTATAGTTTGGTACGTACATGGAGTTAATGTTGACTTAACTCGATCTGCCATCAGTACGCGATGCACTTCAAGAATTTTTTTCACAACAGAGGGTTGACATTTGGTACGAGGATTATGTTGATGTTGAGGTACATTCCTTCGTTGGTTTCAACTTTTTTTTCTACCACGATGCAATTCGCAAATTTTTTTTTTTATAAAATAAATTATTTTCTTTTTCGCAATTTTGTTTACTATTTAAGAGTAATTTTTCAAAATATAATTCTATCCGTTAGATTCGCATCTAGCATGTCTTTGTATAACAGGAGCAATGAGATCGACTCCAACAGCAGCACTAGAGGTCGTTCTGGACCTCACTCCTCTCCACATCATGGTGAGGAGAACTGCTTGGGGAGCAAACCCTAGGTTGGCTAAAGTTGGACTCAAAGGTGCTGCATACGGTACAAGGGACTCAACCTTTACCGGAAGTGCACACCTTGCTGACCTCCCAAATGACGAAATTACCAGGAAATTTAGTTTCAAGAAATTATTTCGAACGGAACTAAATACCAAGAAGGAATGGAGCATAGAATCCATTCGAGCACTGGAGAAGAATACCATAATATGGTATACGGACGGGTCTAAAACTCCCGAAGGAACTGGAGCAGGAGTCGTTGGGCCTCGTACCAAATACTCAGAACCCATGGGCCAGTTCCCCAGTATTTTTCAAGCGGAAATTCACGCCATAGAAAGGTGCATTCAGTTCAACCTCGATAGGAAATACCGGAACAAGGAAATTGCGATCCTCTCCGATAGCCAAGCAGCCATCAAAGCGTTGAGCTCTTATAACATCAACTCAAAGATGGTTTGTGAATGCCTAGACAAACTAAACGATCTGGGCAGGAACAACAAAGTGATCCTCCTCTGGGTGCCGGGGCACGTCGGAGTGAAGGGTAATGAACAAGCAGACACCCTGGCACGAAAGGGTGCGTCAACGCCACTAATCGGGCCAGAACCTTTCTACGGACTCGGAAAATCTTACTTCCAAGAAGAACTCAATAAAGCTGAAGAAGCAATGAGAGCAACATACTGGCAAAGACTTCCAGGACTGAGGCAGGCCAAAGATCTTCTCGGAAAGTTCAACCGAGCAAGATCGAAGACACTGATTAACCTCAGCAAAACTAGTCTAAAGACAATCACAGGATTTCTTACGGGGCATTGCAGACTCAAAGAACACCTAAGGAAGATAGGTTTAGAGGGGAACAGCACCTGCAGATTCTGCAAGGAACGTCCAGAAACACCCCACCATATACTGATGGAGTGCTAAGCTATGCTGTGCACCATGAAAGACTGAACACACTGGGATCATACCAGCTGACTGTAGAAGAAATACCACGAATAGACCCCCTTAAAATCCTCAAATTCCTGAAGGTATTGAGGCTTGAGAGGCTGCTGTAAAACGAGAACACATCGAGAAGCAGAAGAAGATGGGGCACAATAGATCTAATAAGGTCGCAGCGCATCGGTCACCATCCACACCCACCACCAATACCAATAGATTCGCATCTCATGAGCTCTGCTGCTCATGTCTTTTATACTTTTTCATTGAAAAAACCACACAGGATGCAAAATTGCTTTTAGATATATAACACCAGATTATGGAAAAGTATGAATTTTAGTAATTAGTCAAATGCATGCATATTTGCTAAAATACTCTTTTCAACTGAATATGTTTATAAAAAACTTGAACAGTATCCTACTTATTATTATTCTACCAAGAAGTATTTATATTCTAATAACAACATATTAATCATGAAAATTACACCAACAGTTTTTAGTTTTGTTAAAACAAAGTGCGATTTTACATTTTCCGCACATGACATCGGTAAACGTTCATATAGGTATATTAATAGATGCTCCTTGCTTGATCAAGTTGCTTTTCTTCTATTCCAGGTTAGCTAATTTCTTTTCGTTTATTTCGTCATCCCTGATTTCTTCATTTTTGCGTTTCGGGATGAAGCCGCGGTTTTTAGGATGCTTAAACCTTTATCAATATTATATCTTGGTGAATTTATGACAAAATATTCTGTCGTCTATCGTCACGTCTTTTGATAGTTGTATGAAATGAGTTGAAGGTGTCCGGCCACTATCAAATTTTTTGTCAAAATCTATAGGGGTGAATCCAATGATAAATCTGTCCAAATTATGAAAGAGATTTGATCTATATGAAAACTATTATTTTCATAATCATCATTAGTTGGCAGTGTTCGAAAATATGTCATCATCGTTGTATGAAAATTCTAGTCCGCCCTCACTAACTTCAGACAAGTGGTCGTGTTTTTCTGTGAAAAAATCAGAAAATATAATATTTTCTGTTAAAAGCCCAACAAATATTTTATTCTCTAAGGGGAAATGTAGCATAATTATGCGACATTTGTTTAAAAAGAGCGGTAAAACTTTACTGAGAATTTTTTATTGCTTATTTTAATTTAGGGTAACACTTACCATATTTTAGACCACAATAATTTTTTTCTGTAACTTTTTTACTAAGGAATATCACTGCAAAAAGCAACAAAACTTTAGCAACAAACGCCAATTTAGCATACAATACAAATTCCGGATAATGCAACAGTTTGCACTGACGATTACTGAAACTCATGCTGCCATCTAGAAATTATCTTATAAACTATCGTAAAATAGAGGTTTATAAGTGAATAAAATAAGGAATTATAAGAAAATAACCAATTCCACGCTACATTACGCATTTAAGTTTCCAAAAAATTTCAAGATCGGTTGATGTTAATTGAATAAATTTTGGTAACCCAAACCAGTTGCTTTATCAGTTGACTAGGTATTTCAAGAAAAGAAGACTGAGGAAATCAAACATTGTAACAGGATAAGATAATTACATGAATTATCACCATGAAATAATAAAATTACCTATTTAAGAATGCTATCAAATTCTTGACTCATTTTGTTGAGATGTATTAATTGCACTGGAAATTTTATGTTTGGAATGAATACGGACTACACTTTCATTTTGACAATTCCAGAATATTCATGACACATGAGAATACATGATCAAAAAAATAGAATTTTTATTTTTGAGATATTATATTAACAAAGCGCTGTGCACATGCTCGCAGCTGACGTAATAAAAGAAATAAAATTCAGTACTAAACGTATAACTGATTCGGGATATTGGAGTTTGAGATAAGCGGGACCCCTTTTTACCTAATTACACGAGCCGAGATGAGGAGAAGTGCCTTGGAAATAGTGTACCACAAGGCCGTTTCGGATGGCCAAAGGCGGGCTTTAAGACAAGGGGTTCCTGTTCCAATAATCTTAAAGAAGACGATAGCGGACACGCTATCTCTTAGAAATACTGGCCATTACTCAATAATATACGCAACGATTATATAGGTAGGTATACTATTTGACAAAAGAATCTCAATAGCATTCAAATTTAAAATCTTCATGAATTATGGTTACATTTCAACAACTGGACAAGTATTTATTAAATTGTTTGATGTAACTCAACTGCATAATCGAGCTATAAGATAACGTTGAATGTTACTGCTATATGTTCTAAATCCATTTCAATCAGAAAATATCTGCTCTCCTGAAAATAAAGAAATGTTTTCAGGAGATTCAACACAAAATTAAGTAAATACATTGTGTGCAAATCTCTTAAAAACAAGTAATGTAAATTCTTCCTTCAGAGTTAAATGTGTTAAGATGCAGTATTGTGATTGTGTATAAAGAATTGAAAATTTTGAATAATTAGATATACAGGGTGTTTCTGAATTGATGCGAAAGATTTCAATGGGTGATTCTTCAGCAAAAATTAAGAGGGGTCTTTCATATAACATTTTGTTCAACACCCTTTTCCCTCCAAGTTACAGCCCTTTGAAATTAGGCGAAAAAAAATTGTTTTTATTCAATACATCCACTTAGGAAAAAACTAGAGGAATTAAATTTGGCAGATAACTGCTGCTAATAAAATGGCAGTGTTTGAGTGTTTTTGTTACACTAAAATGTTAGCACAAGGGGCTGAAAAAAACAACCCCTATAATGTTTTGCATTAGAACTTTTTAATGCGCTTATATTTATATAATACTAAATAAATAATTGCTTCGCCATTTTGGACCTCCCAAAAAGCAGGCGGCCGAAGGCCGCATTTTGGCAAACTTACAAAGCCGAGATAAAGAGATCGGACCCGAATCGCGGGGCCCGAAGGGCCCCGTCGATCGCCCGCGTCCTTTCCGTAGTGCTTAGGCTACGTCTCGCCTCGATCCGAGACGCCGATTTTCGATATCGAACGTTTAAAGTTTGACGTTTCTCCGGAATTCGTGAAAACGGCAGCATTTCCGACGCTTAAGAACCATTTTCGCTTGAATCCAACTAGCATTCACGTGACCGCCTCTCGAGCCGACAGTTGGACGGGTCGAATTCTATCGAGAAGCATCGCCACCGCGAGGCCCAACGAGTATAGTAGTTTTCTACCGATGTCGCACAAACTACAGATTGACACTATCGACAGTGAGCAGCAGATGGCGCGCCCGTACGACAGAGGCAGGGAAGAGCACAGAAATAGACGCGTAGCGTACAATAGATGAAGGATGCATTCGCGTTCAATCGCGTACCGTTCGACAGAGGCAGGGACAGGCTTTACACTCATCGTGGTTCGGGAAACTTATTTTCATCGATCTATAGTTTTCACGGATCTATTTAATAGGCGGGGGAGCCTCTCACTAGTATATAATACTAAATAAATAATTGCTTTCGCCATTTTGGACCTCCCAAAACGCAGGCGGCCGAAGGCCGCATTTTGGCAAACTTACCAAAGCCGAGATAAAGAGATCGGCCCCGAATCGCGGGGCCCGAAGGGCCCCGTCGATCGCCCGCGTCCTTTCCGTAGTGCTTAGGCTACGTCTCGCCTCGATCCGAGACGCCGATTTTTGATATAGAACGTTTGAAGTTTTGCGTTTCTCCGGAATTCGTGAAAACGGCAGCATTTCCGACGCTTAAGAACCATTTTCGCTTGAATCCAACTAGCATTCACGTGACCGCCTCTCGAGCCGACAGTTGGACGGGTCGAATTCTATCGAGAAGCATCGCCACCGCGAGGCCCAACGAGTATAGTAGTTTTCTACCGATTTCGCACAAACTACAGATTGACACTATTGACAGTGAGCAGCAGATGGCGCGCCCGTTCGACAGAGGGAGGGACGAGCTCAGCACTTGACGCGTCGCGTACCATAGATAAAGGATGCGTTCGGTTCAATCGCGTACCGTTCGACAGAGGCAGGGACAGGCTTTGCACTCATCGTGGTTCGGGAAACTATATTTTCATCGATCTATAGTTTTCACGGATCTATTTAATAGGCGGGGGAGCCTCTCACTAGTACTTTCCTATTTAAAAAATATATTTGAAAAGGCAGACTCAATCTGCAACTTTTTTATGTCTTGACTTTTTATCATAAAGTTGTTAGTTTGATCACAAAAAAATAAAATAGTGCTCAGACTCTTCCCATAAATTCACAGAGAGGTTATCATTTATTAAAAAAAAAAAACAAGTAAGCTGCTGTCAAATGAAGTCATATGACAAATAGTTTTATTGTCCTGATTTTTTCTAATTTCTAGACAGTTTTATAATGACTTCAAACATTTTTCACAACTAAATAAAACTTTATTGAAAGAATAGCATTTTTTTTATTTAGTTGAAGAATATTGCAAATTAGAGCGGATTGAACAATAATTGTACTACTTATAACAATTAACAAATTAATTGACATTTGACAGCAGCTTACTTGTTTTTTTTTTAATAAATGATAACCTCTGTGAATTTATGGGAAAATAGTCTGAGCACTATTTTATTTTTTTGTGATCAAACTAACAACTTTATGATTAAAAGTCAAGACATAAAAAAGTTGCAGATCGAGTCTGTCTTTTCGAATATATTAAAAAGAAAAATATAGGCGCATTAAAAAGTTCTGATGCAAAATATTATAGGGGTTGTTTTTTTCAGCCCATTGTGATTACATTTAAGGGTAACAAAAACACTCAAAAACTGCCATTTTATTAGCAGCAGTTATCTGCCAAATTTCATTCTTCCAAATTTTTCCAAAGTGGATGTATTGTATTTTGTATTGTATTGTATTTATTACCAGTTTTTTATAAAAAAAAAATATACAAAATACATAGCTTAAAGACTAATATAAATAGTATATCCTCACAGAGGTAATCAAAGTTACCTGTGCGTGAGGCCGGTAATTAAAACTAAACTAAAAACTAATATAATTAACTCTAAGTAACTTAAAAAACTAGGCTTTAAATATTTTCTAAAAATCTTCTTTAGTTTGTATCACAGTCGTCACCTGATGCACAATCAAATATTATTACGTCTAATATATTCTTTTAGCTGCTTTTTTCTTTTAATTTAATTTTCAATATTTTTTAGTTCATACTAGGATAGCTTTGATATAAGTACTTTTTTTACTTATTTTTAATGTTCTTTTTGGCAATTGTATAGATTTATTTCTAGTTGCACTTGTTGATTTTGAACATAATTCTGATAAAGTTACATAATGATATAGTAGAGATTCAAGTGAAAATTGTTGTTCTATTGTGCAGGGTTGATTTTCATATATGAAGTTTTTTTTGTTGATTATTTTTAAAATTCTATTCTGCCTTCTTTGCAGCAAAGAGATTTGCGTGGAATAAGCTCCACCCCAAGCTATTATACCATAGTTGAGCACACTATTAAATGAAGCGTAATAGACTATCATTAACGTCTTATGTTGCATTATTTTTGATAACTTAAAAAATATAAAAACCAAATATTTTGTTTTGTTTAATATATAGTTAACATGCAAATTCCAACTCAACCTATAGTCTACTATTAGACCCAGATATTTACAACTTTCAACTCTCTTAACTTCTTGATTACTTATTTTAACGTGCAATCTTTCAGGTACACTATCACAATAAATTCCAAAAGTTACAAATACAGTTTTATCAACATTCAACGACAATTTATTTAAAGCAAGCTAATCTGATATTTCTTGTAGTTGAAAGTTCATTTTTTCCTCTACTTTTTTCCAATCTGATTCCTCAGTTATGACTGCTGTATCATCAGCATATGAGACAATCTGGCCCTCAGGCGTATTCATGAGCAGATCATTAACATAGAGTATGAATAAGAGTGGTCCCAGGATTGTTCCCTGGGGAACACCCACATTCACCTCCTCAAAGTCACTGTAATTTCCATTTATTCTGACCTTCTGCAGCCTTCCTCTCAAGTAACTAGAAATCAAAGTATAAGCATTTCCTCTGATTCCGTAGTTATATAATTTTTTTAGCAAGATTTCGTGATTTACGGTATCAAAAGCTTTGGCAAGGTCTAAAAAAGTGATAGCTATTGGACTACTTTTATCAAGTTTAAGCAAAATTTTATCGATTATGAAATTTAATGCGTCTTTCGTACTTTTATTTTTTAAAAAGCCATATTGTTTATTAGAAATGATGTTAGATTTATGTATAAAATTTATTAATCTGTTGTGAAAAATTTTTTCAAGGATTTTTGCAAAATTTGAGATCAGTGAAATAGGTCTGTAATTGGAGGGTTTATATTTTTCTTTAGATTTGTGTATTGGTACTATTTCTGCACATTTTAGTTCATTAGGCCATTCACCATTAATAAAGCAAAGGTTAACTATATGAGAGAGAGGCTCAGCAAGAAAGTCAGCTAAAGTTTTGATAATTTTAGTACTTATCCCATCAATACCACCTTTTTTATTCTTCATTTTCTTAACTATTTTTAGTACTTCATTATGGTTGGTCAAATGTAAAAAAATATATATAATAGTTATAATATATAAAAATAGTTATATATATATATATATATATATATATATATATATATATATATATATATATATATATATATATATATATGTATAAATATATATGTATATATATATATATATATATATATATATATATATATATATATATATATATATATATAATAATTGAATAAAAACAATTTTTTTCACCTAATTTCAAAGGGCTGTAACTTGGAGGGAAAAGGGTGTTGAACAAAAAGTTATATGAAAGCCCCCCTTAATTCTTGCTTAAGAATCACCCATTGAAATCTTTCGCAGCAATTTAGAAACACCCTGTATATGGGGACTACATAATCCAATCTATGAGTGTAAATAATAAATAGCAATAACACATATATATATATATATATATATATATATATATATATATATATATATATATATATATATATATATATATATATATATATATATATATATATATATATATATATATATATATATATATATATATACATATATATGGTTGTCTGGTTTCCCGGGTTTGTATCCGCGTATTGGCTTCGTCTTCGTTGAAGTCTGCTCGACGTTTCGGAAAAATCACATTTGCCATCTTCAGGTAGTTCTTCTTGGTCGGAATGAATACACTGAACTGAGTGGAAGTGTTATTTGCGTCCTTATATATCCCTCTCCTTCGTTGCGCTTCGTTGTGATTGGTTGTTCTCGGCGGCTGCGGCTTCGCGTGATTGGTACTGCTGGTTCTGACTGCTGCTCCTCCTCGTGATTGGCTGCTTGATTGGAACGTGTACGATGTGTTGCATGAGTTCTTAATGCTGGTTTCCAAATAGCCGAGATTCGCTGCGCGTCATTTCGGGTGTTCAAACAACTTCTTGCTTTCTCCATCTCGATCGCCTCTCTGGTGATTCTGGTGTGTAGGCGCTGGCAGTTGGAAATCATTCTGGTGTTGGAGAAGTCGATTTTATGTCCTGTGTCAAGTATATGTGATGTAAGGGACGACGTAAGATCTCGTTGCTGTACTGCATTTTGATGTTCGGCCCTCCTCACACTGATTCGTCGGTTAGTTTGACCAATGTATGTGCCGTCACAATTATTGCATGGTATCTCGTAAACTCCCTGTCCTTCTAATAAAATTCTATCCATTGGATTCCTCAAAAGTTGGCCAATCTTCTTGTGCGTCGTGAATATAGTATTGATGTTGTTCCGGCGCAATAATCGTCCTATTCGGTCGGTGGTTCCTTTGATGTATGGTAGGAGAACTCTGCTGACTGCGGGATCCCCATCAGATGTAGTCTTAGTTTTATTTTCTTGTTTGGCTCTTCTGATGATTTTCCTTAAATAACCATTGGCTTTCAATGCTCCCTCAACATCCACCAAACCAGAGGCCAAGCAAGTAATGTAGATACCGAACTATGGAACCTACACCGGACACTGAGCAACACGATCCACAGTGTACTTTGGGATAAAGTCATGCAGCTGATCATTTACCGAAGCGATACGACGACAGAACTAACGACGGAACGACAGAAGAAAAAGTTCGAACACCTGAAGAAAAAGCAAACTCCAGAAATCGCTGAGGCCCGACTGCAACCAGAGAAGGTGGTCTACAATTTCTCCAACCAACAACTAGATGATGATTGCAAGAAAGTTCTAGCGAAGGGATTCAATTTCGCTATTGCCTCATCCACCATACCGACCGAAGACATAATTTGCGAAGTTGAAGAGGCCATCAAAAAAGTTGACAAAGCCACCACAGATGAAATTCGGCAAGATGTATGTAAAATTCTTCGAACAACAAAACCACCAAAGAAGAATATAACCGCTGCGGAACAAGCAGCTTTGAAGAGAATCCGAGAGAACCAACAAATCATCGTACTACCGGCTGATAAAGGAAACGCCACAGTGGTGATGAACTCGGAGGATTACCAGAAGAAGATGAAGGATATACTCGCTGACGAATCATCGTATAAACCCATAAAAACAGACCCTACCACCTATCTGGAGAAGACAACGAAGGCCAAGATACAAGCCAGCCCATTAGGGATACAAACCCGGGAAACCAGACAACCAGATTATCTCCGCGAGAACCTGAAAATCAACATACATATATATATATATATATATATATATATATCTATATATATATATATATATATATATATATATATATATATATATATATATATATATACATAATATAGCAATAAAAAATAAAGCAAAATTTGTCAAATATAATTTACTGTCATCTATTTTTGAACAAATATTCTTCATACAACTGTATTAACGATTGTGGTGTTCTCGGGGTCACAATTTCTAGAGCTTTCTCAAAATGATCCATATCAACAAATTCAGCATCTATATTTTCTTCAAGAGCTTTCATGGCAGCCTCATGACACAATGCATTAACTTCTGCACCTGAGTAATTTTCTGTTTGGTTTACCAAGTAATCAATCTCAACGTTTTCAACCTGGAATTTTCAATGATTGCTATAAATTTAAAAATAACTATTGTTGATACAAAAACTGGGAATGATTATAACTTATTCTTATTTAATAAAAATATTGAGCTTTTATTAAAAAAGGTTCAAATAATTCAATAATTTAGTGCTAGATAAAATTCTTAATTTTATAATATTCACAAGAGTAGGTAAGTAAGATATACTTTTCAACATAAGAGGATAATCAAAAAGATGAAAAATTCATTAGTAAGAGAAAAAAAAGATTATTACATTTTAATTCTATAGAATAAATTATCTTCTGCGATTTCATAGAAACATCAGAAGTTTCATAAACATGTTTCAATCGCCATAATTATTTCAGTTCTAGTAAGCAAATCTGATAACTTCTAACAGCAACAAAATAACAGAGTATCTCTTACTTCATTAATTGTATTTTTTTATATTGAAAATCGTGTAGTCATATTATTTGATGGTTTTTGAATATTAGTTTTCTTGGCTTAATTTAAGTAATAAACAAAGAATAATAACTAAATTAATAATTTAGACACATGTGAGAAAAAATAACTGGTATGTTCAAAGCAAATGAACATGTTATCAAATTATCTGCATTTCTCAACCAAAAAAACTTGTTGGAAATAACTACTTACATGCATTTTCTGCAGCTTCAACTTGAAGATTTCTCTTCTAGTATTTTCGTCTGGTAAAGGTACATAAACTATTCTATCTAATCTTCCAGGTCTTAACAATGCTTTATCTATTCTATCAGGTCTATTAGTGGCAGCTAAAATTGTAACATCTTTCAACGGTGTAACGCCATCTAATTCTGTCAGCAATTGCGCCAACACTCTTTCTTGAACACTAGTTGAACTACCTGAACTTCTTTCACCACCTAAAGCATCTATTTCATCAAAAAAGATTATAGATGGTGCTACTTGCCTTGCCTTCCGGAAAACCTCTCTCACTGCTCGTTCTGATTCACCTACCCATTTACTGAAGAGTTCAGGGCCTGGAAAAAAAAAGGAACTAAAAGGAAACAATCTATTTATATCACTGAAATTTGAAGTATTATATTTTTAAAGTTCTTTTGTGAAAGATTTTTTTTTATTTTCTCCTATGAAAAAAAGGAATATATTTCAAAATTATAAATATATACACAGGCATTTTATACAGTGTGGAATCGAAAATTGCATATATGATGAGAAATCTATAAGAAATTATGGTTGAAATTATTTAGTTTGTCTTGTAACACACAGTAATACAAAAAAAGAAAAATTTTTCTGAAAATGGAAAAAAGAACACAGATAAAAACAATCATATTATTACAGATGAAATATTTTATGTCAATAAAATATATTAAATACTGTGAATGAAAATTGACTGAATTGCAAGTTAAAGTCTTCAATAATTATAAAGTGTATCAGACAATATTCCAAGGAGCTGTTTATAGGAGATTCAATATTGATAAACATCTATTTGTAACAATTACCCATCATTTTAGAGAAAACTGTGATATTTTGGGCTACCTATTGAAAATTATTTTTGGATTGTTTTTCTGTTATTTTATCACAGTATTGTGTAGAATATCACAATAAATCATAGTGCATATTTGTCTGAAAGTCTTGAAGTTAACTGAGCACTGAAATTCCAATAATTTGAGCAAAACAGTGTATAATATGATATATTAAAACAATGGTTAAAAATAACAATTTACGCATTTATTATAAGAAATAACGCATGACGCACGTTTCGGTGGAACTTCACCTTCTTCAGATGCTAACCCATTAGCATCTGAAGAAGGTGAAGTTCCACCGAAACGTGCGTCATGCGTTATTTCTTATAATAAATGTGTAAATTGTTATTTTTAACCATTGTTTTAATATGTTTATTAATTTACACCAAGTATCGGCCCAATCAATCCAAAATATAATATGATAAATAAGAGGAGCAAAGGTAAAACCACCTGTTTAGACTACTACTAGTGAGAGGCTCCATCGCCCATTAAATAGATCCGTGAAAAATATAGATCGATAAAAATATAGTTTCTCGAACGCCGAGGAGTGCTAATCCCGTCCCTGCCTCTGTCGAACGGGCGCACAATCTACTCGCTGTCTATCTCCAGTTCGTGCGGAATCGGGTAGATGCTACGACCTCATTGGGCCTCGCCGTGCCGAAACTTCTCGATAGAATTCAACCCGTCCAACTATCGGCTCCAAAGGCGATCACGTGAATTCGAGTCCATGGGACGCGAAAATAGTTCTTAAGTGTCGGGAATGCTGCCGTTTTAGCGAATTTCGGAGAAACGTCAAACTTTAAACATTCGATATCGAAAATCGGCGTCTCGGATCGAGGCGAGACGTAGCCTAAGCACTACGGAAAGGACGTGGGCGATCGACGGGGCCCTTCGGGCCCCGCGATTCGCGGCCGATCTCCTTATCTCGGCTTCATAAGTTTGCCAAAATGCGGCCTTAGGCCGCCTGCATTTTGGGAAGTCGAAATTGGCAAACCAATTATTTATTTAGTATTATAATACTAGTGAGAGGCCCCATCGCCTATTAAATAGATCCGTGAAAAATATAGATCGATGAGAATATAGTTTCCCGAACCACAATGATTGCAAAGCCCGTCCCTGCCCCTTTCGAACAGTACGCGACGCGTCGAGTGCTGAGCCCGTCCCTGTCTCTGTCGAACGGGCGCGCCATCTGCTTGCTGTCAATTTCGATTTCGTGCGGTATCGGCTAGATGCTACGACCTCATTGGGACTCGCCGTGCCGAATCTTCTCGATAGAATTCAACCCGTCCAACTATCGGCTCCAAAGGCGGTCACGTGAATTCGAGTCCATGTGACGCAAAAATAGTTCTTGAGCGTCCGAAATGCAGCCGTTTTCGCGAATTTCGGAGAAACGTCAAACTTTAAACGTTCGATATCGAAGATCGGCGTCTCGGATCGAGGCGAGACGTAGCCTAAGCACTACGGAAAGAACGTGGGCGATCGACGGGGCCCATCTCCTTATCTCGGCTTCATAAGTTTGCCAAAATGCGGCCTTTGGCCGCCTGCATTTTGGGAAGTCGAATTTTGCAAACCAATTATTTATTTAGTATTATATATTATTTCAAAGATATTACTTATACTATTCAAATTTTGTAAATATTTTAATGAAGAACAAAAAATTACAAAATCAAAACGTTCTACCTTTGATGGAAATGAAGTTCAGTTTACTCTCTGTAGCCAAGGCTTTTGCTATCATAGTTTTTGAACAACCAGGAGGTCCAAACATCAAAACACCTCTTGGTGGAGTAATGCCTAGCCTGACAAAACTCTGAGCATATTTCAGAGGCCATTCTACAGCTTGTTTGAGGATCAATTTGAGTTTTTCTTGACCCGCTATATCATCCCACTTAACATTGGGTACCTGCAGATATCAGAATTTATATTAAATTTTCTAATTACCTCCAACTTCAAAATATGCATGAAAATATTATTGAGTAGATAGAATTATTAGCCGCTTCCAACAGAGTTAGTTGGAAAAACTGGTACAAGTGAATATTTAATTTCTTACCTCAATCTGAACCTCCCTCATAGCACTTGGTCTGACTTTCACCAAGGCATATTGAAAATCGGTGAACTGCATAATATCCCTTTTATTACGGCAAGAATGCATTGATGCCATAGAGCACATAGATACTAAATCTGCTCCTACAAATCCATGGGTGCTGAGGGATATTTCTAAAAGTTCATCGTCACTAAGACTATGGTTGATATTAGAGAGTACTTTTTCTATAATATCTCTTCTATTTTTAGGGTTTGGAGTGGGTATCTCTATCTCTCGTTCAAATCTACCACGTCTTCTGAAGCATGGGTCAATGCTATCAAGTTTATTGGTTGTCGCAATGAGGAACACCTTTAACATTAAAATTTGTGCGTCTTAAAAATATGTAACATTTTGTAGTACGCCTGAAGAAATATAGAAACAGAAATTAACTCTTCTTACCTGAGCATCCAAATTTTCATGTAATTCATCTAGACATGCTAGTAATGTAGAGACTATTTTTTTCTCAGTATCAGTAATTCTGGATGATCTTAATGGACATAAGAGATCTACTTCATCTAAAATTATTACTGATGGACAGTTTTTAACAGCACCTTCAAACAATGCAACAATTGATTCATTAGGATTTGAAGAATATTTACTATGAATATCTGAAGCATTTATTAACACAGTATTAACTCTACTTTCTTTAGCCAGAGCTATTGCAGTCATGGTTTTTCCAGTCCCTGAATGACCATATAATAATACCGAATTGGTAGGTTTGAATAATTTCATGTTTTTAGTTGCGTACAAAGAAGCATGCATCATTTCGTTAATCTCACTTATTTCTTCACAAAGGCCTCCTACTCTTGCTAAGAATTTCTGATCCTTATTTGCCTTTTCAAATTCATTATTATCTCTGTAAAAAAACATCAATTTTGTAAAATGAATTAATTTTCTGTCATAATGGCGACGAATAATTTGTTTTCTAAAAAATATAGTTGCTTACCGATATAAAGACCACCAAGTTTTTTCAGTGACTTTAAAAAATTGATCTTCCGAGATTGCTAAATTTTCAAATTGTGTTTCTAAAGGATGAATTCCTATATCAATCGACTTCACAACAAATTTCAAAATCTTTCCAAAATAAAATATAGTAATTTTATTCTCTAGACCAAAAATTGACCCACGAAAAGTATTACTAAGCCTATTGATCAACACTTGATCAAAATTAATTGATTTTGAGATTCCTAGTGGGACAACACTTATTCTCTGTGCAGTTTTTATTGGCAATTGCAACTTTCTGACTGACACAGGTGGATACGATTTAACACTTCCAAAATGAAGATCTAATGCTGAAATATTAAAAGATTGTCAAACATAAGATATCTCCGATATATACAAGTATGGTAACACACAAGAGTTGGCAATATACCATTTTTAGTGAGTAAGACTGAAGTTAAATTTTTCTCCACAGTGGGCCAAACTTTTCTCGAAATTGGAGAAATACCTTCACTTTCTAGAATCACCCAATCTCCTATAGCTAACTCACAAAGTTGTATAGCAGACTGACTAAGAAATATCAAGTTATCTATATCTTCCGAGCTTAATCCTTTGATTTCTTCATTCTTTTTTACATCTAAGTTTCCCATCAGTGATCCATTTTTAATGTAAAAGTGTGTAATATTTTTAGGATCTGGTGGGCATTCTCTAGAATGCTTTTCAACATCTTTGTTCGCGAAAGTAGCCCCACAAGAATCACATTCAAGCCAAGGTACTGATTTTTTTGATTTTGGTGTAGACATTATGGTATATTCTCAAATTTTTTTAGTTATAACAATTTAATCGTGCTAAACCTCTGAATACGAGATTTCTGAGACGGGATAAGTATAAGCTATTCTATTCATGTTCTACTGAATTTAAATAAGGGTTATGTTGTACCATGTTAGAGACGACGGCCAGTTAGAGTTAGGTTAGAAATCCTTGTACCGATCTAGGCCGCACAGAAAGACAGGCCAGCATGCGGTGCGTGTGACGTCACAAGACCGGTCCAATTTTTACGTTGGTTTATATGGCGCGCATGGGGTTTTTGTACATTTTTAGGTTGTTTAAAACATAATTTGATATCTTCTGTGGCATAATATATTGGTAAGATGAAAAATGCATGTAATGTAACTTTTAATTTTCCATTTATTAAAAACAAAACATATATTTATCCCAAGTTAAATTGATGAATATAAAAATAAAGTTACCAAGTTTGGCGACTTATAATGTAAATAAAAATAAATTCTATACTAAAACAAAAAACACAGGTATATTTTCCAATATGCATAATACATATAAAAAGCGTTTTGACTAGAAAACAAAAACTAAACATTATATTTAACAAAAAAAACAAAAAAAAACATAAAATTTTCAAAAAATATATCAAGAACTGAGCAAAAATTGAAGATTACAAGCAAAAAACATAGTAAAAATAATAAAACATAAATATTAAAAACAAAACATATTTTTCCCTAGTTGATGAATATAAAAATAAAGTTACCAAGTTTGTTGACTTATAATGTAAATAAAAATAAATTTTATACTAAAACAAAAAAAACATAAAATTTTTGAAAATATATCAAGAACTGAGTAAAAATTGCAAGCAAAAACACAGTAAAAATTTTAAAACATACATATTAGAATAAAAAAAATATATTAATATTAATTGCTTGAAAGCTTATCAATTTTCCTTTTTTTTGAGATTTTGCACTAGATGAAATTTCATTTTTTTTGAAAACATCACTTTTTACTTTGGAATAATTATTTAAAAGTATATTCGCGAAAGTGCTTGCGATCTTTTTGCTTAACGAGTCCCAATGACCAACTTTATCACAAGGAATAATTATCTGCTCTATTGACGATAGGCTCAGTTCAATAAGAAAAGCTTTATGAGACTCCAAACGTAAAAACTGTTCTTCAAATCTTTCCCTCAAAAGGACTTGAAATATTGTGTGCATATGTACGATAATATTAATAATTAGTTCGTTGGGCCATTTAAGACCACCACGATCAGAAATTTTTAAATACTGCCATGAATGTTCTTGATCAATGTTGAGGTCTAGAATTTTTTCGCGTTGAAGATTTTCTTTACAAGCAGAGCATTGAACGGATTTAAGAAATTTATGTACAATGTATCCGCAAATATATATTAAAATAGATGTATCATTTTCGTTTAAATTCACAGTCTTTGCTATTTCAGGAACATCATAAAAATATGGATCAATTTGTTTGTTTTGTCATAATTATTTTTGCATTTCGGAACACAACATTTGGACGGCATTTTTACATAATATGATAATATATTAGTGTCAAAAACAATCTTGTTGACATGAAACAGAAAACAACTTATTTTTCTGCTGATTTTTCCCGCTGCAATTTTGTTTTTATTACTACAACAGCATCGTTCGCTCGTAAGCGACGATATGTGAATTCAAACCGTTGAGACCGGCTGCGTGACGTAGTTAGCGAGAGAGATAGCGCTATATGCTGGCCTGTCTTTCTGTGCGGCCTAGTACCGATGTGGCTGAAAGCTGAAAATTAGTTCGTCATACGTCTATGATCCGCTCCGGCGCCGCCAACAAACTGTGTCAGAAATCACAACCAAGTAAAATAAATTTATATTTCAGTTTCGTACACCGTTAAGAACTATTAAATCGCTGATATCTTTAAGTTGAGAAATAATCTCTCTCTCTCTCTTCTCAGCTTCTTTCCGTCCACTCCTGAACGTAAGCCTCTTCCATTTTCTTCCATGAACCTCTGTTTGGCGCCTTTCGCACCCAGTTTCTACCCGCTATTTTCCTAATATCGTCTATCCATCTTGCGGGTGGTTTTCCTACGCTTCTCTTTGTTTGCCGCGGTCTCCATCTGACTATTCTTGATGTCCAGCGTCTTGTATCTTCTCTAGCCACGTGTGACGTGACCAGCCCATTGCCATTTGAGGTGGGCTACTCGTTGCATAATATCAGGTACTTTTGTTCTTTTTCTAATTTCTCCATTTCTTATCCTGTTTCTCAGGCTAATGCCTAGCATTGCATGTTTCATCGCTCTTTGTGCTACTCTAATAGGCTCTTGCACCGTATATTATTAAACCAAGTTTAATGGTAAACCGAGTTTAATTTGACATTTTCGCTTGCATCAAAATATAAACGGCGTTTAAGACGCCCTAAACTCCGCATAAATTAAACGCCCAATTTTCGGCGTTTAATTTGAAGTTTAAGTAAATTTTGAGGTTAATTGTAGAAGAAATGGTTTATTTTTCCTTAAAAATTTAATTTTTGCCGGCGGAAACTCGAATTTTTGTTTAAAATGTTTTATGAAGAGTTTGATATCTATAACAACTTGAACGTTCTAGAATTCCTGGAATATTGTAGCTTGTAACAGTAGACACATATTTATTTCAAAAATGTTTGCTTGGCAATCGTCAAGCTATGCAAACGTATTGGTATCCGATTATATTGTATTATTGTTATAGATCAACAATAATCATCTTATAGGTATTTTGCCAGTTATTCTCTCTAGGTGGTAAAAAATATGGCCTGCAGAACTGAAGGGTGTCTTTATAGTTTATGTATACTAATGAACAATGCACTCCTTTAACTCATAAATGCAAATTTACTCTATATATAATTAAAAATATACAAAAAAAACATGTATTAATTTGATATCATGGGTAGAGTACCCATTAAACATAGGTATCTAACTTTGTAGGAATGACAGCTTGTCCCCCATGGATCAGCTACTTTTAGCATCAAAATTGTATGCCAATGGAAGACATTTGCACAGTATTGCTCAATTTGTTGGAGTTCATACACCCACATATTTGTTGTATATGTTGTATATATTATATGTATATATTATATATATATATATATATATATATATATATATATATATATATATATATATATATATATATATATATATATATATATATATATATATATTATGCAATATTATGCAATATTATGCAATATTATGCATATTTAATACAAATCACAAAGAAAACAACTTCTTGACTATTAAAACTAGGTTAGAAAAGTAGAAAAATAAATTCTGTTTCTTCTTTTTACTTCATGTACATCGCTGTTTCATCCAAAATAATACTTAAACGCAGTTTAGCAATGGGTCGGTTATAATTCTTTGGTGCAACGACCAGAAAAATAAACGTAGTTTAAAAATTAAACCAAGTTTAGTTAAACGACGTTTTATAATAAAACGGTGCAAGAGCCTATAAGTGTTTCTGCGCTTTTCTGGGTGATAGCCATGGTCTCCAGCCCATATGTTTTGACAGGTACTATACAGGTTTTGTAAACCTTCCTTTTCAGATTTATGGGTATATCAGTAGAGTTTACGGACCTTGGGTATATCCGTGTTTTTGAGTATATGTTTAATTTCCTAAAAGCTGCCCACGCTGCTCCAATTCTTCTTCTTATTTTCCGGGTTTGGTTTTCTTTCCCCAACTTTACCGACTTTGGTTGTTGGGGAGATCGTTTACAGAAATTACAGGGCGCTTTAATAGAGGACAATAATTATAGAAGGAACTGAAGAAATCTCACTTCAAACAGAGAACATAAGCTACAGAGAATTGGAGTAAGCATTTTGTGCAAAAAGTGTTAGAAGAAAACCAGCTTCGCCATTTTTTGTAAAATAGTTCCACACATGATATAGCGATATGTTTTTCACTCGACTTTATTATTTATATCTTTGTTATTAACAATTTTATGCAAAAAATCGCATTTTTTTAGTTTATGGCTTATAAAATTGAAACTATCAGAGTAATCGTGATGGTGTCAATACTTATTGTAGAAAATGAAAAGACGAAAAAAATGAGATGTCGGACGACTCGATCAGACTCTCAGTCTAAGGGAAAATCGAAAAAAACCGGCCAAAATGCAGTTTTTTCAAAAATTCATAACTCGGTTATTTTTTGAGTTGAAGTATTTTGAGTATTATTTATCAATATAAACTTTATTTGTGCGAAGAGCAGGAACTGTCCGATGCATAGTTTTTGATCTGTGGCCATTTGAATATTTTACTATGCAATTTTCCAGCAGACCTGAATGCGACAGGTATGGTCCGATTTCAATTTACAAAAAAGTGAAAAAAGATTTTGAAAGTAGAATTCTCATAGTTCAAAACGTTCATCTTGGTTTTACATGAAAACGCTGAGAAATATGTTAAAAATAAAGCTGAACATGAGGAAAAAGGGCCGAGCGCGTGAGAGTAGTTGAAGAGTGGGGGTAGAGCAGCAGGCAAGGATAAGCATGACATTCGAAAGCGTCGGCATTTTGAACATGACGGTTATTTCTCGGCCGTTTTTCGTCATGTTCAGCTTTATTTTTAACATATTTCTCAGCATTTTCATGTAAAACCAAGATGAACGTTTTGAACTATGAGAATTCTACTTTCAAAGTCCTTTTTGTAAATTGAAATCGGACCATACCTGTCGCATTCAGGTGTTCTGGAAAATTGCATAGTAAAATATTCAAATGGCCACAGATCAAAAACTATGCATCGGACAAATAAAGTTTATATTGATTAATAATAATAACCGGGGGATCTACGCTACAACTCAAAAAATAACCGAGTTATGAATTTTTGAAAAAACTGCATTCTGGCCGGTTTTTTTCGATTTTCCCTTAGGCTAAGGGTCTGATCGAGTCGTCCGACCTCTCATTTTTTTCGTCTTTTCATTTTCTACAATAAGTCTACTGACACCATCACGATTACTCTGATAGTTTCAATTTTATAAGCGATAAACTAAAAAAACGCGATTTTTTTGCATAAAATTGTTAATAACAAAGATATAAATAATAAAGTCGAGTGAAAAGCATATCAAGTGGATCTATTTTACAAACAATGGCGGAGCTGGAGGCTCCGTGGCTGAGCGGTATAGGTAACGCTATGCCGTCTTCGTTGACGGAGTTGGTGGGTTCGATTCCCACCGTGTTCTTGGGTGTTTGTATGCGTTCTGAGATTTTAGTGGTTCCCCTCATTTAGTATTTGATGGCTAAATGTCCAGTGTTGACGAAGCCAAATTGTACGGAGGACGGGCGTGTGAGAGGGCACACGTCCCTCCTCTTTTAAAAAAAAAAAAAAAAAAAAAATGGCGGAGCTGGTTTTCTTCTAACACTTTTTACATGAAAAAATCTCTCTAGCTTGGCCTAATAATGAAGTTTATGAGGCAAAACTGATTGAAATGTTTTTTTTATATGCATCTCTGAAATTTGTCGGTGTATTTTTGTCGGTCATTCTTGGTATTTTTGCATACAAGCACCGAGTAGTCTTCGACATGGCGAATGTAAGAAATATAATAGCAAATAATTTATTGTAAATTATTAACGACGTCAGTTTAATTTCATCTGACGTAACAGAAATGGTATAAGTTTTACTAGATTGTGTATCATTCAAATTAATTGAAAATGAAAGTTCACACGATAAACGGCGCAATTTTGTAGCAATAGGATTGAGAGTTTGTATCTAGGTAATTTTGTATGATATCTTGAATAGGATTGGTTTTGGCTCGAATTGGACCCCCCGGGAAAGAAATGAATCTTGTTTACACGATGAAGGTCGCAATTTTGAAGCAATAGGGTTGAAAGTTTGTAAATAGGTAGTTTCGTATGATATCTTGGATGGGATTGGTTCAAATTGGTTGGGGGATTGGCTCCCTGAGGGGGGAAATAAATCTTGTTTACACGATAGAAGGCGCAATTTTGGGACCATAAAGTTGAAACTTTGTATGTAGGTAGTTTCGTATGTGTAGGGATCGGAAGTGTTGGTACTTCAATGATTCCCACACGAGTACCGGTTGTCTAACCAGTAGTGAGAATTTCTCTATAAATTCTCGAGTCTACATGTAATAAAAGACTGTTGTAATTTGTTCCTTTACTACAGTCTATTTACACTTTTTACAATAGGAGAGAAGCGTTAATAATATAGTTTTTTCACTGTTCATACAAAGTTTCATCGACTCTTCACTGTTTCCGCACCTTTTCGAAACACTATAATAACTATAACTAATACTATACTTAAAAATATATGCGTGCTTTCAAACCAGTCAAGATAATAACTAATCTGGTATAAAACCGGGAACGGGAAGCGTGTGTGTGTGTAAGCGTGTTCTACTTTTGCGTCGTCAACTTAACTTTTCTAACGGTTTTTTCAAGTGGCTCAGTCAACCCAAGCGAAAAGTCAGCCAATACGTCATATGAATATTTATTTGCCCTATATCCAAAAACCTAATTGTTGGGAAATCGACTTTGAATATGATACACACCTCAACTTTAAACTTATTTAACTTTTATATAATTTATTATTTTTAAACGTTGATAACTCGTATGTGGAACTCATTAAGCATATTTTTTCATTAATTACTCTGCATAATAATGAATAATTTACAATTCAAAATTTGGATATAGGGCACAAACCCTCTTATTTTACCCAAAAAGTTGATATGAAACTTGGATATAGATCAAATATCACATTTTATGAGGATATAGATCAAAAGAGAACTATATCTTATTTTGTTTTATATCAATAAAGAAGGGTCTATCCCTGTGTATTTTATAATATTATAATATTTTTTAAACAATAAAAAAATTTGTGGAGGTAATGAATAATTAAACCGAAGAAATGCGATACTATTTTATTACTATTTTAAATATAAGTATTAAAAAATGTATAAAACTTTAACAGTAACGAACAAAAAAATATTAAAACTTTATCTTAAGACTAAAAAAGATTAAACAATATATTTTTATTTCTTCTTTGATTTGGTGGACGACGATATCTTTGGCAAAGCAGGTACTTCTTTTGATAAGGAACTTTTATTTTTTAGTATCTTCTTATCAGCAGATGCTTTTGTTTTTGAAACATGCACTTCTTGAAGAAATTTTTTCTCTGTATCAATTTTCTTCTTCACATTATTGGACAAAACTACTTTGTGAAGTTTCAATTACTTCTTAGAAGAGCTTGATGCTTCTTCTTCTAGTTTTCTTTTCACCGGAACCTTAGTTTCTATTATGGAATGTTTTCCATTATTTTTCTCCTTAAGTTTCTTGTCCCCGACAAAAATTGGTCCTGTTTTTAAAATATGTTGAAAAAATTCCAAATCAACTCAATCCAAGTATTTTATCATGGACTTCAAATGCTCCCTTTTGTCTTTGCGCAATCCAGTATTAAATTCCGTAATAATGGTAATTTCAGGAAAATCTGACAAAATTATGGGACAATCTCGCGTTTTTGATTTTTTTTTTTTGAAATTTCTAATAACTTTAATTCGTCACTGAAGTCGTTACGAAAAGTTAGACCCAGTGGTTTATCTTTTGAGTAAATTATTTGTTTTATTTTTGTATATGGAATTTCACTGTATATATAAGTTTGAGCTACTTCTTGATAATTATAAAAAACTGATAGTGTCATTTGCATAACAGTAAGTTTTGTCTTAAAATAGTTTGGTATTATTATTATTATTATTAAACAAAAAAATAAATGAAGGCTGGGGACTGAGTCCCATGTAAGCCTAAAAACTAAAGAAATTAAAAAAATTGATACAATGCATGCAGAAAGAAACTAAATACAACTAATATAAGCACAGAAACAATTAACCGAATAAGCAAATGTCTATTTTGTTTTTAAAACTATTCACCGACTCAGAATTCACAACATCGCCAGGCAAGCCGTTCCATGCCTCGAAAACACGGTTCGCCAAAAAATATTGTCTGTCTTGTGGCAAATTTCTCCTTTTTTAATTTGAGAGTGACCTCTTAACCGCGAATCATTGTTGAAGATAAAAAGTTCCCTCAGATTAGCATAATTAAACTTGGCTATACGGAAAGATATGATGAGGTCCCCACGGAGTCGACGTTGGTCAAAAGCCAGCAGTTGTGCCATTCTCAGTCTTCCGGGATAGGCTGGACGCACTTCACCAAAAGTCAGACGCGTGGCTGGACGCTGAACACTTTCCAACAGGTTCCCATCATGCACCAAAACCGGACACCACACCGGACCTGCGTACTCCAAAATTGGACGAACGTAGGTCTTATAGAGTTTTATGGAACCTGAATAGGACAGGTGGGAGAACGTTCTGCGAATGAGGTAGATCAGCGTGTTGGCGCGCTTGCATATGGATATTATGTGTTCGGACCAAGTTAGGTCAGTGTTAACAGTCACTCCCAAGTCCACATGCGAGGACACCACGCGCAACGATTGATCGTTTATTGTGTACGTGTGGAGTGGATTGTTCTTTCCCTGATGAAGTACGACGCATTTGTCGACGTTAAGAGGCAACAGCCAATCCTCACACCACCGACTAATTGAGTTGAGGTCCTCTTGAAGGAGTTGATGCTCAACTAAGGCATTTCCATACAGCTTAGTGTCATCGGCATAAAAAGACTTGCAGGACTTTATTTGAAGCGCCAGATCACTTGCGTAAGTAACGAAGAGGAGTGGGCCAAGAACAGACCCCTGGGGAACTCCACTTGTGACTTGTCTGTCCGAAGAAAAAGAGTGACCCACCCTAACCGTGAAAGTTCTGTCTGTCATGTAATCCTCAATCCATAGGTTTAGTTGGCCCCGAATACCGAATGTATCGAGTTTGTGCATTAGCCTCCTCACCGGGACCCTGTCGAAGGCCTTTTTTTGTATATGACAAAAATATTTAATTAGGCTCAATGGGCCCTTTATTTCCTTAGGACGTAAGTACGTTTCTATGATAATGTGAACTGCATCTATTTCCTGAAGGTTACCGTGCCCAGGTTCGCTGAATTGTTGTTCAATAATTTCTAAATTTTTAGCTTTCTCACTTTGTAGGAAATTTTGAAGTGCCATAGACATTATGCTGTTTTTATTTTGTGCCACACAACTATCTGACCATAATATCATTTTTTTAAAATTTTTGTTATCCTCCATTACTCTGGACAAAATTTCAATTAGGGCACTAGCAATGTGATTGCCAGCTCTGCCAGATATATACTTTCCATTGGCTCTTTGGACGAATGTTTTGTCTGAATAATAAATTTTGTTGGTTGTTTGGATATAGGATATAATAAGTAGACTTCTCTGTTAATCAAAAAATATAAATACTTGCACGGGAGATGGGGCAAATGTTTAATCAAGGATATAGGACTAACGTATGCTACAATTTACTCATAGCAAACGTAGAGCCAAATATTAATATAATGGATATAGAATCAATAGTAGTAAAGTTTATGTTTAAAATTTTGTATATAGAGCATGTGTTCCACTGTAAAATAAATTATTGGATATAGCATTAAAGCAGCTCTCAACATGCTAAATTTTTGGGATATAAGGCATTAATTTATTGAAAATCTCGCTTATCTTTGATAATTCATAATATATTTTTGGTTATATAGAACAAGTGCATTTTGAGCTTTAAAAATCTGTATTCAACTCAAAACCGCCAAAAATGTGATATAGGGCAAATAAATACGCATATGACGAATAGGGATGATTGTGTAAGATCACGAGGTTGAGTGTTGCCGCGATTTACTGGTAGAACTTTCGCATCCCCTAATTCGTGTAACGTTAACCGAGGGATGACAACGTACTTAAGATGAAGCTCACTAGAATTCTCAAGGAATGACGAGAAAGACGGCTCAAAGGGAATATGCTCTGTTGCCGGGTGCGATTAATTTTCCAGGTGAAGAGGAAATCTGAACAGTATGATATCTTGGATGGTATTTATTTCGATATAAATTGGTTGGGGGTTGACCCCCCCGGAGGAGGAAATAAATATTGTTTACACGACAGAGGGCGCAGTTTTTGTTTTTTGGATTTGGAACAAAAATCATAATTGAATGAATAAATTTTTCAAACTGGATACGTTTTGAAAACCTGCTTTTCTAATGCAGCTCGCTGCGATAGTTTTTTCCATTTATTTTTCCGCCTGTTCATACATGTCCTACAGACACGAATAATTCTTAGAATTTAGTACCCTATACCTACCTCCTATTAGGAATAAAATGGGGCATTATTCCAGAGGAGTCATCACGAATGAATAAATCGAATTGATGATCCCATAACACTTTGGTGATAGACCATGCTGATCAAGTAATAATGAGACTGAGACAGCTAATAACTGAATGGAAAAATGTTCATGAACAATTCATTTTATTCTTACAATAGATCTCAATATTATGAATAGAATATTTTACCTATTACAATTATACAAAGTGAAAGTATTATTACATTAAAATCAAATACAACTTATGGATGCTTGAATGAGAAAAAAATTATGTAATCTTATTTTAACTGCACAATAGAAAAATTACTTATTGTCTTTACTATTCTCACTCTTGTCTCTCAGTAGTTATCTGAGTCGCACCTAATCGACTTGGATCCTGACTTGGATAATGTACTGGGAGCTTCACTGCTGCAGCCTCACTTGTGACAGTACCAGTCGCATTTGATGCAGCTGTTGGATTATGAATAAAAGGTGGCAACTGAGGTGGATTAAAAAAGAACGGGGGTATCGGAGGCGGTCCGAATAGCGGCGGCACCATCAGAGAAGGCGGTGGTGGCATATTTGGCAGCGGAATATGTCCTGGTTCCAGATTAAAGAAATTGTTGCTCAATTCTGGAAGAGCCCCTGGAAGGCCAGGGACAGGTTCATATATTTCCATATTTTGATGGCCAATCAGTGGCCCTATTCTTCCCTGCGATCGCCCCCATTTGATTGTTAATCGACGTCCGCCTAGAATAAGCTTATTGAACGTTTTTTCAGCAGCTGTTTCAGCTGCCAGGCGGGTTGTGTATTGAACAAATGCGCATTGTTGCTTTGGCACAATGCTGACTGTTCTGATTTCTCCATACTGATAAAAATGATCCCTGAAAATAAGAAACAGTGAAATAATAATCTGACACATTAGCTTAAAATTTTAATTCAACATGTAGCCAGGTATCTTTTTCACATCGAAATTGTTAAAACTATAATAATTGTCCACTGAGTTTAAATGGTCTGAAGCAAAGCTATCAATTATAGGAGTTTAGTGAATTATCAAGAAAA
This sequence comes from Cynegetis impunctata, assembly GCA_030704885.1. Lineage (NCBI taxonomy): Eukaryota > Metazoa > Arthropoda > Insecta > Coleoptera > Coccinellidae > Cynegetis > Cynegetis impunctata. Next base: position 792,734 of record JARQZK010005068.1, read on the forward strand.
AGCACTCTATTGTAATGAAGGTTCTTGGCGGAAGGATTTATGAGGTTGCAATTTTTCATCAAAATCATCAATGATTTTTTGTTAAAAAAAGCTTGCAAGCTTCCATTTGATACTGCTCTAATTAAATTAGGTTTATTTCTGATATTTCATTATATCTGCAGTTGCTTGTATTGAAATAATTTGATTTGTTCCGCAGTAAGTTATTAGTATAGTATAATTTATTAGTGCCAATATACAGAATGTATTTACACAGGTCCATATATGAAGAAAAAAAAAATTAAATTTTTTTTTTTATATAATCTAAACACTAAAATCCTAGGTAGATAATTGAGAAAAGTTATTGAAGTAACATACAAGAAATACATAGTTAAAGAAACACATTAAAGAAACAATAATCATACTAAGAGATTAAAATGTCACAAAAAGATAAAAATAATAATAATAAGGGAAAAAAAATAAAAAATATTATAACACTAGAAAGAAAACAATTGTGAAAAAATATCTCCACGACCTTTATCCCCGTTTTTTTACATACATTTGTCATTCTACTGGTACCCAACATGATCAGTTGAGAGGTGTATCAACGTTATATTGAGAGAGCAACATTAGACATAAATCAGAAACTTTTTGAGTAAATTAATTTACTTCCACCGGGAATCAAACCCAAGACCTAGAGATAAAAAATTATTTGACTGCTTTGAAAAGTAATTAGAGAAAACAAAATTACTTCACAATTCAATGATTTACTGAATACTTAAATTTATTTCTCAATTGTTAAATTGATATGTTGACAAGTTTTATAGGAACACAATGACGTAACTTTCCCATAATTTTTTCAAGTATTGTATTGCCCACTAAATTTGCTATTTCACGCTGAGCACTAAGCACAGGTACTATCAATTGTTATGAAATCTAGCAGACTGTCAATCCTTGAAATGGATGAATAAATAAAGCCAAACATCATTTTTAGAAACTCCAATAAAATAGTAGTTTATTTTTTGAGACTGAAATTAAGGTTTGAATAAAAACCAATAGCTTTGAAAAGAAAATAATTGGACTCCGTACCTATACCTATCTTGGAATATTAATTTATAGAAGCCTACCAACTGACATCAGAAATTCACTTAGATTGCCAACGTTCAAAAATAGAATCAAAGAATGGATATTCAATTTTGGAAGAAGAGAGATGGATATTTTTTTCAACAGAAGGAATTTTATTTAGTTTGGAATCGAATGATTATACCATTCTAGAATATTGTTCATTTTACGTTCAAGCATCAACATATTAGAGTTGTAACTCACACACAAATGTCTTTATTTTCACTTTTGTGAGTATGTATTTGTAATGCTTATCCATGTATTATTTTATTTCACTTGAATTCAAATAAACATTATTATTATTACTATTATTTGAAAATACATATTACATGGTGCTATTGGTTTTAACCCTCTCGGTCACGAATTAAAACTATCGGAGGGAAAAATCTGATATTTACTGTAATGCAACTTATGATTTTTTGAAAATTTTTGATGTTAAATTCAGATTTTCAAAATACTCCGTTTGGGCACTATGGCATGTCCCCAATTGAGGACATCATGAGCTGATGGAGGAAAAAAAAATTCAGAAATATTTTTAGATGGTAAAATATCAATATGTTCCATTATTTATTTTATTAAATATATTTATATTATTTTTGCGCTCTTTTTCGAAGTACTGAAGTGTATTAAATTTAACTTTTGCAGAATTAAAATAAATGTGCTGTTATATTCACCTAGATGTTGCCTTTACCGCTAGTTCACAATGTCCTCAAACTAGTACGCCACACTTTCAAAAATCACCGATTACAGTATGCACAAAAATTACCTAACGCAAAAACTTTGGAACAAGTCTACACTTATTTTGAATGTACACAAACAGTTTTCAAACACTTGGTCTAACGAATATAGCCAACAAAAAAAAAACACTAGAGCGCTACACTGCTGTCATAGCTACCCTACGGAATCCCATATTTCAAATGCATGATTATTTTTTTGATCAGCTTGAAGATGGCAGCACATATATTCATTTGGAAGAATGTGATGCCCACAACTGAGGACAATGTGGCAGAGGAGTAAGAGCAAGCGGTACTTCATAGGAAAAAATCCAAAGTAGGTTGTCCTCAACTGAGGAAAAGGTGAGCGAGAGGGTTAAAGAAAAAACAATAAAATTGCACTCCAGAAATTCTAACTACATATGTAATACCAATCCATGAGCATTGTAATACTAAACATTTAGTGAATAGTGAGCACTAGTTAAATGAATATTATTGTTATTTATATTTAGTACACTATTTATTACCTAGCTTATTCTCAATTTGAACTGCTAATAGGAGCTAATAAAAATTATTTTAATCATTAAATCAAATTAACAAACCTTATATCCTGTTCTGTTAAATTTCCCAGGTTCCCAATATACAAAGTGGTTATAGTCTTATCATCAGGTGGAGGCAAAGCAGGCATTGCAGCTGCTCTTTTTAAGAGTTTATCTGCTACAGGATCATTAACTCCATAATAACGATCTTTAATGTTCTGATCAGCTAGAGGATCATCAGGATCTGTGGGTTTTTCATGCCTATATGGGCATTCTTCGCCTCTTCTACATTCCCCTTTCACCCAAAATGAACAAACATGAGGCCTGTTTCTTTTATAGTATGGTGCTGTCCTTGCTAAACGCATTAGTAGATCATTTGGTTCATTAAGTTTACTGTTATTCGCTAGAGCGCCAGAGTCTGATCGGTTAAGCTGAAAAGTATTAAATTGAACAATTTGCCAGAAGAAAAAAAACCGTCCATGTGCGAGTCGGACTCACTCGCGCACGAAGGGTTTCGTACCATTGACTAAGCCCCCCTTAAATATTTATTTCATTTATTATTAAAGTAAAAATACAACTAAGTTTTTTGTGAATATTTCAAGTGCCTACCTGTTGCCATTATTGATATCGAGCACAAAAGGGCAAAAAATCGCGTTAGTTGTATGGGAGCCCCCTTAAATATTTATTTTATTTTTAGTATTTGGTGTTATAGTGGCAACAGAAATACATATTTTGTGAAAATTTCAACTGTCTAGCTATTGAGTAGTAGTACTGAGAAGCAAATTCTTTGCAAGAGAAAACTTGACATACTTCACACTTTGAAAATATACAACGGAAACTTTAATGAAGAGTACAAAAAGGTGAAAAAAGATTACGACTCTCTCTTAACAGAACAGAAAGGTCGAGAATACAAAGAAAAAATACTTGCATCAGATAATAAAAGCAAAAGTCTATGGCAATGTGCGAAGGAGATAAAGGGAGAAGAAAGTAAAAAAACAATAGAAATAAAAGGCAATTCAAAACAAGTAGCAAATAAATTTAATCAATATTTCTCAACAGCAAACTATGAACTAATTAAAACAATGAAAAAAGTTCCTTTCACACACAACATTGAACGTATAAATGAAAAACTGAACTTTAGACAAGTAACTAAGGTGGAGGTTCTTCTTGCTTGTTCCAAAATGAAGAATAAAAATAGCTGTGGTTTAGATGGTATCTCTAATAGAGTTATAAAGAGTACGATAGACACAATAGTTCAGCCACTTACATACATAATCAATAATATGCTGCAATATGGAATATTCCCAGAACAATTAAAGCATGCAAAGGTCATACCAATATATAAAAAGGGAGATACAAATGAGATGTCCAATTATAGGCCTGTTAGCATATTATCTTCTTTTTCAAAATTATTTGAGTTGATAATTGCTGATCAATTAATGGAATTTCTTTTGAAACATGACATATTGGGGCTCTCACAACATGGATATATCAAGGGAAGATCTACCACCACTGCTATTTATGACTTTATAACAGAAATAGTGGAGACATTAGAAGAATCAGATCTGATAATGGGCATTTTCCTAGACCTATCAAAAGCTTTTGAGAGATTATTTCATCAGCATTTAATGGAGAAAATGGAAGAAATCGGTGTAAGGAACACATCAGCTGATCTGATAAGATCGTATTTATATAACCGAAAACAGCATGTTTACATAGAGAAACAAGAGGGACAAGCCTTATCAGATGCAGAGGAATTAAAGATGGGAGTACCACAAGGAAGCATTATGGGGCCACTTTTATTCATTGTGTACATGAATGATGTTGAAAGTCTCATAAAAAATAATTCTTTCGCATCTATAACAACTTATGCAGATGACACAAATATCCTTATTAGGGCACAAGAATACAATGAACTGATAAAAAGAACATCGGAAGTGTTGAAAAATATTGAAGTTCTTAAAAAATAAACTTCATATGAATAAAGAAAAAACACATGCCATTCTATTTAAATCAACACATGCAGGTTTTGAAACCCCAAATGAATTTGTGATGTCAGAAAGAACTCAAGAGTTAACTCCTTCTACAAAATTCCTTGGAATCTATGTGGATGATATGCTGAAATGGGAGGAACATATTTCCAAATTAGGGAACAGCTTGGCCTCAGACTGCTATTCGTTGGGCATATTAGCAAGATATCTAGACAGATCCTCCATGAAAACCATTTATCATGGTGTGTTAGAATCGAAAGCAAGATATGGAGTTATGTTCTATGGACACTCTGCTAAAGCAATTCAAATGTGCAATCTCCAGAAAAGGGCTCTTAGAATCATTCTCAAATTAGAACACAGGGAATCATGTAGAGGAAGATTCAAGAAACATGGCATACTAACTATTATAGCAATGCATATACAGGAATGTCTAATTTTTGTCTTCAAAAACAAAAATAAATTTGAATTGAACTCGTCTAACATATATAACACAAGAACAACAAACCTGAAATATCCCATTCACAAAAAAACATCTACAGAAAAAGGTCCAAAATATAAATGTATAAAGTATTTCAACACAATGCCAGAAATGATAAAAAGTGAAACTAGATTGAATATCTATAAAAAGAAAATATACAAGATATTGCTTGATATAGAACCATACAATATTCAAGAATTTTTTGTAGGGGTTGGAAATCTGAAGAAAAACATCTAAATAGCATTATCTTTGTCATCAATTAATTTATTTTTTTGACTATATTTCATTTCAAAGATTATAGTGAGTCATTGTTTCTTTTATTTGAAATAAATATTATTATTATTGCGGTTCTTGAGATACAGACGGACAGTGAAGTAATAGGGTCCCATTTTTACCCTTTGGTTACGGAACCATAATAAAAAAAATTATTGAGGGAAATGCTACTCTAATAATACTAACATATTTGTTGTCTATAGGAGAATTAGGAAGCAATCCACGACAGCAAATTACCAATCATTCTGATCAAAGATAATTCATTGTTTATTATTGGAGCACAGTTGAAACTGAATTAACCCAGATTTCCTAGTACAGAAAGCTTGTGTTCAAATACATCTCAACATCAGCACTGAATAATTTGAAAGAAATGTTATGAGTTTGGTGTAAAAGTTTGTTGCTCAATAAAAGCATGAAACTGATGTCATGAAAATTAGTGTCATTATTTACTATAAATACAAACGAAAAAACCTTAAATTTCTCAATTTCAAACCAATTATTTAAACACCATCTACTATTTTTCTTTACAAGCTAACTTTCAAATTGTTATAACTGTATCTTGGTGGAAATTTATTAGGATACAAAATCAATACCTCTCTTTCCATATTCTGAATATAATATTCCTTGTTAACATCACTTTTAGGAAGATTGTCATTCATCTTCAAAGCTGCATCTCTAACCTAAAAATATACAAAACATTTAAATCCGTAATATAATCATTATAACAACAAGAATACTATTGTTACTTACTTGAATAGGAAGCCCATACTCCAAGTCAAGAAGACAAGTCTGGCATACATTTTTCAATTTGCTACATGTTTGACAGACCTCAGTTTTCTTGAAACGCATTCTAGCTCCTGGACACCATCTGAATACGGTAAATGGTCTGGCACAGATTTTACATTCTTTACCATACTTCTCTTTAGTCTGAAATATGAAAAAATAGGTTACAAAATGATTTTATTGTTCTGAATCTGCTTACCATACGAATATAAGGATTATCGCCTAAACACGTTTGACATAAAATTGGAAAATCCTAAAAAACGATAACTTTCATTAAGGGTTTCAATCATAGGAATAGATATACAACTTACCGAATCTTCCCAATTTTGTCTGTTGTAAGTATTCGTAGTCTTTGAGGTAGCCATAATACGAAATAATTTACAATTTCAAAACAACACAGAAAAATCAATAATGTAAGGAGTAAAATACAGTTATTATTAGTATTTATTAACTGTTGGGTGATATGAGTGTGTATATTTAGGGTTAACACAACATACGTATTACAAAATTAGGGCGAACTGTCAGCATTGGTAGTTTGGTTTGGTGGTACCACAAAACTGTAGTTATTAGTTAAGTAAATCTGCGTATATATTATCATATATGTATATCAGAGTTTCAATTTTAGGACATTAGTGTAATGTGTAATCATTACACATTGTAACATTGTAATGTAATCTAACACATTACTCTTTTCAAGTGAATACGGTTGCTCTATGTGTGCTGTGGCTCTATGCGTCTCCACCACAGAGTAAGAATAATTGCTGATCAACAGTAGGTATGGAAAATTTAAACAGGTGAAGAAACTTATATTTCAAAGAAGCCATGATAATAATTTTTTATGGCGGGTTTGTGTGGAGTACGATAAGCTGGTCAGCCATCGACTGACTAGTGAGGAATTCATTTTTATATTGTTTGGCATTTCTCATTATTTATATAGTTTGACTGATTACTAATCTACTATAGGCGTCCGAAATTAAGATCGTAGCGCCGGAACGGCTAATATCGGTACTAGAGCATGGGAGATTAGCTGTTTGTTTACATTGGTTGTAATGGTATTTACGTTCATTTCGTTTTGAGTTTTCGAACGTTTATCGTCGTAATTTGTATTTTTTTTGGACTTTGTATTTTCCTGTGATATATTGTGTTTGGATTGAGGACAATTTTATCTCTGTTCAACAGTAGATAACCTACCTACATCAAGTTGAAATTTACACTGAGTTTTTATCATTGCACATGAAAATCAATAATAAAATAAAGTAGAGGACGAATAAATTAATTGGTTGAAGGAACTATGTATACTTCATGAAAAGGCTGTATGATAGAACACCTATTTATTTGAAAAATAAAAAAACTTTCAAACGTTTCAAGAAAACATCTCTGACATGTCTACTTTCATTACGAACTGAAGAATTTTTGAGTATAATGGACAAAACTAAGTACTTACCAGCAAAACTGAAAGAAACAACATGAAATAAAAGAAGAATTAATATGAATACTCTGCTTGAATGGTTTGAACGTAATAAGTTATTATATTTTTTGAATTTTCCTGACGTATAACAGCTATCCTAAAAGTACGGTGGACTTCTGAGAGTCTAGTTTTTTAGATAGAATCTCTGTTTTCCTGATTATATAATTGAATATTTTAGTTTTTACCTAGCTATAGAGTCCAGATTTATTTCATATTCTTGATGTTATGATAACTGTTATTTTGGTTGTGCAAATAAACATCATTTGTTATTATTATTTTAATAGTATCTCTGGTTGTTACATGAAAGAAAATACAATAATCTAGAATATCTGGATGATGGCCCAGGTTCAGATTCCGATAAAAGTGGAAGATTTTTCGTTGGAATAGCATTGGACTTCAAAAACTCTACGTTTTCGGTTAGCTGAAAATTGCACATCATTAGTTGGTATAATTCTATATGGAAAAATCCACAAACTTACTGCAGAGAAAAATAGTTATTCTCAGTAAACTGTAAAGAACAACTCTCTTATGTCTACATTTTTTTTCAATCTTCAAGTTATGAATCCACACCTTTCTTCTGTCCATCATTTCCTTGATTCCCAACTTTGTTTGGAATGAAACTTTGAATTGTCCAGCTTTCGGAAAGGTATGTAAGCTATATTCGGTTTTTTTTTGCCCAATAGAATACACAACAATAGTGATTCATCTCTTCTGAACGTTTGTAAACGATCCAAAATACAATTAAAACTAAACAACTTCTCATATAAAATACACGTAAACAAATGTAAACAAAGCAATCTATCTCCCATGCTCTAGCAATATTCGACCAACAATACTTTGGGGTTGCTGCTTGTCCCTGAGTTGAAATGATAAATTATTGGAAAGTTACGAAAACTAATTCATTTAAAAGTTCCCCAATCAAATTCTATTTAATTTGGTGAGCAGGACAATAGAGCAATAAACCTTTCAAAAAAGTAATATTAAAAAAAAGGGATTTGGGATGTTTTTCATTTTCTATGTGGCTTCATACTAGGGGTGTATTCGCGTTGGGCGCTTACACGCTTTAAGCGCTCGCGCTTAGAGACGCTCACGCATTGGCTTTGAGCATTAAAGTTGAATGTCAGATCTTCTTTTTACGCTTAAGTAGGCAAAGGCCCGATAGTTGACGCAAATACTGTGCTTTAACATTTCCCTACAAATTTATTAATTATCGACAACAAAAGTTAGGTTAGCTTACGCTTAGTGTTAAGCGTTTGTGAGCGCGAGTCGACCACAGAGATCGAAGCTTATAAGAATAAGCGCTTAAAGGCTTAAAGCGTGTAAGCGCCCAACGCGAATGAGGTCTGTAATCTGTCTTGGTTTCATTCTCACCTTTGCATGACGAAACTTGGAAACATCAAATTTTCGACAATCCTGCTCGCTGGTAGGAGTAATATGCTAGTATGTACTAAATTTTCGGTCTACCTGGCCCATTAGAAATGATCTGATAGAATAGATTATTTGACATACTCCGAGATTTTTCCCACCATAGAGAAGTTTAGAAAATATTTTCTCTGATTTTTCATATTCACTTTTGTCAGAGATTTATTTCCTCTCTGGTTTAAGCAACGATTCTGTTTAGTCTAGTCGAACAGACTAAAAATGATTTTATATATTTATTGAAGTTTCAAGTTTCAGCAGTCTAAATGAAAGCCTATTCAATAACGAAATGATTTCTCAGCAACGCTTACAAGGTGACGTAGCTCTTACAAATATCCAATGTACAGAAATCACATCCACTTCCAGTAATTTCCCAGATTTATTTCATCCAAAATTCATGATTAGAGGCAGAAAATCCTATAAAACTTTCCATGATAGAGTCGACTTCAATATAATTTTTCCTCATTGTGAAGCCATACCCAAAAACCCTTCCCGTATCTGTATGTGTATATGTGTGTATGAGTATTAGAAATTTGAGTTTGATTATTTTATGTTTTAGTACACAGTAATACTAGTTCATTGTCAACAAGAACTTCACTCATTGCAGTATTATGGATATTTTTAGGATTCATTTTTGTACTCCATTTGGCATACAGAAATTTCCCAAATGTAACAGAGTAAGTAATTTAGGAATTTTGGGGGAGTATAATATTTTCTATTCTGTTTTTCAGAGAAGAAAAAGTTCACATGAAAATACCATTCAATATAGAAGATGCAAAAGAGTTAGGAGTAGTATTGAATAGGTATAAAGGAGATCACTATTATCAAGTAATGCTGGGAGTTTTTTTGGTTTTTATTTTGTATCCTTTTTATTAATTTATTTGTCTTGTGAACTATACATAAGTTATAGTGTTTTTTTAAAATTTATTGAATTGAATTTCATATATATTTCATTTTATTGAGAAAAAACATATTAATTGCTGGTTTCAACACAAAGCTATTTACTTTGATAAGTACTACTGAATGTTTATATATTTTACAATATTATTGAGTACTGTCGATGACTAAGTTTTCTGTATATAATTTATTTGCATTCTTTCTGAACATTCTATTTCTCAAGTTGTAATATCCAATACTTGTTGGATGATAATAAATTTTTTATTGATTTTCTTTTGGATTGAATTTAAAATTTTTTATTGATATTTTATTTGATTTATTTTCTTTGTTAATTTCAAAAACATACAATAAAATTGACAAATTAACCTTGTAATTTGATGTCGTGTCTATCATAAAGGAGATGGCTAATCTATAGTATATTACTTTCTATTTAAAAATATTTTATGTTGGGATAGGGTAAGCTGACAGCAATGCCAATTATAGATTTTTTATTTCTCTTCATATATGAAATCCTTTGATTATCAACATGATAATTACAATGCAGATTTTAATGGTATTAAAATTTTGGTGATAGGAATAAACAAAGAATATTTTAGATTATTTTTTCATAATGTTAATTGAAGTATTTAGTTTCATGTAAGCAGTTATTTTAAAATGGGAAAATGGAAGAAATATCGCCAATATACTCATACTTCTTATGCCCAATACTACTGGTATATCTCAACAATTGGGATGTTACAAGTTGTTATATTGAAGTTTTTCCATATCTATTAAAATTAATCCTTAACTATCTTTACAGTCTCCAGACTTTTGCCATTCCAGGATCACTTTTTCTATCCATTCTTTCAGGATTCTTATTTCCATTTTCAGTAGCATTGTCTCTAGTCTGTACCTGCTCAGCCATCGGGGCCTCTATGTGTTTTTTACTATCTCACCTATTGGGCAGAAAGATTGTTATGACCTATTTGCCAAATAGAGCTGAGAAATGGGCAGCACAAGTGAATGATCATAAGGACAATCTACTGAACTATATGATTTTCTTAAGGTTAGACATTTATTTTATCACTATATTATGAAAACTTTTATTTTTTAGTAGTTATATACATTTATTGCAGAGTAATGATGAAAATAATACACTAATATTGAAGGTCCAATAATTAAAAGCTTCAATATAGACCACATTTAAATGAGAAAAGATTAACCCCAATAGTTTCAAATTTGTGTTTCAGAGTAGAAGCTACCTTGTATGTTTTTATATACAATATAATGTATACTCTAAATCATTCACTATTTGCTTCGCTCATATATGTGAATATTTATTGCTTTGAAAAAAAATAAAATTCATGACAATGTTCCTAATCATAAATATAATTATACCACTTATTGGTTTTCAGAGTGACCCCATTCCTGCCAAATTGGTTCATAAACTTGACAGCGCCTGTGATAGGAGTACCTCTGGTGCCTTTCGCCCTTGGAACATTTATTGGTGTAGCACCTCCTTCATTCATTGCTATACAGACGGGTAAAACACTGCAGAATATGACGTCGTCAGATAATGCATTCAATATGAACTCTGCAGCGCTGTTAATATTGTTTGGTGTGATATCACTCATTCCAGTTGTTTTGAAAAAGAGATTGAAAAATAAGAGGGACTAGTCATTGATTTATGAGTAGTTTTATTTGAATGAAGATAGAATTTATTAATTCACAAGTGAATATTGTTTGTTTCCTTAAATATTTAATTCAATATAATTGATTTCAAAATCAGTACAGTGTTTTTAGAAATTCAAGCGGTACTTTGCTCTTATGAGAATGTGGTCATGTAATATATATATATATATATATATATATATATATATATATATATATATATATATATATATATATATATATATATATATATATATATATATATATATATATATATAATTGAAATGTTTTTACCTTTGGTGTATTTTTTACTTATTTGTTTTTTTCAGCAATAACAGCTGAACTTTTAAATAAAAAAGATGGCTTATTATTGCTAAGAAAAAACAAATAAGTATATATATATATATATATACATATATATATATACATATATATAATTTGTTTTTGCCTGTGTTTTATTTTTTCTAGTAATAACAGGAGGCTAACTGTTTAATAAAATCGGTTTAAAAATTTAATGGCCTATTATTGCTACATTGTGAATAATATATACAATCAAAGAAATAAAAAAGAATATATATATATATATATATATATATATATATATATATATATATATATATATATATATATATATATATATATATATATATATATATATATATATATATATATATATATATATATATATATATATATATATATATATATATATATATATATATATATATATATATATCAGCTATGCTTATATTAGGTGGTAAAGAAACCACAGAAATTCTCACCCACATAATATACTAATTAGGTTCTTTATTATTTGATTGTATAGCGATTCTCCGTCACTCCACATATCTCTCAGCTTATTTCATCTGCCTCGAGAATGTATGGATTCATTATTCCCAGCACACACATATATATATATATATATATATATATATATATATGCTAATTTTCAGGTTCTCGTGGAGATAATCTGGTTGTCTGGTTTCCCGGGTTTGTTTCCGCGTATGGGCTTCGTTGAAGTCTGCTCGACGTTTCGGCAAAATCACATTTGCCATCTTCAGGTAGCTCTTCTTGATCGAAATGAATACACTGAACAGTTTCAGTGTATTCATTTCGACCAAGAAGAGCTACCTGAAGATGGCAAATGTGATTTTGCCGAAACGTCGAGCAGCCTTCAACGAAGACGAAGCCCATACGCGGATACAAACCCGGGAAACCAGACAACCATATATATATATATATATATATATATATATATATATATATATATATATATATATATATATATATATATGTATATACAAAGACAAAGAAATTAGTCGCGGGGAAATATTAAACAAGTAGAGCAGAATTATCGGTCTGAGATCTCGCTGATGGCATTAATCACCTCCGTGGCAAAGTTTGACCAAATCTCCCAAACCGGAAAGTTCAAACAATGAGCCACAAATGTGTGATTGTCTTCCGTAGCAGGGGATTTCGTTTGTTGTTTGTATTTTCATCTCCAAGTTTTCAATCCAATGCTTGGCTACGCCGTTTTGATGAGGACCAAAGAGTCCGAAACACGTGTCAGCGGCTGCTTCCATATGAGCGGGCTATACCGACAATTCTCTATATATATATATTTATATTTTAATTGAAATATATCTCAGACAGTTACCCGAAAAACAGAAATTCATCATAAAATTCCCTAGAGTGACTAATGAAGCGGAGAATGTTAGAGTCATCTAGGTGGCAATTGTAAAGGAATGAAGTGACACCACACCTGTTTCTGCCTTTTTAGGCATTCGTCAATATCGCATATCAATATATTGTCGTGAGTAAATTAATGAACTACGTAGTGTTTTAAAAAGCAAATTCCATTCAGGACGCATTGTTGTAAGCGGAATGGTTTCCATATAGAAATCATTCTATATGTAGAGAGTATGTCAACTTAGGACTGATGAAGTTAATTAATACTACTATAAATTTATTATTAGTGAAAATACAGAAAAAGATATTTTGGATTTTTTCGATTTGACTCCTACGGTACCAGGGAAGAATTAGTCACCAGTCCATGTAAAACATTAAAAAAAAAAGTTTAAAAGTTTTGAATATGAACTGCATCAACACCTGTACGGAGATCATCGTCCTAGAATCTAGTAGAATTTTGCAACTTGGTTGAAGACAATTACCTTTAAAAAAATTTACCTTCCCATGAAAGCCGCTTTACTAATTGGCATTTTATCCAAAATATCTTTATAATAACAATTACAGCGTTATTGTATAATTGCAATCGATCATCTTCGTTCATTCACTAATTGTTTTAATGCAGCCTGTCGTATAACCATTTTATCAAAATGAGGTTATTTTAATTTCAATATGATGAAAATTTTAATAATTCATTCTATTCATATATACATATTTTGAAATATCACTATGAAAAAAGGGTGAGGGGGCACTCGGGTTTGAACCGGGGACCTCTCGATCTGCAGTCGAATGCTCTACCACTGAGCTATACCCCCATTCTGTGTAGTAGTTTGTTTTTTATATTCAGATACTGCAATAAATGATAAAATATCTTCCATAAATTTGGCAATCATGCCGTTAATATCCTTATGCATTTTTCATGTAATATCTTGATAATGTTTATTTCACGCCACTATTCAGTGAATGATAACACAACTCGGCAAAAAAAATTTCGTTCTTTGTTCTAAAGTTTATTTTATGATTTTCCGGTTAATTTTACACCAAAACGAGAAGAAAATAAAGTTTTCTTTTTGTCGGATCGTAAATTAGACAGATTTTTGCAGATGAAAAATTTCCAAACTTGCTTAAATAGGGTTCAGAAAACAAGTTGGAACAGTTTTAAAGCAGTCGTCTCCGGATCTTTAGGAAATAACATAGCTGAAAACTACCAAAAGCTAGTTGAAAATTTGTTAAAAATTTTCAAGACCATGGGTTATTACAGGATGTCATTAAAAGTACTTATGCTGCATGCTCATTTAGATAAATCAAAAAATAATATGGGCGTACTCGTACTCAGAAGAGCTACTACAGACAGTGTTGCCAACCCCAACTCAGTGAAAAACTACATATGTGCTTCAAGAAAACTGTAGATTTTAATTTGAAAACGGTAAATGTACAGTCTTTTCTTAATTTATGGTTTCAAACTTCATTTAAAGGTGGTAATCAATAGAACAAACGTTGGAAATCAAACATTTTATCAAATTATGATTTGAAAAATTATTGAAATTAAAACATATACAGCATTTATTATGATATGACACATGTTACAAGACTGTACAATTACCTGCTATTTCGCTCTCAATCTGCAAATTTTCATGATTTTCGATCTCTTCATTGTTTTTGAGATCGTACATAATTTTATTGAACTTTTCGTAAGTAATTGCACAAGTGCATCAAAATAACCGATAATTTTGCATGACAGCGTGTTGTCAAAAAACTGCATGAGTTCATTTTCATTTTTGGAGAAAGAGCCCGACACCGAAGGTGGAGGGCTCTTTCTCCAAAATATGAAAATGACCGAATGCAGTTTTTTAAAGACAACACGATGGAATGCGAAATTATCCGGTTATTTTGATGCACGAGTGTAATTTTGGGGAATATTTCCCGAATAAACTTTCAACTTGTCAAGCTGACGTTAGTAATTCATAAATTCTCGTCTTGTCATCAATAACCGTAATATGAACTATGCTACTATGCAATTATCGGTCTACAATGCAATTACCGCAGGGCTCTTTCGCTTTCTACAATGCAATTATCGCTGTAATTTTCGATAATTGCATTCCATTTACAAGGGATTTTTGACAGGAGTACAGTGCCTTTTATTGAGCTCGTAGAAAGTTTATTTCTTATTTTTGTTTTCAAACAAGCGCTCTACCTTAGCAGTGCGGCAGACACAGAAGTTCTTTGGTAACAGTTCGCGAAACCCTGTTTACTTCGTTATATTGTCCGTGTATATACTTGGAATGATATAATAGTTACGTAGTAGATAACGCTAGCATTTAAAATTAAAAAAACTGTAGATTTGGAGGTCAAAACTGAAAACTGGGAACATTTTGAAAAAACTGTAAATCTACAGTTAAAACTGTAGAGTTGGCTACACTGACTACAGACGACATGAAATACACGACCGCATTTTTTAAGCATGCGCATAAACCACAATATTATGCACCATTTTAAAAATTTAAATTAAGGCGCGAAAGTTCGTGAGTTAAAATAGCGTAGGAATGCAAACCATGCCTAAGATTTTCTCAATTATTATTTAACATCAATATGATATACAGATAACAATTCTAGGAGGAAACTCTTAATGCAATTAAAATTTGATTAGCCAAAATATTTTGGAGTTATAAGGCAAAGGAGCAATGATTATTTTTTTGAAATTATTCAAGAGCACCTGAGCAGGTGTATCGAACTGAGACCATTGCCCGAGCTAGGATTCATGTCGAGAGGGCAATAAGAAGAATGAAGAAGTCCAAATTTTAGATTTTATTCCACACACCCTTCAACAACGTGCTATTTGCTGTGCAGGTAATTGAGACCCTAAAAAATTTGCAACCACCTCTTATCAGAGAAGTTGAGGAATCATACATTTCAACTGAACTTGTCTAGTTTTGTTAAGAAAAATTTTGTGACAATTTTAGAATTTCACTGAAAATGTATTCATTTAGTTGTTAACCTTTTTGTTTATTTTCATACTCGTAATCTGTAAGATTTAAAATCAATACATAAAATTACAAAATTATTTGCTACTGAATTTCCTCTTTAATTCACCCTATTAAGAAAGTGTAGCTTTCTTTTAAATATTTTATGTAACTGTGTGCCTATATGTTTTCACAGAGTAGACATAACAATATGTATAAAGTATCTTTTATTCCAGGTAGTGTACCTACTTATATTTAATCATCTCTACCCAAAATTTAAAAAAAAATATTAAATTCTAGTCTACTTTAGTATGTTAAAATATTTATTTCAATTATAATGTCTGAACAGAAGTACATACTGAAACGGTGTTCTATAAGTAAAAATAGGTTTAAAGAAACAGGTTCAAAGCAAATAGATAATTTTAAAATGTTTTACTTGTTAATGAAACAATAACATATAGGTAGAAGGTAGATCAAAACTGATGGTAACATAACTAATATGAGTGAAAAAAAAATGGTTGACAATAACAAGTAATATATAAAACTTGGAATGACTAAAATATTTGCTTCCCAATCTCTGGCCTTCAAGATTTCCACAATTTAATTCCACACTCGTTAGGGGTCCAGGCTACCAGATAACATTTTTCCCTCTTTGTTATGTGTAGCTGTCCCTGTACTTGATTCCAGTATTTGTGATTTTTATTTACCTTATTTTTTAAAATATTAAGTAGCTTCAACTGAAGGAATTAAATTTAGCACTACAGCTTCAGGCTCTTTTTAAAGGAGCCAAGTGAATCCAACCAGGATTAAATTAAAATTTTTTGGAAGGCTCTGAATTTCTGTGGAATTTGCAGGTCTTGAAGTGGCTGTGGGTTCAGGATTTTACAAAGGAAACATTTGTATCAAACTTCTTGTTTCTTCATTCCCCCTTTAGCTTATTGCGGAGCATTCCATGAACAAGCCTTCTCTGTTACACTAATATTGTGGAGTGCATGAACACATACTGCAGCCATGTGGTGACTTGTCCTCTTGGCAATCCCATTATCTGGATCAATGGACAACTGTAAGAAAAAGTATATTGTATATTATACAAGTAAATACTACAATAGTTTATTAAATGCAATTAATGAATTAAATCAATAGCATGGGTACAAATAAAAATCATATATGTTCGAATTTTACACGTTATTATGAATAAGCTATTGAGAATATAAAAATAACTATTAACACAGAAAAAATCCCATTGTCCTCAAAAGATCTTGAAATTTATAATCTTAAAATATTCGTTAAATAACATCTACCGGTTATATTTAACTCTAGGTACCTTGCTCTGGCATTTATACATAAGATACTTACTGGTATTCTCTTTAGAAACATATTTTATATTAAATATTCACAAAAATTAATTCACTTATACAGAAATCAAGCACAACAAAAGTTTGTTTGGGTAATGCATCGGGCATAACCCTATATTATTATTACCTTGAGCAGTAGGCCTGATTTCTGGTTAGTAAAACAAATCTACGGGAGTGAATATATCTTTAAAATTTAAACAAATCAAATAATTTTTTATATCCTGGTTTTCTTATAGCGTTCTCCATTGGTAGAACTAGTGCGCACCGAGTGCAGTTTTTATGAAGCAGAGCTTAGTGTGAGGGTTCTTGATCCATTGAGAGACTAGAGCAGTAGAAACTGCACTGAGTGCATTTTTTTTGGCACAAGGTACGTGAGCTCGTGCCGGGTTCAGTGCAGTTGTTAACATTATTCAAAAATGGCTGTAACTCATGCTTCAAGTTTGGATTCACTGAAAAATGAGTCGTTTTATTGTTTTCTAGCGACAGTATCAGCGATAGTGAAGAAGAATATCCGAGCCATCAATAGGGACACACAGGGTTACTAATTCGATATTAATTTTAAATTTAAGGTTTATTTCTTGCGTCATTTCATAAATAGAAAAAAACTTTAATTTTACGATTAAAAACATAAAAGCCGAACTTAACTTACATAACCTGAAAAGACAAACAGCTGTTTGGTATTACCGAAACCCGAAAGGGAATTTATAAAGTCTGTGTTCCATTGGGATTGCCGTAGGGCAGCTTTTTGACAGAATTAATCGAGTTCTAGTGCGGCACCAGTTTTACCAATGGAGAACGCTATAAATCTCATACAAAACATACGTAAACTGATGTAAATAAAGCAATCTATGGCCCATACGTTAGTACATAATATTCGACAACGGTAGGGGGCGTACTGCTTAGCGAAGAAAATCAATTATTAAACAGAATAACTTGAAGTCTGGATTCAAAATCGAACACCGTAGACAAACATCAAATTCTAAAAATAAAAATGTTTATAAATAACGTCCCTAATCTGAAAAATTCATAAAACTTTTAATTCATATGTGGTTCAGTGACAATAGTCAGCTCAGCTCATAGAGCTCATCTGTCAAATTGTAACGTCAATGTCAATCTCAATCTCCATTGCTTGTCAAATCCCAAATAGGGATGTTCGTGAAGGATGAAAACAGTTTAAAAATGTAATTAATTAGGTAACAATGTCAATCAAGGAATTAGTGCAACAATATAAGGAAGATGTAAATAATCTAGTTGAATGTGCCAAAGAACATAATCTAACATATAAAAAGATAGAAGAAGTATTTGATAATTGCTTCCATACATTAAAAAGCAGAAATGTATACAAAAGCATAACCCCTGATAAGTATGAGTGTCCTACTAGTTCAAACAGGATAAACCAACTATATATGTTCTCTATTCGAATTATTAAGTTACTTTCATTAGTATTTACACTTGCCATTTTTATTTATATTTTATTAAATGTACACCAGCCAACAGCTAGTTTGGTGCTGCGAAATGTTCAGGGGTTAATATATCCTGGTTTGAAGATTTTAAGATTTCTGTCAGTGCCCATAATCAAGAGATATCCATCTTTAACAGGTAAAGGTGACTCAATATTTCTCATTTATGATATAGAACTTTATCTATATGACAGTTTAGGTTTACTATGTTTGTTCATCTCTTATACACTCAAAGTTGATTAGAATACAACAAATAACTTGACAAAGTGATTATGTTCTTCTGAATATAATTTTTTGAATGCATCGCTTCAATATTGTAATCAAAATTTGAATAGATTCTGAAACCAGTCACAATTATTTCAATACTAAGTATCTGAAATTGAACTTATCTTATAAAGAAAAAAATCGTTTTTGGATATCAGACTATGAGGCTGAAATTATAGAATTTCCTGCTTATGAAACCCACGATCTTGGCATTTGATATATCAGATATTCATAATATCTGATCGTTAATACTTTTCCATTAAATAGTCAGTAAAGCTGATGTTTCAGATCTTGATAGATCAAGTTGTGTCGACATAATGAACTAGATTTACTTGACTTCAATAACATTATATGTCTATATTGGTTTGGTAACCATAAGCACCTAAAAAAGTGACAAAGTATCAACATGTGTTTGGTGATATTGTAGTCTAATATATTTTAATTTATTGATAGAATTATATGATGAAAGCTGTCTTCTTGAAAATCCATACTTCTATGTGCATGATATGGAATGTTGGCCATGTCAAAATGTATATTCTGTTATTGAGTTGAAAGGACCAATTAATCAAAGCATGTACCTTTCTGGAATTCCATATGTAACAAAAGTGAGTATGATGTATACAAATGTCAATTATTGATATATATATATATATATATATATATTATATATATATATATATATATATTTATTTTTATATATATAGATATATATATATATATATATATATATATATATATATAAATATATAATATATAATATATATATTATTTTATATAAAATATATATATATATATATATATATATATATATATATATATATATATATATATATATATATATATATATATATATATATATATATATATATATATATATATATATATATATATATATATATATATATATATATATATATATTATATATATATATATATATATATATATATATATATATATATATATATATATATATATATATATATATATATATATATATAAAAATATATATATATATATATATATTATATATATATATATATATATATATATATATATATATATATATATATATATATATATATATATATGTATGATATGTGTTAAAAACACATAAAATAAAATTTTTGAAAAATTAGTTTTAGAATAATCATTGTTTATGTTCTTACTAACAATGTCAAACAACAAATTTGAACTTAAAAATTTAATTAATTGCATCAAATTTTTGCCACTGGCGACTGCTAGTATAGATTAATATGTGATCAGATATGTAAATATTTCAATTTTTGTAAGAGTTCTGTAGTTCATAACTTAGTAAAAGGTGAAAGATTTGGAATTTCTATGAAAAGTTCAACCTATATGGAAACGTTGATTTGTAATGTGTTGTTAGGTTTGTTTCAACCCAAATATTTGAAAATTGATTTCTTCAATATGGATGCTATTATTTGTGATAATGAAATTTTTAGAGAATGTTTTCAGAAGAATCAGAATATTCCAGTTTTTAAAATTTTCGAAAAACTTCAATAGTTTGTAGCTCACAATCAAAATGAATCACTTAATTTAACTCTTCTCAACAGGGAAAGTTATTTAATAATTAAACATAATATCATCAAACAACATTGTTACAGTGTATACATTGTAACAAAAGTTTATCTTTCAAATCGTGACAGCAAGTTTTTTGGAGCGTGATTTGAAGTGTTTCCATTATAGTGACAAGAAATATAGGTTTCTTTATTTTATGACTCATATAATTATATTCCAGAATGCCATTTCATAAAATAACGTATATCAAATTATTTTTTTTTGTTTATATTGGTGATGTAACATCCACTTCAGTTAACAAGATACTTTTTTAGACTAGTCATCAAGCAGTACCTTATACAGCATTAAAAAATCTTTATGAGCTCAATCGAGATATATTAAATGTGGAATCAAGCAGTATTAAATCGACTACATATAAAATAGAAAGCCTTGATGAGCTGTTTAGCCAAGGTCCAGATGAATTGAGTTCGTCTAATAACCACTTTTCATGGAGGATAAATAAGATGTCTCCGGCTAGAGTTGTCAGGAGCCTATTTCCAAAGCCTGATATTTTTCCAGAAAGAACAGGGCAAAGTGTGGAAAGGTAAGATATTGATATCAAACATAGTAAAGGTGTTCTTATTAGGATAAACTATCACATAGTAACAACATATACTAACATTTATTTAAAATATTTCTTTTTGATTAGTTGTAAGTAGGGGATTCCAAAGCCTACATACATATATTTATATATATATATATATATATATATATATATATATATATATTTATATATATATATATATATATATATATATATATATATATATTATATATATATATATATATATATATATATATATTATATATATATATATATATAATATATATATATATATATATATATATATATATAATATATATTATATATATATATTAT
Organism: Cynegetis impunctata; assembly: GCA_030704885.1. Lineage (NCBI taxonomy): Eukaryota > Metazoa > Arthropoda > Insecta > Coleoptera > Coccinellidae > Cynegetis > Cynegetis impunctata. Next base: position 814,227 of record JARQZK010005068.1, read on the forward strand.
ATTTATATATATATATATATATATATATATAAAATTAAGTGAACTAGGACATTTATTTGAAACTAATCAAACAAACCTCCTAGCGGAGCTGGTTATAAGAGTTCACGAAGCATCGAAATATCCACATCTACCCTAGATGGTAATTGTTGGAAATTGAAAATCAATTTCCATCGATTGTGATAAACAAATTAACATTTCCAACAATTACCGTCTAGGGTAGATGTGGATATTTCGATGCTTCGTGAACTGTTATGAGCAGCTCCGCTAGGAGGTTTGTTTGATCAGTTTCAAATAAATGTCCTAGTTCACTTAATTTTATAACCACGGGCGTGTTTTTCGTTTAACACGAATAATTCTTACTTATATTCATTTGCCATTGTGATAAAATTCGGAGCGATTGCTGCTTGCGGTGTGTGAATGTTGAATCACATCGAATTGATGTGTCAACTTTACTCTTGCTTAGCGAATATAGTAGCCACCTTCGGGTGTTCCGGACGTACTAGTTCTAGTTGCCGAAATGTTTTCGTCTGTCTGAAAGATGTGGTTCAATTGTTTCCGACTGGTGGCGCTGTGTCATATTTATATGCCATGGAGTTACTAGAAGAAAAATGTATGACCGTTTGAAATGTTAGTTTGGTTATCACTTTCGGTGGATGGATGATACCTTCAATAAGGGCGAAACAGTCTGTCTATCAATTTCCATCGATTGTGATAAACAAATTAACATTTCCAACAATTACCGTCTAGGGTAGATGTGGATATTTCGATGCTTCGTGAACTTTTATAACCAGCTCCGCTAGGAGGTTTGTTTGATTAGTTTCAAATACATGTCCTAGTTCACTTAATTTTATAACCACGGGCGTGTTTTCCGTTTCACATGAATAATTCTTATATATATATATATATATATATATATATATATATATATATATATATATGTATATGGTGAACATTATTGAGAAAAACTGAGGACTCAAGAAGTTATCTCGACATTATGGGTGAGTATGGATTCCATTCAACTATTAATACAACAACACGAGCGAGAAATGGATCTGAATCATGTCTCGATCATATATTCATTAAGTCAAAGCAACAAAACTTCAATAGCATATTACCTCTCACTATATCAACAACAATCACAGATCACTACTTAACTCTATTACAAATTGTCTTGAATAAGGAAAAAAAATATCCAATGGGTGATAGTAAATATTTTCAGAAAATATATGAAAAATTATTGCAACTAGCAATGAGTAAAACTGATTGGAAAAATGAATTGTACCCAATGCATGATCTGGAAGCAACAACAGAAAAATTAATCAACATCATAAACACATGTGTACAAAAATCCACCAAATACTTCAAAATGAAAAATAGTGAACGGAAAAGGAAAAAATGGATAACAGGGTCATTGGTAAAGCACATCAACCAAAAAAATCATACTTTTCTCTTATGGAAACAAGATCCAAGTAATGAAAACTTGAAAAATAATTATTTAGTGATGAAAAGAGAAATGAAGAAGAAAATAAAGTCTGCCAAAGACAATTATTACAAAAGTTTAGTAGGAAAGGAACAAAATGAAAGTAAAAAACTTTGGAACACTGTTAATGAAATTTTAAACATCAAGACGGGAAGAGAAATAAGCACTATCAAAAATTCAAAAAATGAGATCTTCACAGATCCAAAAGATATAGCTGATATATTTAATAACTTCTTCGCGGATGTGGGAGAATGCCTAGCAAAGAACATTAGACGAAATCCCAACTATATAAGTAAGAAATATATAAATAAAAATTCACTTTTCCTCACACCGACAAATACTACCGAGGTTGAAAATACAATAATTACTCTAAAGAACAGAAAAGCTCCCGGAATTGATGGAATCAAAGCCGAAACTCTGAAAATTGTTTCTAATCACATATGTGGACCTTTGACAGACATCATAAATAAATCCCTTGAATCAGGCATATTTCCTTCTATTCTGAAAAGGTCAATTATAACTCCAATCTTCAAAACTCGCGATACGGAAAACATTTCGAATTACAGGCCTATTTCACTCCTTTCATCAGTTAGCAAAGTTTTCGAAAAAATTTTGAAAAAGAGGCTTAACGTATACCTCTCAAAGTATGATCTGCTGTCTACATCCCAATATGGTTTTAGAGAAAAAACATCTACCAATGATGCAATCCATTCCTTGACAAGAACCATTTACGAATCTTTAGATTCAAGTACTCCGTCCATCGGTGTCTTTATAGATCTGAAAAAGGCCTTCGATACTGTTGATCACTCCATTCTTTTAGATACACTAGAAGATATGGGTGTAAGAGGTATAGCAAACAATCTTTTCAAGAGCTACTTAACAAACAGAACACAAAGAGTTATATTCAAACATAATGTGAGTACAGATATTAACATTAAATGTGGTGTACCTCAAGGAACAGTGTTAGGGCCGGTGCTATTCATAATTTACTTGAATAACCTATTTCAACAGGAAACAACCGGTAAAATAATCAGTTTCGCGGACGACACTGTAATATATTACAAACAAGATGACTGGTACAATCTTAAATTAAACATTGAAAATGATCTTGAAAAACTGAAAGACTGGTTCGACAGTAGATTGCTGTCAATTAACTTCTATAAAACCGTATACCTGCCCTTCAGTAGCCATGAAACATCTCTTCCAAAATACAGTCTGAATATTCACGAAGATTTTTCAATTAAACCTGCAAAAAAAATTAAATATTTGGGCATTTACATTGACAATCATTTGCGATGGAACCATCATATGGAGTATCTAACTAAAAAACTTCGTAGTATCCTATTTAGATTCAAACAAGTTGCACCATTTTTGAGCGTTAAATATAAGAAAATGTTATATCATGGGTTGGTTGAGCCACACCTAAACTATGGTATTATTGGTTGGGGAGGAGTGTCCGGAAGTTACCTACATGCCCTCGAGATCTCTCAGAGGCGATTCCTCCGATTGATGCTCAACAAACCTTCTAGATATCCAAGCTCTCTACTCTATACTGAAGCACAAATATTGGATGTTAGACAGCTGTATGTTATTCAGATAGGATGTCAGCAATATAAGGATGAAAATGGACTTACTACTCAGAACCACAGATACACGACCAGATGGAGGAATAGATATTGTACATCAGTAGCATCTAAAACAATAGGTCAAAAAAGCTACTCCTATTTGGCACCGAGATTATTCAATCATCTACCACAAAGAATAATCGATGAAACTTCTTTGAAGAGCTTTAAAATCCAACTCTCCAAATTTGTGAAAGAGACGGACAGAGCAGGAATACGCAGAATGATAGAAGGTTGAATCATTGATAGTGAAGTGCAATAAAAATTAAAAAAAAAAAAAAAAAAATCTTCAATGTTTTAACTAATTTCCGGCCGTATGTCTTCAGGTGAAATTACTTTATACTTTAACTAAGTTATAATATTGTTGTGCAATAACCTTCTCTCATTTTTGTGCTTTTGTTCTAACTTTACAATTCTGCACTGCATATTTTACACTTCACGTACTTTGTCATATTTCAGTGTTATATATTATTGTTCTGTGTTTTTGAGCTGTTGTGATGTTCAATGATATTATATTATGTTTATGTTTTTGTTTTGTTAAAATTGAATGCTTATCACGCATAAGCTGTGTCAACAGCTTCAGTGATTTATTCTGTTTATTCCATAGGTTTTTAAAACATGTTGTCAATTTACTGTAAATCATGTAGTCAATTTACTGTAAATCATAACTGAATAAACGTATTTATTATTATTATTATTATTATTATTATTATTATTATTTATTATTATTATTATTATTATTTATTATATTATTTATTATTATTATTTATTTATTTATTATTTATTATTAAAAAAACATTGGAATCAATAACAATAAAAGACATACAATGAAAACATACTGATAAAAACAATACATTTGTTCCTAGGTATATTATAATAGATGGTACCAAAGCTTCTCCGTACTCACTGCCAAACACTGAATGTGGTTATATTTCAGTTAAACAAGCTTATGGTCAACGAACTATATTTCTGAAACCATCGCAGGAGTGTAGTGGTGAATGTCGTACTGTGTCTATTGTTCTTCATCCCTCTAATATTTGTAAGTAAAAATCAATTAATTGATTGTGAGTGAATATTGTTGAAGAAGATTTCGGGGCTATACATTGATTACAAAGATAGCCTCTTACATAAGTCTACATGAATGTAGGCAATGTTTTGGTAACGTCAGTAGAAAATCGAAACAATGGAGGTACATTTTTCTTTTTTATATGATAGATTTCATTTGCGTGAAAATAAAAATGTTTTAGTGAATGGTTTCACGTGGCAACTCTGTGGACATAAATTGTTTTTTCAATATAATAATAATAATTAAGCTCACAAAAGTTGATAATTCAGCCAATCTGCTCGACCACTAACGCTTAAAATAAAACTACTTGAAATAACTGATCTGATAATTCAGCAACTGTTCTCTAAAACACCTCATGAAAATAAATTAATTATTTACTACAACTTCGAAAAAGATTCAAGTTTTCACTATGAATCTACAGAGCCTAATAACAATGGCCCTCTTCAAACTTAATTGTCCTATGGCATCAAAGGTATTATTATTATGCACATTTACCTGATGACACTGGTTTCTACTGACTGGTAGTTCATTCAGGTACGGGGGACTTTTAAACATTAGATATTATAAATCACAATTCATTACTGGCGTAGAAATAAGGATTAACACTTAAGTATCCTATGTTCTACATAATATGGTGTTACATGCTCTTCGTGCTTCACGTATGCTAGTTTGACCAATTACATATAAGGTCATCAAATTGAAGTTCACTATATGTAACTGCTACAAGGCTCTTAACAACGTCATTAAAATATATCACAATTCCAACCACTACAAGTTCACAATTCTTTAAACCATTCACTTTTAATTGTGAGTTTTTGGTTCCTTTGTATACAGGGTCTTTCTTTTAATGAAACGATTAGCCTTATATGGAAAAGTACAAACAACATTATTGCCAGGAACAAAAAAAATGCTGTAGCAATGGGAACTACAACTTAACTGTCAATGCACAAATAAATAAAAAACTTGGAATAACATTTTGGGGTGACTTCAACTCCGTTTAAATATTATCATAAATGACGTAGCAAAAAACTTGGTCGTCTTTCAAAGCACAGAAGACATTGAAGCTCTACACGTCGTGGAAATTTTTTTATCTTACTTCATAATGGTTTTCCATTTCCAAATAATGACTATTATGCCTGTTGAATATCCCATGTTTCATGAATTTTGCCTCATTGCTCCATATAATATTTGCCAAAAAATTTGCATCTTGACATTTGATCAGCATAAACTCACAGAACATCACTCGGTTTGAGATTTGAATGGTGTACAGGGTGGGCCAAATTGGACACTTTTAAAGGGAAAGTCCTGTTTTCAAACTAGATAGATAAAAACTGATGACGGTGTCTGAGGCTCAATTTTTATGACAAACTTAATGGTGAAAACCGCATATCGATATCTATCATCGTTTTTGAGTTACAGCATGTTTTTCGAAAATGTTCATTTTCGAAAAGTTGCTGTAACTTTTTTCCTGTCAAAAATTCTTTGGTTCTATGAAAACATCCTCGAAGCACTTTTTTATGTAGAATTCAATGGTTTAATTAATTTATTTTTTCAAATTATACATCAACAGTTATTGAAGGAAAAATCATTTTCTAAAATGAGACACCCTGTATATTTCTGCATATTACGATAGAACTTAAAATTACCATTTCAAAAATGTAGCACACTTGACGTTTTACTAGAGTCATCTCTGAAATTCAGAGCTTTTAAGTTTATTCATGTAGACTTCGAAACGCACACTATGAACAAGTAGGCTTTGGACGAAGCGGCGATAAAACAGGAAGCAAGTGTTCACTAGTAGCTATCAATTGTTAGGAAAGAAAGCTGTTGACAGCAGTACTTAAAACTCATAGTTTCAGTAAAAGTGATAACAATTTATACTATATTTACACTAATAAATAAAACCAAATCAATAATAATAATAAAGAACAAAATATTTCTTCAGAAGAAGTGTTAAACATGTCGAAAGTTTGAAGATAAGATCTTTCAACCTTCCCCAAAGGTAAAAGTCCATAGGCGTTAGTTCCGGTGACCTGGCCGGCCAACGGCTGGGTCCTAGGTTGGCTATCCAATTATTGCCTAAATTTGCAGCCAAAAAATTGCAGACAATTGCAGTGTTGTGAAGCGAAGCCCGGTCTTGCTGAAAATATATTTTCCTGAGCTCCATTAGTGGCAATTCGTCAACAAGGGGTTCAATATGTTGCCTTAAAATTTCTAAATACCTCTGAGAAGTTAGAGTGCCATTACAAATGACGGGGTTGATAATTCTATCCCTAAAAACGCCTGCCTATACACTGAATCCAAATCTTCCTTGACTTCTCTGCTTCACAATAGAAGGAGGTTTTTGTTGTGCCCAAGAATGAGATTTATAGCGGTGGAAAATACCGGCACTGCTGACATAAGCTTCATCTGGCCAAATACAATTTGATAAAAAATCAAGCACTTACAATTTTCCAGAAACCAGTGGCAAAAATCCATGCGGCGTTCAAAACCTCCTGGTCTAAGTTCATGAACTCTTCTGGGCCTGTATGGCTTGAATTTATACTTTTTCAAAATTCGCCTAACGTTAGTTCTTGGTAGGCCTGTTGTAATTTTTAAATTTCGCATTGACGTTTTCGGATTATTTGCAACAGCTCTTAAAACGATTATTTCTTTCAATTCCCTATCCCTAGTTGATGCATGTGATTTTGGCCTTATCTTTTCAAATTGACCACCATCAATTAGGTTGTGTCGCAATCTTACGAAAATGTCTCTAAAACGTTGCCTTCTATCTGGATACCTCTCGCAATACAAATTGTTTGCTGCATCTACATTTTCCGCGGTTAGTATAAAACAGACTATCATATCCCATTTTTCATAATTATCATAGTTCATTGCAAATGTGTTTGAAAAATGAATAAAAACCACAAATTGAAGAGCGTCTTTACTACTTCTATCAAAATTTGACAGCTACTAGTGAACACTTGTTTCCTGTTTTATTGCCGCTTCGTCCAAAGCCTACTTGTTCATAGTGTGCGTTTCAAAGTCATCATGAATAAACTTAAAAGCTCTGAATTTCAGAGATGACTAGTAAAACGTCAAGTGTGCTATATTTTTGAAATGGTAATTTTAAGTTCTATCGTAATATGCAGAAATATACAGGGTGTCTTATTTAAAAAAATGATTTTTCCGTCAATAACTGTTGATGTATAATTTGAAAAAATAAATTACTTAAATCATTGAATTCTACATAAAAAAAGTGCTTCGAGGATGTTTTCATAGAACCAAAGAATTTTTGCCATCAGTTTTCATCTATCTAGTTTAAAAACAGGACTTTCCCTTCAAAAGTGTCCAATTTGGCCCACCCTGTACAAGTTGATAACAAAAAGCTTTATACTTATGATTTTTCAAAATTCTATAAACTGATGAACACGATATATCGAAATGTTTTTCAGTATTGTTTATGGATGCTGTTGGATAAGCTTCAAAAAATGCCAAAACATTGATTACCATATCTTCATCTACTTTTACGGTATTCTTTCTGACTCTTTTAGTAGTAAAAGTTCCCAAATTTTTTCAACGCGGCATTAAAATATTTCCTTGTTGGCCTTCTTCTTGTTGGGAAAACGCATATTGAACATATCTAAAGTCGATTTACGTTCTTATGGCATTCTCCATAATTTATTATTAGGTTCTAATTTTCTTCGTTAGAAAAATTAGCCATAATGAAAATAACTTGAAAACGGTACCAATTTTAGGTATAGGACAATGCCATATCAATCGAAAAGAAATTTTGTCTACAATTAATTTCTGAAGTAAAAAAAGAGGCATTCCATTTTGAAAAACCGAGTTTTTTGAAAAAACTGAAAAAAGAAATGTATTTAAATTGTGAAGACCCTGTAAATTATTATAGGAAATGATTATAACTTTTAGAATGGGCTCATTTACTAAAATTTTTAAATCGGTTTTAACTCCCGTAAGACAAAGTACTAATAGTAAAATTAAGATTCTGAAAATTTCATATCAATAGGATATTCCATTCTTCTAATATAACCATTTGAATAAGCGCGGCGAAGTCTACACTGTGACGTCACCGCATACGAACTTTAAGGCAGACTCATGACAGACTCGTCAGATCGTCGGCGTCGGTCGTGTACTCGTGTGCATCACATCGTATCTATTTGGTAGTGTCGTACAAAGTTTGAATGTTTTTGCTTTTATAAAATTAAATCACCAATGTTTGGAAGAACAAGAAAAAATTATCTTGATGAAATGGGTAATATTACATCCAAGTTTTATCATCAGATTCAAATGCAGATGCACCTCACTGGAAAACAAAAAGCGATATTTGTTGTAGCTGATCCAGATTTTGAATCAAATAAAACAATTTCTTTTAAAACTTATGAATATGATGCAAGTTTTGTTCATGACGTACTAAATAGGATTGTTTGTTTTTGGGAAAAAGCAATATTCAATAAAATTTGATTTGTGAAGTGTTGGTGCATTATTTTATTAAATAATTTTGAACATTACTAACACCACAAGCTATAATAATAATATCGTCTACATATTTTACTAAATTTAGGTTAACACAGGCATGTGGTTTTAAAATGCCAAATTCTCGTATTCTTGAAATAACTCGTTCGATATGGATTCTCAAACTAGCAATTTTTTTACAGTCTTAACTTGTTCTTTGGTATTTTTTTCCTTGGACGAAACAGACGGGGGTCTTACTAGAAAATTATTTCTAGTTAGGAGTAGTTCATCGATATGTTTGAAACCTCTGTCTGCCATTACATGAGCACCATTTTCTAGCAGGTCCAAGAATCCTGATTCTTCTACAATCATTTTGTCACTGGTACGTCCTCCAAAGCCATTAGACACGAACGAAATTAAATCATCTGGTGTACAACCAACTAAATATTTCACTGTAAGATAGGATCACTCGGCTTTTGAATAGAAATTTCAAAACAATCTATAATACATTGTACTTTTTTATATCTAGTACGAAATGGTATTGGAAGACATTTTTGCACTTCCAACAGAGATTTCCACTGAACAAATGGCTCAAAAAATTGAGCCATCTTTGGCAAATAGTTATGAATAGTTACACAAACTGCTGTCACTGACATACAAATGTCATATGCTAGAACTGAATAAGGCAGGTTCAGTTTAATTTTTTGAAATGTCACATAAACACCAATTTTTTTAATTTGGCATTTAGAATTTATCATCTCTTATCAAAAACAATGATGCTGCTGGTATCCCAAGGTAGAGTTTTGGGTTTCGTTCTATAATGAATATAGCTCTCTTTTCAACGTTTTCTCTTTGATTCGCTGTGATATCGATACAGCCGCTAGAATCAGATATTTCAAATGAACCAGATGAAGACGTCACTTCATCACTGCTACTTGAAGAAATATCTGGCAAAAAAGAGAGATTCAGTTTGTTTTCCGGTAACGTCTTGGGAAGGTATTTTCTGTTACACTGTGTTTCTTTTGATAACATCAAAGGCTTTATATTAACTTGTATCTTTTTAGAGGTGTGGAATACTGGGTTTTCTAATTTGGTTTGATCGTGTTTGGCATCCGTTTCAATTGGTAAAAAATTATCTAACTAACTTTAGAAGTACTTGGTTGGTCGAGATCCTCAATAATCGCCTGCCGTTGTCCTTTAAGGTACGCACTGCGATGATCTAAACTGTGTGTCAGGGTTCGTTTTTTTTACAACATTGGATTTTAGCTTCACTGGAACATTCTTCATCATTTTAAAATACATGAAGTTTTCCATGTCAGTTTCGAGCTGAAACAAAAAGTTACATATAAACGCACGAAAAATGTCTGGTTTCTACAATAAATATAGAGGTTGGCCCAACGAAAAGTATGCACCTCGATTTTCAGTTATTAAAATAAAAATCTGGAAAATCTCTAAGACACGTCGATTTGTGATTTCAGGAGGACATTTTTTTGTAACTTCAACCCTTCAACTTCAACTTCTAAACAGGGATGACAGCTACCTCCAAGTTTTTTAATCGGAAGGGGTCAAGTAATATCTAATTTAAATACTGAAAATCGAGGTGCATACTTTTCGTTGGGCCACCCTGTATATAAAGATTATAGAAAATATCTTTGCCGCCTTCAGTTAAATAAAAGTCTTCGCACGAAATCTTGAAGAGCGTGAGCGTTATTAACATTGACAAAAAGTTCTGTGGTTCTGATTGAAAGAAAACAAGGATATCAGTTTATCAACAACGGAATACTTACATTAAAATGGTCTTCACAAACAAAGTATGTGGACTTTTCAGTAAACACTTTGACTCTCTTCATACTTTTCTGCCACTGTTTTCGTTTTTTTGCATCCTTAGGAATGGAAATAAATGTTTTATTAGGTGTTTTAATCTTAGTACTTTTACACTCAGGAACTACACAATATTTATAGCTTCTCTTTTCCTGGTTTTTATCCATAGTGACGAATTGTTCAAACACTTTCTAAACATTCTTATTTCACCATAACGTCAATGTTCAGAATGTACCAAAACGTGTATAATAATGAGACACAACACTATTAGCAGCCGTTGTCTGATATCGACTATCCGACATCGCACGGTCGCGGCGTGAGAGTTCCTATCCGATGACGTCACGCTAGAATTTCGGAGAGGCGTGCGGTAATCATGTTTATATTTTTTTTTAGGCAACTTATAGTCTTCGCTGGAATTTAATTTTTTGCACAGGGTCTTAAAAATATATATCCTTCCCGTTGGTGAAATAAAAAAAAAATTGAAAATGAGCCCATTACCAGCATTTTGTATAGGTTCCTTCAAAATTTCATTGTTATGTCAAATATTCTCTGAGATACAAAGCGTCAAAGTACCACCCAGAGGGTAATAGATATTGCTTCATAAACTGACATTAATTTTCAAAAAGGAATCTAAATGTTGAATGAAAAAGGGGGGTTGCCATTTAAAATAAGGAAGTTGGTAACTACTTCCGGTATAACCGGAAGCGTTAGAAAACTGCCACTATTTTAAAAAAGTAGTCCATGGTTGAGTACCTTCGTGTGTAAATTTTTATAAGCGTAACATTTGTACTTTCCCATATAAGGCTCTTTAAAAGAAAGACGCTGTATATACATTACGGTTTTTGTTGGATTTCATTTCAAACCATTTTTTTGAGACAAGTATAACACATTATTCAAATCTTCATTAATAAATTTTATCCATATGATAACTTCTAATGGTGAAAGGGCACATACAGTTTAGTGTCATCATCACTCAAATCTACCACAAAAATTTCGAACAATATATGTCCTAGGATTCTTCCTTCAGGTACACCATTGTGTGTATACTGAAGAGTCGAGCTTGACCTGTTGACTTCAACAAACTAATATCTGTCACAAAGATAACTGTAAAATCAGCCCACTGATGCTTCCTGGAATTAATGAAAGTGTAGTAGCCTCCAGTAATGAATGACATATCAGATCGAAGGCCTTACTATAGCCTAGCAGTACCAACAGAGCAATCATAGATTTGTCAACTAAGTCATTATTGATTTTTAGCACGTTCAATTACTTATAATGTTACCATAGTTAAAATAATTGAGAGCAACATACAGGGCCGGCCTAAGGCGAAAATTGCAAGTGTGCTGGACTCAAATTTTATGCCCCTCCCGGGGGGTCTGGGGGCTATGGAATTTTTTAAAATTTAAGGTCCAAAAACACAGTTTTTGTGCACTTTTGCGCATTGTAGAACATTAAATTTATGTATGACAATTTGATTCATTATTGATTGACTTGATATGTTCAGTACTCTTCCTTGTACTATAACCACTATTATGTCAAATAAACTAATGAAAGCTTAACTCTAGGTAACGTTGCAATGATTTTTATGCTTATACTGCAATTACTCTAAGAATAAATACCTAGCTAATGCGGGAATCACCGGACCTAAGATAAATTTCCATATGTCATGGGTTAAAGAAAATAAAGCAACAGAACATAGTGAACCAATAATTACAGTGTTTATTAATGGCGCAAATACAAAAAAAAATTATTAACTATTAGGACACATAGTCTCTTTTATTATACATTTTATACAAGGGCTTTTCTTGCTTTCATTTCGGAGAATGAATTTACTATCTTAATTTCAGACGCCAATTGGCTAGAAAAGCAAAGTCGGGGTGGGGGAGGGAGGCAGGAAGATGAGTCACAACACTTTCCGCGTCCCGCCACGAGACGACTGTTCTACTTACCTTGGACCTTGGTCAAGGGCATCAGACTGTATTTCAGTCTTTGTTCAGAACTCATTGTGGTAGCCGGGTAGATCTTCGGTTTTACCTTGAATTTTAACTATAATAGTTTTAAGACAAAATTCCTAGTCGGCGGCAAATCATTGGAAGCTTGAGATTTTTAGCTGTGTGAATTAATTTTTCAATCCACAAACTGGCAACGACGCTGGGCGAGGGGTGCAGAGGGGAGTGTATAGCTGTTTAGTGTCCAAGCTTCCAATGATATGCCGGCGAGTATAGTTTAAATATATCTGCCCAATATTCAAATCAGTTTCTAAAATTTTTCCAAATTTATTATTTTTTTTACAAAAATTGGTCAATTTAATGCCCCTCCAAAAAGTTTGAGTGTGCGGCTGCATACTTCGCACACCCCTTAGGCCGGCCCTGGCAACATATTTTATTACAATGTCTGTATTTATAGAGTAATTATTGCTTCTGTATCTTTTCAGTGTTGTATAACTGGTGGTATTGGCGTCCCATAAGTCTTCCAACTGAAAATTCCACAGAAATTTCAATCTTATACATAAGCTCATATTGTTAGCCTCAATTTGCCAGTTTTTAAACAGCTCATAATATTGTTGATAATATATTTTAGATATATTTATAACCTGAATATGTATTTCATGAAAGTATTTATTATTATATATGTATTGAATATATAAGAGTTTTTTCATTCTACTCTTCGCTTTTACACTCTTTTAAATTCAACAAATTGAAGTTTAATTAATCACTTCAATTTCAGTATTATGGAGTTTATTACAGGTATTCATGTTGAATATTTTTAGCAGTGTTAAAATTACAAATTTATAACATTGATAAGACAACTGAGAATATTAATTATAAAGTTTTCACGCATACTACATCAATTTCGTTTTATCTACTCCCTCAAATTGATAATAATATTTACGAGTATTTAGAATGTTTTCACAACTCTGTCGTTATTAATCATCAAAATTCCAGTTTGCAGGAAACGGAATTTCAACCATTTGTTCAGTTCCTGAACTGGTGGGCCATCTATAAACGTTTACGGGGTGAGAGGGGCCGACAAAGTGTGGAGACAAGTCTTAAGCTTCTGACGTCAAAAATACTTCAACTTCAACAAATATTGCGAAATATGTGACGTCACACCAGGGGCGGAAAGCTCACAAATGTAATCACCCGAAACAAGGGGGCTCCAAAAATCATTGAATTCGTGTGACATTATTTATGAATGGCCTCTTATTGAAGTTGATGCTGTAGATTGCTCAATTCAGATGCTGAAGTATATTTTAGTAAAATATATATATTAAATACCTGCAAGCGGAGTTATTCTTCCAAAATCAAATAATGCTCCCTTACCAAGGGAGCTGGTTATATTTATTCCCTGACGAGAATTCTACATTCACAAACCAACTACTATCTGGATAACAACCCAGAGCGCTCTCCAAGGATATTGGAAATCAACAATTCCCCGCTTGGATCGTAAATGCAGTATCCCGTCGGGAGAATACATACTTCCTGGCATGAAATGTCTACTCTGCAACTGTGGTGTATGTGTGGGAATATGTTGGAAAATTATTATTATTATTATTACAAAAGTTGAGAGTTAAGGTTAACCTATAAACTCAAAAATATAAACATAAAATTGAAACTAAGAAAGAATTCGAGAAGTGATACAAACATATAAACTGATAAACAAATCAAATGAGCTGAAATTGAAATTAAATTTAATTTTATTTAAATTTATAAACGATGAAGTTCAGACCATCTATCCAGAGAGTTCTTGAAGGAATTCACCGTTTGTGATAACACAATCTCAGAGGGAAGCCGATTCCAGATTTCGAAGACTCTGTTGGGGAGAAAGTTGCTCCTCACTGTTGTCCTGAAGTTCTCTTTAACCAGCTTGTAGCAGTGTCCTCTCAATGCCCGATTCTGATTGAGTGGAAAGAGGTACGTCATGTCTGTTCCGAAGAGAGAGTGAAGCGCTCTATATGTGATTATCAAGTCACCTCTCAACCTGCGTTCCGAAAAAGAAGGCAACTGAAACAACCGCAGCCTAGTCTGATAGTCCGGGCGAATTCTACCAAACGGAATACGTGTGCTCCACCTCTGCACGGATTCTAAGAGTTCCTGATCTCTGTTCAGATTTGCCCACCATACTGGGCCCGCATACTCAAGAATAGGTCGCGCGTAAGTTGTGTAGAGAGTCCTGCATGTGGCAAGATCACATCCAGCGAAAGTTTTGGATAGTAGATAAGTAAATAGCTGGATACAGCAATTGAAATGTGGGTAGACCAATTTAAGTTCTCAGTGACTGTAACACCCAGGTCACAATGTTGCGAGACACTAGCCAGCCTCTGCTGGTCGATTAAGTAAGCAATCTTAGGATTTCCCTTACCAATATGAAGCACACAACACTTATCGATATTGAGAGGCAACAACGACTCCTCACACCACTTGGATAAATTATCAAGGTCATTTTGGAGGTGTCCTGTATTGACTAGTGGATAGTTACTGAGTTTCGTGTCATCCGCGAACATTGCACAGCTGGATATAAAAATACGAGGGAGCTCAGAAGTGTACAACAAAAACAAGATGGGACCCAGTACGGAACCCTGGGGAACACCACTACGGACGTTTATACCGGAAGAGGAGAAACAGTCACCGGCCCTAACTCGAAACGTACGGAATGACAAAAATGATTTAATCCAAGAAAGTAGATGACCTCTCACTCCCAAGAACTCAAGTTTCCACAGGAGCCGGCGGTGGGGGACACGATCAAACGCTCGTGCAAAATCGAGGTACACAACATCTACGGGAGTGCCAGAATCAACACATCTAGTCCAATCGTCAACACAGGAGAGAAGGTTTGTGATGGTGGACCTACCTGGAAGAAACCCACGTTGCTCTTTCGGAATTAAGTTATTTTGATACGCAAACTCTAACAGCTTATCACTAATAATTCTCTCTTGTAGCTTGCAGACATTTGATGTCAAGCTTACTGGTCTGTAGTTACTAGCAGACAGTTTATCGCCTTTCTTGAAAATGGGAGTAACACCTATTTCAATGTTTACAAATGCATTTTTACCTCTACACATACCTGCTTGTGTACCTACCTTTTTTTATGACATTCCAATACTAACTTGATTGTCACTTTTTAGTACAAGTACTTATAGTTACCGGTTCCTCAGTCCCACTGTCACTGTCAGAAAAAAGTCATAAAATGCTAGTACTTTATCAGCTACATAAGCCAGTATTAATCCTCTGAACCCTACCCACATTTCCTATGTTCCATAAATATCCCGTCTCACCTATCCTTAATGCACTTGTACACACAAGTCTATCATCTGATCTGGCTGAAGGAGTTAATCCCACACTCAAGCTGCCCGCCTCCCTGACACATACTTCAGGGAGGAATGAAACACGTGTGTTTCCTTTTTTTTCAGCTACAATATCCCTAGGACATTGATAATGGACGACATAAGGTACTTGCGTTTTATAATTTTTCCAAGACAGTGACTGTGAGACTGAGGAACCGGTAGCCGGTAACTAATAATTGAATTAAATTTGGAATGTCATAAAATAGTGGGTAAACAAACAGGTGTGTTTAGAGATAAAAATTAAGTTGTAAACATTCAAATGGGTGATATTCTGCAACAATGAGGTCAAATTGAAAAAGTAGGACAGCAAAATGTACAGATTAAACAGCCCTTTGAAATTATATATAAATTCTCGAAAATCACAAGGAGGTTTAAAACGGATTTAAATACCACTCTTGCACCTCACTGTTGACTTTTGGTAATAAGTTATAGTCTTTTATTTTCGGGAAAAATAAGTCTAATGAAGTTTAAAATTCAAAATAAGCAAATTCAATTATGCAAGTTGTAAAACATATCACTAGCAATTAGTAATTATAAATTATATCCTGTAGTAAGTCAACATTTAAAAATTTCTAGAAATTTTATAATTGTTCTCTGATTTATCAGATAGATTTGATTGTTGATTTAAACTCTTTGGTTATCGAAATCTCAGTTGATTTAACTGAGCTGATTACAATGCGATTAGTTTGCTTCACTGTTAAAACTTATCACGATAGTATTCGTGAATTTATTTGTCATTTTCATTGCACATTTTCGTTTTCGAAACATAATTTATTACTTTGTGCAATCAGTGCATTGTTAACAATGAACATCTTCGCAGTTGAGTATGTATTTCCGAAAGGTCTTGGGCAATCTTAGGTACATATTGAATAACATTGAAAACGGTGAAAATCGAATGTCCTTACCCTATATATATATATATATATATATATATATATATATATATATATATATATATATATATATATATATATATATATATATATATATATATATATATATATATTTAGTTATATATATATGTATATTATTATATAGAAATATATATATATATATATATATATATATATATATATATATATATATATATATATATATACATATATATCCTAGGATGTACTGGTATAGTTATTTACACCAGAGGGTCCCAAACTTATATATGTAATTAATACACTATTAATTATTAGGTTTACATCACATTGTAATATGATAACAGTCGTGATATAATTAGACTTAAACGTTAATAACGTAACGTAACTTCTGCAATGACAATCACAAAATAGTCATAATTTTAATGGGAGTGATGTTCTTGATGGATTGACAGCAAATTATCAATATTTGGCTTCAGTTTTGTTAGAAATAACCGCATATCTGCTCCTTTTTTTCTGTTAAAAAGTTGGTAACGACACTAAAACTTTTTTCGACACGATATGACGAGTGAAACGTTATCATTAGCTTTTTCGCATTTCCCCATAGTCCAGGATATTTTTCGGGTATTTCAGCCTGCAGCCAAAATGTTTGATACCATATTTTTAAATTTTACCTTCAGCACTATTAGTGCTAAGCTTGAGTAGCTTCTCTTGCAATATCACATTCTCTACTTCCGTTTCATCAAATGGATTTATGATCCATGGTGGTATTTCCATCGTCAGAATATCTTCACAAGTGATTCTGCAGTCATCATGCAGGGCAATTAAATGTTGAACGCATGTCTGAATATTCTCATCAAGGAATTCTACCTGCGACAAAGTACTTACTTTTTCCGACACTGGCAAACACTATCATCGATTCACTTTACTTTACTTTACTTTTCTTCTCGAAATTCAGGAAACAAATGAGTAACGTTTAGCATTGGCATTCGTATTTATATTGGTGAAGAATCAAACAACTTCATGCAAGATTGCAAGCAAGATAGGTGAAGTCAAGCCAATATTTTAGTTCTTCACTATCGAAACCAGATAAATTTTCGTGGACTCCCGCTAACGAATTGTGAACCCCCATTATTTTGTCACGCCAACGTAGACCCCCTTTGAGTCTCCCGTGGAGCCCTGAGGGTCTTTAGGAATCAATGGTTTAAACCATAATTCGACACACCTCAGTAGAATTATAAAATGCATTGCTCTACACAATAATGATAATCTGAAAACAAAATCATTTTCATGGCAAACTATGCAAAAACACTACTTCCTATTTTGGGTCTAGTGAAGAATTTCTCTCAAAATATACAGAAAAGTCATCATAACTTGAAAACCATCAGACATAGGTATAGGAAACATTGATCAATGCTGAGTTGATTTTTACTTCATTTAGTGAAAAAAAATTGCATTCCATTTGAAAAAAAATATTTATGGGTACTTCAAATTTCCCAAAGGGTTTCTCAAATTTGAAAGGTTTCCAATAGTTTCTCTCTAATTATGAACATATCAGGCAGATCGATTCTTTTTCACACTGACTCTTGAAAATGATTCCGATATATTCAAAAATGACAGTTATAGATTCCCAAAGAGGAAGGTGCAAACTGAAAAACATTTGAAAAAAGCTGCTATCCAGATACTGGAACGGGTTAACTCCAGGGTTCTTTATATATATATATATATATATATATATATATATATATATATATATATATATATATATATATATAATATATGTATATATATATATATATATATATATATATTATATATATATATATATATATATATATATATATATATATATATATATATATATATATATATATATATATATATATATATATATTTATGTTCAAAAATATTTCCGGTTCACGGAATGATCCGCGTGAAAGATTTAAAAAATCTCGACGTTTCGACTGTTGACTCTGAAGAGTAGGCAGGTTGAGACTTCAGAGTTGACAGGAAGCAGTACGGTTAGTGGAGTAGGCAGGTTGAGACCACGCAATCGTATTGTTTCCGATTCCTCCCAATTCAATTCGTGGAGTAGGCAGATTGATGCCACGATTCTGAATTATTCCCCTTTCAATTCTTCTGAAGATGGCTTCGCAAAAGGAGCCGAAACGTCGAGATTTTTCAAATATTTCACGCGGTTCATTCCGTGAACCAAGTTTTTCATATATATATATATATATATATATATATATATATATATATATATATATATGTCTTTTCTATTATACTACTCCACGGCCTTTAACATAAACAAAATTGATTTCTGGATACAATTGTTTTGTTGTAGAAAAGAGGGATCTAACACTTTTTCCTCTCTTTAAAAAAAAAAAGCTAAGTTTGGGTTTACAATTGGATTGGACCAAAACCTAAGCTTTTTTTGACGGTGAGGAAAATGTTAGATCCTTCTTTTCCACGTCAAAACAATTGTATACAGAAATTAATTTTGTTTAAGTTACATCCGTGGAGTCTTATAATATAAAAGACCTATATATATTCAAATTCGAGTCTATGCATAGGCATTTCGATAACGGTGAGAGATAGAGGGATAATTAAATGTGGGCAAAGTGGCATATTTCAGTAGTCAATTATATGGATAAAAAAATCTGATCTAGCTTTTTTAGTTCTGGAGTTATACAGGAAAAATCGAAAATTTCGAAATTATTCTTTTGCCTATATCTCTTTATTCCAGAAATTTTCTACAAACAAATTGTCACTTTGCCATTGCAACTTTTTGTAGGCTATCCAAATATCTGAAAAAAATGCATATACGGATATCGTACACATCGTACTCAACTTTTAATTTTCAAATACGGACCTGTATTTTTTATTGCATTATTTTGAATGCCAAAGAGTCATGTTTCATATTGTCGTAGTATTTTCATCTGAATTTTAGAGAGTTCTGGAAATATTGAGAAATTACAAGCAAAATAAATTTTTTTTTTCAAATTTCATCTGTAAATAAAAAAAAATATCATAGAATAAATTATAGAATGCCTAGTATTACTTCAATATTTCCAAAACATTTTGTGATTTAGATAAAAATAAAACGCTAATATGAAACATGACTCTTGGCATTTGAAAAAATGCAATAAAAAATACAGGTCCGTATGTGAAAATGAAAATTGGGGGTGGCCCAATGTGTACGATACCCTATATATACATTTTATTCAAATATTTGAAAAGGCTACAAAAAGTTGCTATGGACAAGTGGAAAAATTAGAAAAAAAAATCTTCGTAAAATAAAAAGGTATAGGCAAATGAAGAATTTCGAAATTCTCGATTTTTCCTGTATAACTCCAGAACTAAAGAAGCTAGGTCAGATTTTTTCAATTCATATAATTAACCTCTGAATTACGTTACTTTGCCCCCATTTAACCAACCCTCTATTTCTTACCGTTATCGAAATCCCCATGCATACACTCGAATTTGAATATATGTATATACATATACATTCATATGTATATATACATATACATACACATAGACATACACATACACATATACATATACATATACATATACGTATACGTATACATACACATACACATACACATACACATACACATATACATTTACATCGTTTTTAAACGACAAGCTCAACTCTTAAACTATGATAATAGATAAAAAATACTGTTAAATATTCATATAATTTGACATTACAAAAATCTATTATCCTAATAAAAATAGGTAAATGTGGTCATTGCATGAACAATATAGGTAAGATTCTATCCTTTGTTTCAAAATAAACAACATATTGATATCATTGTCTTCATTTTTAAAGGAGGGTTCATTGAATGCAATTGTGCCAGTAAAAATTGCATCATTTATTTATATCAAAATCATATCCGTTTTTCAGATTTGTTTACATTCAAAAATTTCCTGATAATTTGGATGATAAAATTAATCCCATAACATTGACCTTTTCCATTTTCCTCAAATATATAAAACTGTTCACGAAACTGCCATAATATCAGTAGCAGTGAAGTATCTCACAATGGGATATTTTATATTGGTGTTCTTTCTCCTAGTGAGTATCAAAAGTTAATAATTAGATTAGATTTAACTAATTACAGAATTTAATATTATTTAAACGTTGCAATTAATTTTCAAACCGTGAAATACATTTCTATATATTCTATATAATTTTTATCGGAGAGCATCTTTGTGACAGTGGAACATAAATTTGACGCTATATGCATGGTTTTTAATAATCGTAAGCTTTCTGAATTTCAGAAATGAAAAAAATTACAAACATAATCTTGCAAAAAAATTTGCCGCTGGCACTCCTTATCGAAATTAATTAATTTTTGTGATGATGCCATTGAAAATGCGGTATTAATTGATATATTGTTTTATCTAGTATAACAGTATAACCATTGGTGTTAAAAAACTTGACGTACTTATAATTATATCATTCAAACAATCTTGTGCAGTCATTGAAGCGTAAAATAGGTTTTTACCTTCGAAATTTTTTACTATGAACCGATTTACATGAAATTTTGGAATTAGGCTTATCTTACCCTTAACTTCAAAAGTGATATTGACCTGAACTCCGTTTTCACCCTGGGGGTGGTTGCCACCCCTTTTCGGTGATGGAATTTTTAAAAAAATAACCTCGGATATCAATAGATGACCTAATTTTAGGCAAACAATGTCCCATAAAGTTTTTTCAGAAACCCAATACTTTTCAAGTTATTGGCAATTGAAAATTCGGAATTTTCAGATTACTAATGTTTAGTTTACTAAGTAGAAAAAAATACGATTAGTTTTTGGGCCTTAACTACTTCAATTTTGAAGCTATCACAACTTATGAAAAACCATTTTAAAGGTAATTAAAAGAGCTACAACTTTTTTCATTACGATATGTAGTGAAAAACCCTTTATTTTGAAACGGTGAAGGGTCAAAGGGCTCGAGAGAGACTGTGATTGCGCTACCACGCGCTCTTTAAACAATCATATCTCCGTCAATTTTCGTGTGACATGGGAAAAAAACCAAAATTTTTGTCAAAAAAAAATCTACAATTTTTATTATTACACTTTTTTACGTATCTTTCATTATTTTTGAGATATTATGAAAAGAAGGTGTTTTTTTTGAAAATTAGAAAATTTTTTTTTCCTCAAAATCTTGATTTTTTCGAAAATATGTATTCCAAAGCAACCAAACTGCTAGAATCCATCAAACACTTTATATTAAAGTTAATTCTAGACGGAATAAGATTAATTTTAATTTTG
This sequence comes from Cynegetis impunctata, assembly GCA_030704885.1. Lineage (NCBI taxonomy): Eukaryota > Metazoa > Arthropoda > Insecta > Coleoptera > Coccinellidae > Cynegetis > Cynegetis impunctata. The sequence goes on from JARQZK010005068.1 coordinate 836,176, forward strand.
GTGGAAATGGCACTTATGAAACCCATTGATTTTTTTCATTACAGCTCACTCATTCTACGTGCAAAAGATTTTTAACAGTGCTCATTTCAAAGCTTATTTCAAGCACTATAAAATCCTTTTTCATTAGCATGCATAAAATTTATTCACTTTCCGCTAGATGGCATTGAATACATCGATTAAATTTCGGACAAAATAAAAAACGGCTTTGATCTTCAATATCTCGCTTAATATTGCACTTAGAACACTCTATAAAAAACCAATTGGTTCATTTTTTTACCTGCTACAAGTTTGTTCATTACAATATTATCCTTAAAATGCATATTTTTGGAGATATTTGCAAAAAAACGTTGAAAATCGTGGGAAAATTATTTTGAAAAAAAAATTCCACCACCGAAAAGGGGTGGAAACCACCCCCAGGGTGAAAACGGAGTTCGGGTCACTATCACTTCTGAAGTTAAGGGTAAGATAAGCCTAATTCCAAAATTTCATGTAAAACGGTTCAAAGTAAAAAATTTCTGAGCTAAAGAGCTTCAATGACTGCACTATCTTTTCTAATCTAATAAGCAGTTGCAAAGGTGTGAATAATCAATGGAAAGCATGGATTAAAATAACGAAATAATATTTCGTCGGCAAATTAATCTTTGCCTATAAGTTTATTATCGATACAGTTAAACCTTTTAACCATCGCAAAAACATTTTTCGTCAGAATATTTTCTCTTAGGTCCTTCCAATTTTAGTTTTATGCATTACTTTGTTAATTTATCCTGCCTCTTATTTTTGATGGATTTGTTTGGTTGTTTATGACCCAAGCATAGTATTCTCTGATAATACTGGTAAATAAATTTTTAAAACAGTAGTCGAAAAAAATATATATCAATTGGTCAGCAAAGCAGAATTAGTATCCCGACTGAATTAAGCCTCGCATCGGCTACTATGAACTGCCAGATTTGGCAGCAGTCAGTCTACTACTTCGTTGCCCAGATGAAAAAATAACTATAGGTGGTGGTGGATAGTTTAGCCGTTACAGCGACTCTTAGCACGAAGCTTGTATGGATGTTCCATCTGTTAGAATCTGGTTCCTAATAAAAAAAAAGCTTGAGCAGACGAGGTTTATAACTAAAATCGTATTCTTCTCTAATTTTTGTTTTTTCTTACATACAAATTCTCAAAAGTCAATTTGGAGGGGCTGAATACTTGCACAAAGCTTGAAATCAAAATATATTGTTCATAATTAATTTCCACATATTTGGCCACTGGTTTGAAAAATTTCCGTTCATTTACCTCCCCGCTAATCCCTGACTCAAAGTTTGAAGATGAAATTTTTTTCAACTGAATTTACCCAAATTTTGATAATTTTATTTTGTATGACTTAACACCCCATATAATTTCAGCTCATTTCGTCTGATGGGGGTCCCTTGATATGTCGAAATGTACCGGGAAACATTGCTGTTATCCCAAGAATAATACCTAATTATATATATATATATCCTCCCAAAAAAAACCGGCACCCTGTTTTTTTTTGATATATTTGATTATTTATAACTTTTTTGTTTTTATTCCGATTTTCGCAATTCTTTTACCATTTTATAGATAATTTTATTAGGAGAGTGCTTATTTTTATAAGTTATGGGTCATGCTCAATAGGGCGATATTATACCGGGTTAATCAAATCGTGTTTTTTTGTTCTAAGTTTTAAACACCCTGTGGGGATATTTGGGCTGGTATTTTTTATACTAACAATTTCTTAATAAAGGTGCATGTATTCCTAACATTTCCTTTTTTGACACATTACATTATCTCTATTATTAGAAGAGATACGACGATTTAAAAAATAACTCTGATGATAACATTATTTTATTAGACCACTAGTTATAATTAAATCAAGTTAATTTTATAAGTATCAGAATTTGACAGCCCTCAAAATAATTTCTAATAAATATTAATGTCAGCATGGTGTTAACTCCAACAGACGTAGCAAAAATTGTTGCTTTAATAGAAGAGGGTCACAACAAAAGTTATGTGGCTCGTACGTTGGGATTTCCAAGGGCCACGGTTCAAGATGCTTGGAATAGATACTTAGAAACGGGAAATTTTACTAGACGGCAAGGATCTGGAAGAACGAGAAAAACGACTGCAGCTGACGATCGCTTCCTTGTGGTAAGATCCTTAATGGACCGAAGAGCAACTTCCGTGACTTTAAAAAATGAGTTGCGAATGATACGTGGGGTCAATATTAGTGACAAAACGGTTCGAAGGAGGTTAAACGAAGCTGACCTCCGTTCACGTAGGCCGGCAAAAAATCCACAATTACTTCAGCATCATCGACGAGATCGGTTGCGATTTGCCAAGAATTGGACTGTGGAGCAGTGGAGTAATGTTCTCTTCACAGATGAGTCAAGGGTTTGTCTTCGGTCGCCGGATGGTTGTGAGCGTATTTATAGAAGACCAAAGGAAAGATTTGCCGAATGCACCATAACATAGCTAATATCTTATCATGGTGGTTCTGTTATGGTGTGGGCGGGTATTTCAACTGCTGCACGAACCGAACTAATATTTGTCGACAATGGAGCACTTAATGCACATCGCTACATTGAAGACATTTTTCAATAGGCTGAGTTCCATTTGCTCCCTTAATTGGTGACCAATTTATACTGATGTATGATAACGCTAGGCCACATGTTGTGCGGGTGGTTAATGAATATTTAGATGAGGTTGGCATTCAACGGTTAGAATGGCCTGCATGCAGTCCGGATTTGAACCCGATTGAACATTTTTGGGATCAGATGAAAAGAGCTGTTCGTCGTCGCCCTATGCAGCCAGGCACTTTACAAGAGCTAAGAATAGCACTTTTCGAAGAATATAATTTAATTCCTCAAGAAAGAATCGTCACACTTATTGATTCATTTCCTAGAAGAATGCGCTCTGTTATTGAAGCTAGAGGAGGTCATACGCATTATTAATTTTTTTTTAAAACTTTATTACTGTTAAAAAAAAATCAATGAAAAATGCTTTAAAATAATGTAATTTGGAAAGTTTTATTTTAAAAAATCGTATCTCTTCTAATAATAGAGATAACGCAATGTATCAAAAAAGCAAATGGTAGGAATACATGTAACTTTATTAAGAAATTGTTGGTATAAAAAATACCAGCCCAAATATCTCCACAGGGTGTTTAAAACTTAGAACAAAAAAACCCGATTTGATTAACCCGGTATATTACCACCCTATTGAGCATGACCCATTACAAAATAAGCACACTCCTAATAAAATTATCTATAAAATGGCGAAAGAATTGTGAAAATCGGATTAAAAACAAAAATGTTATAAAGAATTAAATTTATCAAAAAATCCAGGGTGTCGGTTTTTTTTGTCTGGGAGTTTATATATATATATATATATGACATCAACATTTTCAATCCTCTAACTCATCGTGGAGGGGAGTTGGGAGTGCAAACATTCTATTTTTTTTTTAGTAAAAAACGTAAAATTTTTTTCGCATCTAAAAAGAGCATCCAACTGTAGCGCCGCGAGCAGTTGCTATGTTACGTCCTACTCTATTGCACTGAATATTATTATATTTGTTGATAGTGAATAGAAATGAGTAGGCAAGATAACAGCAGTTTTCTCATATTTATTATGAGAAACTAATTGAATGCAAATCAAAAGTAGGTATATAGTAGGTATAAAATATACTATATACTTTCGATTTGTATGAAATTCGCTTTGTTTAGTGACAGTCATGAATAAATTTTGATAGGCTGACTATTCGCGATATATTTGTTTTAAATAACACTCAATTATATATAATTTGTTTACATACTTTGTTTTTGTTTTATTACAGATTTTTGATGTACTCGGTGGACAAGAAATTGAGCAATATGTGTGTGATCAATCGGGACGCTTCGAAAATCCATTAGATAACACTTGTAAATCCTTTTATTTATGCTCATTGACTCTCTATGGTGATCTTGTTCAAACCCAGTATTCCTGCCCTGATGGTTCTTATTTTTCGCCGGATAATGCAATATGTAGTAAAAATTTTACTTGTCAAAAGACTTCCTCTTCAGTCGAAAAAATATTAGAAATAGAAAAAAGCGATAATATTCATTATAATTGCCATGAAAAGATTAATAGCAGATTTAAGTGTTTACGAAGTGGAAAATTCGCAGATCTCCTAGATTCATCATGCAAAAACTATTATTTATGTTCTCTCTCACAAAATGGTTTTTATGTCAAAACGAAACTTCAGTGTCCAGAAGGAACTTTGTTCGATCCAAATATCCAGAAATGCCATACACAATACCATTGTCCATGCGATACTATGTATTGGAAAACGATAAATGGAAAAACATTTTATTCAAAATACTATTCGAAAAAAACATGGCAAAGTGTTAGTATTCTTAAATTTTCATGTATGGCATTCGATTATGAACAAGAATTTGAATGTCAAGAAGCTGGAAAATTTGCAGATGAAACAGATGTGACATGTACTGATTATTTTATGTGTTCCAAACTAAGTAATGGGAGATATGTAAAATCATTTTTCAGTTGTCCGCATGGATCTGCATTCGACCCGATTTCGAAAAAATGTAGTGTGAGATACGAATGCTCTTGCCAAATTGAAACATCAAGTATTCCAACAAATCCGATTCAACTAACTACTTCAAAAAATGCCATCACAGCTTCTCTTCCAGCAGGTCAATCTCCGAAGCCGAATTCCTGTTTCACTCACAAAAAGGATTTCGTTTGCACAAAGAGGGGAAGGTTTCCTAACGGACGCGATGTTTCATGCAGCACTTATCATTTGTGTGATATAGATAAAAGAGGCAAATTCCATAAGAAGGTTTATCGTTGTCCAAGATGTCTATATTTCAATCCAGCGTTAGAAAAATGTACCGATGATTATGTGTGCCCGTGTAATGCAATAGAGAGTCTAGAACAGACTACTGAAAATCCTAGTAATAGAAGTACCCAATCACTCAATACAACTACAAGATCCGTTACAAGCATAAATGTTGATTGTAGCATACCCCCCTTGAATAGACCTTTTAGATGCACTTCAAGAGGCCGCTTTCCTGATAGACGTGACACCACTTGTTCCTCGTATTTCTTATGTACGAGTTTGAAAAAAAACTTTTTCAAAAAAGCTTCTTATAAATGCTCAGGAAATTTAAAATTTGATCCAAAATCACAAAGATGCAGCGCCTATTATGAATGTCCATGCATTAGTTCATCACTGACGACGAGCGTCAATTCAACTACTGTGTCCTTGAGAACAACTCGAAGTTCTACAATATTGTCAGAAACTACAACCTTCACTCAATCTACGAATAATACAACAAGACGATTTTCTGACTGGACGAGCGGACTTCCTTCTACTGAAACAACAGAAATGAATGACAATTCTACTTCAACACAAACAAGTTCGAGTCCAAATACAAGAATTACAGCTACAAGTCAATTCACAACTTTGTCATCAGAAAGTCCTATCATAACATCAACTTTCTCCGATATAAGTAGTTCTACTCGATTTCCTAACATCACGACAAGCCCATCTACAGGTACAACTGACGATTGTACCGTAGATAGACCGTTCAGATGTACAAGAATAGGTCGTTTTCCAGATAAGCGTGATTTGACCTGCGCTTCATATTTTCTATGCACTCTTGTAAGAAGAGGAAGTTTCCGGAGATCTTCTGACCAGTGCCGAAATAATTCGAAGTTTGATCCAAATTTACAGAGATGTAGCGCCAGTTATGTGTGTCCATGCACATCAGCATCGACAACGACAAGTGTAAATTTGACTACTATGTCATTTCCGACAACTCAACGTTCGACGAATTCATCTGAACCTATAAGCTCAACTCAATCTTCGAACATTACAACTGGACGAATTACAGACAACACAAGCGACGTTTCATCTACCAGAACAACAGGTATGAATACTAATACAAATTCAACACCAACAAGATCAAGTGAAAATACGAGGACTACAGCAACACGCCAATTCACAACTGTTACAACCGATACTCCTAACATTACAACAACTACCTCTTCAGATATTAGCAGTACAACCCAATTTTCCAACGTCACAAGCGAACTTCCATCTACTAGAACAACGGGAATGAAAACCACTTCAGATACAACACAAACAAGATCAAGTTCAAATACCAGAATAACAACTTCAAGTCAATTCACAACTTTGTCATCCGAAAGTCCTATCATAACATCAACTTTCTCCGATATAAGTAGTTCTACTCGATTTTCTAACATCACAACAAGCCAATCTACAGGTACAACTGACTATTGTACCGTAGATAGACCTTTCAGATGTACAAGAATAGGTCGTTTTCCAGATAGGCGTGATTTGACCTGCGCTTCATATTTTCTATGCACTCTTGTAAGAAGAGGAAGTTTCCGGAGATCTTCTCAACAGTGCCGAAATAATTCGAAGTTTGATCCAAATTTACAGAGATGTAGCGCCAGTTATATGTGTCCATGCACATTAGCCTCGACAACGACAAGTGTGAATTTGACTACTATATCATTGCCGACAACTCAACGTTCGACGAATTCATCTGAACCTATAAGCTCAACTCAATCTTCGAACATTACAACTAGACGAATTACAGACAACACAAGCGCCGTTTCATCTACCAGAACAACAGGTATGAATACTACTACAAATTCAACACCAACAAGATCAAGTGAAAATACGGGGACTACAGCTACACGCCAATTCACAACTGTTACAACCGATACTCCTAACATTACAACAACTACCTCTTCAGATATTAGCAGTACAACCCAAGTTTTCAACATAACAAGCGAACTTCCATCTACTAGAACAACGGGAATGAATACCACTTCAGATACAACACAAACAAGATCAAGTTCAAATACCAGAATAACAACTTCAAGTCAATTCACAACTTTGTCATCCGAAAGTCCTATCATAACATCAACTTTCTCCGATATAAGTAGTTCTACTCGATTTTCTAACATCACAACAAGCCAATCTACAGGTACAACTGACGATTGTACCGTAGATAGACCTTTCAGATGTACAAGAATAGGTCGTTTTCCAGATAGGCGTGATTTGACCTGCGCTTCATATTTTCTATGCACTCTTGTAAGAAGAGGAAGTTTCCGGAGATCTTCTCAACAGTGCCGAAATAATTCGAAGTTTGATCCAAATTTACGGAGATGTAGCGCCAGTTATGTGTGTCCATGCACATTAGCCTCGACAACGACAAGTGTAAATTTGACTACTATGTCATTGCCGACAACTCAACGTTCGACGAATTCATCTGAACCTATAAGCTCAACTCAATCTTCGAACATTACAACTAGACGAGTTACAGACAACACAAGCGACCTTTCATCTACTAGAACAACAGGTATGAATACTACTACAAATTCAACACCAACAAGATCAAGTGAAAATACGAGGACTACAGCTACACGCCAATTCACAACTGTTACAACCGATACTCCTAACATTACAACAACTACCTCTTCAGATATTAGCAGTACAACCCAATTTTCCAACATCACAAGCGAACTTCCATCTACTAGAACAACGGGAATGAATACCACTTCAGATACAACACAAACAAGATCAAGTACAAATACCAGAATTACAACTTCAAGTCAATTCACAACTTTGTCATCCGAAAGTCCTAACATAACATCAACTTTCTCCGATATAAGTAGTTCTACTCGATTTTCTAACATCACGACAAGCCCATCTACAGGTACAACTGACGATTGTACCGTAGATAGACCTTTCAGATGTACAAGAATAGGTCGTTTTCCAGATAGGCGCGATTTGACATGCTCTTCATATTTTCTATGCACTCTTGTAAGAAGAGGAAGTTTCCGGAGATATTCTCAACAGTGCCGAAATAATTCGAAGTTTGATCCAATTTTACGGAGATGTAGCGCCAGTTATGTGTGTCCATGCACATTAGCCTCGACAACGACAAGTGTAAATTTGACTACTATGTCATTGCCGACAACTCAACGTTCGACGAATTCATCTGAACCTATAAGCTCAACTCAATCTTCGAACATTACAACTAGACGAGTTACAGACAACACAAGCGACCTTTCATCTACTAGAACAACAGGTATGAATACTACTACAAATTCAACACCAACAAGATCAAGTGAAAATACGAGGACTACAGCTACACGCCAATTCACAACTGTTACAACTGATACTCCTAACATTACAATAACTACTTCTCCAGATATTAGCAGTACTACCCAATTTTCCAACGTCACAAGCGAACTTTCATCTACTAGAACAACAGGAATGAATATCACTTCAGATACAACACAAACAAGATCAAGTACAAATACCAGAATAACAACTTCAAGTCAATTCACAACTTTGTCATCCGAAAGTCCTAACATAACATCAACTTTCTCCGATATAAGTAGTTCTACTCGATTTTCTAACATCACGACAAGCCCATCTACAGGTACAACTGACGATTGTACAGTAGATAGACCTTTCAGATGTACAAGAATAGGTCGTTTTCCAGATAAGCGCGATTTGACATGTTCTTCATATTTTCTATGCACTCTTGTAAGAAGAGGAAGTTTCCGGAGATATTCTCAACAGTGCCGAAATAATTCGAAGTTTGATCCAAATTTACAGAGATGTAGCGCCAGCTATGTGTGTCCATGCAAATTAGCCTCGACAACGACAAGTGTAAATTTGACTACTATGTCATTGCCGACAACTCAACGTTCGACGAATTCATCTGAACCTATAAGCTCAACTCAATCTTCGAACATTACAACTAGACGAGTTACAGACAACACAAGCGACCTTTCATCTACTAGAACAACAGGTATGAATACTACTACAAATTCAACACCAACAAGATCAAGTGAAAATACGAGGACTACAGCTACACGCCAATTCACAACTGTTACAACTGATACTCCTAACATTACAATAACTACTTCTCCAGATATTAGCAGTACTACCCAATTTTCCAACGTCACAAGCGAACTTCCATCTACTAGAACAACAGGAATGAATATTAGTTCAGATACAACACAAACAAGATCAAGTACAAATACCAGAATAACAACTTCAAGTCAATTCACAACTTTGTCATCCGAAAGTCCTAACATAACATCAACTTTCTCCGATATAAGTAGTTCTACTCGATTTCCTAACATCACGACAAGCCCATCTACAGGTACAACTGACGATTGTACAGTAGATAGACCTTTCAGATGTACAAGAATAGGCCGTTTTCCAGATAGGCGTGATTTGACCTGCGCTTCATATTTTCTATGCACTCTTGTAAGAAGAGGAAGTTTCCGAAGATCTTCTCAACAGTGCCGAAATAATTCGAAGTTTGATCCAAATTTACAGAGATGTAGCGCCAGTTATGTGTGTCCATGCACATTAGCCTCGACAACGACAAGTGTAAATTTGACTACTATGTCATTGCCGACAACTCAACGTTCGACGAATTCATCTGGACCTATAAGCTCAACTCAATCTTCGAACATTACAACTAGACGAGTTACAGACAACACAAGCGACCTTTCATCTACTAGAACAACAGGTATGAATACTACTACAAATTCAACACCAACAAGATCAAGTGAAAATACGAGGACTACAGCTACACGCCAATTCACAACTGTTACAACTGATACTCCTAACATTACAATAACTACTTCTCCAGATATTAGCAGTACTACCCAATTTTCCAACGTCACAAGCGAACTTCCATCTACTAGAACAACGGGAATGAATATCACTTCAGATACAACACAAACAAGATCGAGTACAAATACCAGAATAACAACTTCAAGTCAATTCACAACTTTGTCATCCGAAAGTCCTAACATAACATCAACTTTCTCCGATATAAGTAGTTCTACTCGATTTTCTAACATCACGACAAGCCCATCTACAGGTACAACTGACGATTGTACCGTAGATAGACCTTTCAGATGTATAAGAATAGGTCGTTTTCCAGATAAGCGCGATTTGACATGTTCTTCATATTTTCTATGCACTCTTGTAAGAAGAGGAAGTTTCCGGAGATATTCTCAACAGTGCCGAAATAATTCGAAGTTTGATCCAAATTTACAGAGATGTAGCGCCAGTTATGTGTGTCCATGCAAATTAGCCTCGACAACGACAAGTGTAAATTTGACTACTATGTCATTGCCGACAACTCAACGTTCGACGAATTCATCTGAACCTATAAGCTCAACTCAATCCTCGAACATTACAACTAGACGAGTTACAGACAACACAAGCGACCTTTCATCTACTAGAACAACAGGTATGAATACTACTACAAATTCAACACCAACAAGATCAAGTGAAAATACGAGGAATACAGCTACACACCAATTCACAACTGTTACAACTGATACTCCTAACATTACAATAACTACTTCTCCAGATATTAGCAGTACTACCCAATTTTCCAACGTCACAAGCGAACTTCCATCTACTAGAACAACGGGAATGAATACCACTTCAGATACAACACAAACAAGATCAAGTACAAATACCAGAATAACAACTTCAAGTCAATTCACTTCTTTGTCATCCGAAAGTCCTAACATAACATCAACTTTCTCCGATATAAGTAGTTCTACTCGATTTTCTAACATCACCCCTAACATTACATTAACAAGTCATATTCCAGTGACAACATCAAACTCTACATCAACACAAGAGACTACCAGTATTAAAATGAGTTCTACGACTAACATCGAAAACTCTACAGAAAACTGTATTATTCCGTCACCAGAATACAATTTTATTTGTGAATCTCAAGGCCGATTTCTAGATATTAAGGATCAACGCTGCTCTTCATATTTCTTATGCTCTTATACAGAAAACAGGTATGTTCAAACTCATTTTCGCTGTCCTGCTGGCTCTAAATTTGATCCCACCATCCAAAAATGTAGCTATATCTATAAGTGTCCTTGCGATTCCATAGGCAGTTCTTCCACACCTTCATCAATAAGTACTATAGGGCAGTGTCATTTAACGAATGAAAAGTTTTTATGTACAGTCGAAGGACGGTTCCGAAATCCGGAAGATCTGTCTTGTTGTACTTATTATCTATGTAATGCATCGGATAACGGTACCATGATACAGACGGAATACAGTTGCCCAGAAGGTTTTAAATTCGATCCTGGTTTTAAACAATGCACAGAAGATTATAAATGTCCATGTAGTGTTACAGAATCGATAGAAACAGTTACTCCTCCTTCAATTACGTGTGACATCCCAACAGAAGAATTCGTCTGCACCTCCGTTGGCAGATTTCCTAATAGGCAGGATGTTTCCTGTTGTAACTACATTCTGTGTAGTATTTCTGAAACTGGTTCATTCATGAAATTTGAATATAGCTGCCCTAAAGGAACAACATTTGATCCGGAGCTACAGAGATGCAGCAAGTTTTATCAGTGTCCTTGTATTACATTGGAGATTTCTATGAATTAACCTGTATGAGGAATATCACATGCTCTGATGACCCCAATAAGAACTACTACTGGAAATGAAACAAATTTTGAATACAGATAACTAGTATAATTGAATTGTACTCTCCGATACAAGAAAACTTCCCAATATCTGAATATTACGGTTACTTTCACTCCATGGATGAAGAACTTATTTTCACAAAACAACTTATTAACTACGGAAAGATTATTAAAAATTGAATTAATGTAATTGAAGATATTCACTCTAATAAAGGGGGTATACAATATTTTGTGTCGCTGACTTTTATTTGAATCCTAACACATTAAACGAACAAATTTATGTATAGCCTCCCCAGGTATTATTTCCCATTCAAAAGAGGATATAACAGAAATACGAATACTTATAGGATTTGGCTCAATATCTTTATATGCAGGTTGAAAATTCTATTCAAGAAAAAGTGAATTTGAGTCGAGTGATACTATAATATATGAGAACAAATTTGAAAACGCATGTGCAGCAGAACTCCCCTACTAAGGTCGTTTTTTCCCTTCTTCGTTTTTCTTTTCTACAAATTCTGAACCCACTAAATCTATATGGGGGGCTGCGAGGGTGAGCAGAAACTTGAAAACTTGGAGTAAATTAACACTTTTTCTAATTGTTCCCCTATACAAATATAGAGTGTTCGCCAAAATATTGGAACCATATGGAAAACTTTTCAACTGATGGTTTCAAAAAATTTCATTCTACCTCAAAGGTGATGCATTCAATTATAAAAAATACGGGAATGGGCCAATATTCTAAACTCACCATAGAGTAAAGTGATATTACTATGCAAGATATAGAAAAATGTTAGTGAAAAAACTTGGTTGACATTGAAATATATTATCCAGTTCAGTTTACCAATTACTAATTTCAATAACGTCTTAATGAGATGGCCCCAATTTTTAATGGGAATTATCGACAATGATTTTCGCGGAATAAATTACTAAATTAACAACTTTCTGTCGTAGTAATTAACTAATCTAACAAAATATTGAAGATGAGTCTAAAAAAACAGATATGGAAAGATAAAGAAATAAAGCCACGATCTTTCAATTGCAAACAACATTCTTCAATAACATTTTTCGATATTTTGTATGGTAATGTCACTTTACTCTATAGTGAAATTAGAATATCGGCCGATTCCGGCTTAACCGCAAGCCAATGATAAGAACGGCTAGCCCGTATTTGGTCAAATTGAACCAATTTTTATGTATAATGAAATTTTTTGAGAAACCATTAGTTAAAAAGTATCCCATATGATTCCAACATTTTAGCGGATAATGTATATACATATATTATACGGAATTCTGCATTTTCGATCTGAAGAGTGAATTGTTGGTTTCCAATATATTTGTCGGAGGGCGCTATGGGTTGTTACCCATATAGTAGTCCGACCACGATTTGTATTGGGGAACAATTAGAGAAAATTTAATTCACTCTGAGTCAAATAAACTGCAATGAAGAGATCTAATAAGATTGGAGCAGCTGTATGTAGATTTTGAGTCAGGGTGACGTGATATTTTCTATAATTCAATTCATTGTATATATATATATATATATATATATATATATATATATGTATATATATATATATATATATATATATATATAATATATATATATATATATATATATATATATATATATATATATATATATATATAATATATATATATATATATATATATATATATATATATATATATATATATATATATATATATATATATATATATATATATATCAGTGGCGACTCGTGAGGTTTTGGTTTGAGGAGGCTACAAGAGGTGTTAAAAAATACACCATAGGCGAAAATGTTTAGGATTTCAAGGTCAACCGCCTTATAATTTAAAGAAAATCAAAGTAAAACAAGCACCCTAAGCTATTAATTTGTTTTCACTTTCGAGTGTCTACCTTGAGACATACAACTCCAATTTACAATATTCACAAAAAATCTTCTCAGCCAATTAATCAATTCATCTATTCATCAAATTTTTTTTTCTTTCACAAAATAGGTACCTACCTACTTAACGAATTTGTTAACAGCTGGCGAGAGCAAATAAAAAGTTATTATATATTTTTGAAGATTAGCGGGATTCTGCGATCTTTAACGTTAGCAAAATGATCTATAATATCCTCATAAAATTTTTTGTCTTTCGCCAAAAGTTTTACCAATTCCTTTTCAATAGACAACAAACTAATATTTTTCAAACGATCCTGGCTCATTGAATTTCGTAATTAAGTTTTAATTCTCTTAAGAGTGGAAAACGAGCGCTCTACGGAAGCCGATATCACCGGGATAGAAACAATTAGACAAGAGTTTATAAACTTGGGGTAAATCTTGATTGAAATCATTATCAAAAAGGTATTTAATAGTCCTCACATGATTTTCATTTTGCCCCAAAATTTCATTGTCATTATAAACAACACACAGTTCACTTTTTATGGCCACCTTATCAAAAAAAGTGTATTTTTGACATAGATTTTCCAAAAGGTTATCTGGAAAATTAGCCGAAAATCCGGTACACAAATTTTTATTGAGTAAGTCGAAGAAATGCAGTTCTTTCAAATCAGAGAACCTTATTTCTATTTGACCCCTAATAGTATCCAAAATTTCATAAAATATTTGCTTATAGTGAAGCTCCATATCTGCGTAACTGAATTTCTTTCGTTTTGGGCTAAATTGAGTCGTATCATCAGTAGTTTGAAATACAGAAAATAGTTTTTTAAAATAAACTTCTGCACGAAATTCTGACATTTTTTCCAAAAGAAACTTGAGCCGATTTCGTGAGTAAATTACATCTGAAAACTTGTGCTGTAAGATTTGAAAAACTATTTCTGTTTGTTCAAAAATTAATTTAAAGATGTTTAAAAAATATATAAATTCCTTATCTTGTAAGTAAGATATTAATCCGCGTGCTGTATTTAAAGTTACTTTATCGGTGAAAAATTCCTCACTTTCAACTAGGTATAGAATTAAATCCTCAAATCCTAAGCGGCCCCAAACAGAGACATTTTCACTAGTAAAAAGTAAACACTGCCAACAAAATAATTTATTTTTTACCTGTGATCCGGTTAGGCAAGGATGCCTCTCATAATTCCTTGTATTAAAACCGCGGTTTTGTTGTCTGTTACGCTGCAACATATTGTTTAATTCAGGGGTAAGTGGCAATGTTTTTATTCTCATAACTTAGTGCACTAATGTTATGGGATAACAAATATTCCACTAAGTCACCATTGAAATTTTTGAAATTAACTTCAGTAACCAAACTCATTTTAAAACAATACGCGAGCAATATAAGTAAACACGTTGCTGTTTTCGGCCATTAGTAACTACGATCACACTACGATTCGTTTAATGCTTTCCAACGAATTCACTCGATGTCACGCGAAATTCTATAGTTGTGATTGGTCGACATTGTATGAGACTGGGTTCATATCGGTGTTGCCATTTACATGTGTTTTGCTTTTCTATTGCAATGAAGTATTCATTCGGAGTATTTGCACCGTTGTTTGCTTTTCTGTGGCAGGCATAAAGAACGTTGAGAATATACCTTTCTGAGCCTCCGCAGCGTTGCCACAAATCTTGAAATGAATGAAATGCAGTAAATACCTTCTATCTTAATTAATAAATTATATTATATAATGTAGGTTGAAAGGAAGGTAGGTGCATAAAATAAAATGATTTTGATTAATATGAATATGCTGAATGCTGACTATTCAATATAATATATTAGTGATACCACGGAATATTATTGAGGAGGCTTAGCCCCCTTAGCCTCCTTTGACTAGCCGCCCCTGAATTATATATATATATATATATATATATATATATATATATATATATATATATATATATATATATATATATATATATATATATATATATATATATATATATATATATATATATATATATATATATATTTGTTGGTAGCATAGCTAGAACTTACCTATAGCTATTTCTGCGTTGATGGCAAACAATTTCAGTCACTTATGATTGGTTAAATGGGGTGAATATCTTGAACTTCTTCTAATAATTGAGTTACGTCACTATTAAATTGAACACTAGTGAAATTTCCTGATCTTTCATCAAGTCCTCGGAGGTTACTCAGGTTGTTGGATTGCGTTCTATATTGGTCGTGGCACAACTGTTTCACTTTTTCCCTGACTAATCCATTGTATACCGCTATATATATATATATATATATATATATATATATATATATATATATATATATATATATTTATTTATTTATTCATTGATACAAAACTATATTGAAATGAAAATACAACATAATTCACAAAATGACCAGCAGCTCCACGAAAGTTAGGTGCCTAATTGAATTCTCAAGAATTTTTTGAGTCGATGGAGTTGAACATTGAAAATATCAACACAGTAAGAATTAGAGTTACATGTCGCTAGCATTCTACATAGAGGCGAATTTTGAGTAACATTTAGTCTACGGAATAGATCAGCGAATAATTCACGGGATCCCAGTATTCTTTCCGATACTCTAAAATCTATTGACTCGAGAATTTCCGCGACATGAAGTACACCATTAACTAATTTGTACAGTAGACACATATCGTTCAATCGTCTACGATTTTCTAAGGACGATATTCTGAAGTTGTGTTGAATTTCGGTGTAATTATGATCAACAATTTGAAATTTACTTCTGAAAGATAAGAACCTTAGGAACTTATGCTGTACACTCTCTAGTCTGTTCATTCCTTATTCATTTTGCAAAATCAGGCCTCCTGAATACAAATGGGTAATAAATACTCAATAATGTTTATATATATATATATATATATATATATATATATATATATATATATATATTTAAAGAAAATGTATTTTCAAATTGAACACAAATTTCACGATATAATAACAAATTTACTCTACAATTGTTTCGTGTAACTAGCCCATTATCAAAATTTTGGTGATTATATCTTATCCTAACCCTGAGTTCGTATTCATATATTCTGGAATCGTGAAAATGGTCCTTTAAGAAGTTCGTAAATTTGAAATTGTGATTCCTATCGCTGATTGTAACAGTGGTAATATAATGAATATCAACTGTTCATTAAGAATGGGAGATTTCCAGTGGTGTGTTCCTATATTTTTATTGCTTCAAGTAGGTCCTATTTATTTCCTCTTAGCTCCATGTAATAATTTAGCAGATTCTGAATATATGACATGATTGTTTCTAATAGTGTTCGGAAAGTCCAGTGAAATCAATCAACAACATATATTTTCTATTTGAGGTAATTGCTTAAAATCTAATATATGCATTAACTGTTTTAAGAAATATAACTTAAGAGGTACGTTACCAAATAAAAGGTCGCTAGTTTGAATTGGTTACGATAATTGATTCTTTCGGGATTTCTGTTCTGAAAAATCTTCTTTTATTTCCTCATATTTTTCTGAAGGTTTCTATGTACTAATAATTGAAAACTAGATATTATTAAATCTTCATTGGTTAGAAAAAATTCAAAAATCTGATAAGTGTCCGATTAATATTTGAATTTAGAAATATTGACGGTAATTCTTAGTAGGTATCTATCTAAAAATTCGAAAAAATGTATCAGCCTTTCGTGTCTATTGTGAGGTTAGGGTCATGGGCACGGAAATGCTTACCGATATTGATAGCTCAACTCTGGTACTCCATCAAAAAACAAAACATTATTTTATTGAATATTGGAGGCTGATATTCTATGTATATCCATTTCAATCAGAAATCAAAAACACTCGTTTTTAAGATACTTATCCAAAATTTATAACATTGTGAAGCAAGTTCTACCCCTACCACCACTTCTTTGAAAGTGACACTGAAATTTTCTAACAAAATATTTATACTGAGGACTTCTATTCTGAGCATTGATTGATCGATATGACCATATTAAATAGCACAGACTTCAGGTTCGATTAAAAAAAATTTGACACTTTCTCGCAGTTCTATTGACCAGCACTTCTTTGAAAGTGACACTGAAATTTTCTAACAAAATATTTATACTGAGGACTTCTATTCTGAGCATTGATTGATCGATATGATCATATTAAATAGCACAGACTTCAGGTTCGATTAAAAAAAATTTGACACTTTCTCGCAGTTCTATTGACCAGCACTTCTTTGAAAGTGACACTGAAATTTTCTAACAAAATATTTATACTGAGGACTTCTATTCTGAGCATTGATTGATCGATATGACCATATTAAATAGCACAGACTTCCGGTTCGATTAAAAAAAATTTGACACTTTCTCGCAGTTCTATTGACCAGCACTTCTTCGAAAGTGACACTGAAATTTTCTAACAAAATATTTATACTGAGGACTTCTATTCTGAGCATTGATTTGATCGATATGACCATATTAAATAGCACAGACTTCAGGTTCGATTAAAAAAAATTTGACACTTTCTCGCAGTTCTATTGACCATCACTTCTTTGAAAGTGACACTGAAATTTTCTAACAAAATATTTATACTGAGGACTTCTATTCTGAGCATTGATTGATCGATATGACCATATTAAATAGCACAGACTTCAGGTTCGATTAAAAAAAAATTTGACACTTTCTCGCAGTTCTATTGACCATCACTTCTTTGAAAGTGACACTGAAATTTTCTAACAAAATATTTATACTGAGGACTTCTATTCTGAGCATTGATTGATCGATATGACCATATTAAATAGCACAGACTTCAGGTTCGATTAATATACATTTGACACTTTCTCGCAGTTCTATTGACCAGCACTTCTTCGAAAATGACACTGAAATTTTCTAACAAAATATTTATACTGAGGACTTCTATTCTGAGCATTGATTGATCGATATGACCATATTAAATAGCACAGACTTCAGGTTCGATAAAAAGAAATTTGACACTTTCTCGCAGTTCTATTGACCATCACTTCTTTGAAAGTGACACTGAAATTTTCTAACAAAATATTTATACTGAGGACTTCTATTCTGAGCATTGATTGATCGATATGACCATATTAAATAGCACAGACTTCAGGTTCGATTAAAAAAAATTTGACACTTTCTCGCAGTTCTATTGACCAGCACTTCTTCGAAAATGACACTGAAATTTTCTAACAAAATATTTATACTGAGGACTTCTATTCTGAGCATTGATTGATCGATATGACCATATTAAATAGCACAGACTTCAGGTTCGATAAAAAGAAATTTGACACTTTCTCGCAGTTCTATTGACCATCACTTCTTTGAAAGTGACACTGAAATTTTCTAACAAAATATTTATACTGAGGACTTCTATTCTGAGCATTGATTGATCGATATGACCATATTAAATAGCACAGACTTCAGGTTCGATTGAAAAAAATAAAAAAATTTGACACTTTCTCGCAGTTCTATTGTTGATAATTTAAAATTTGTATATATTTTGTATGCAAATGTGGTTTGATGTCTTTTTATTTCTAAGTTTCACATTGTTTAGTTCTTAGATTTTTTCGATTGATGTGTTTTTGTTTCTATATTTTACATTGTTTAGTTATACGATTTGTCGATAAATTGTACAATTTATAAGACAATAAAGAATATTTTGATTTGATACTGAATTAAATTGAAATATTGCATTGAACCAATGTTTCCAACTGAAGCAATTATTTAGGTCAAGTTAAAGAGATTTTTTCATGTAAAAAGTGTTAGAAGAAAACCAGCTCCGCCATTGTTTGTAAAATAGTTCCACATGATATAGTGATATGTTTTTCACTCGACTTTATTATTTATATCTTTGTTATTAATAATTTTATGCAAAAAATTTTTTTTTAGTTTTTTGCTTATAAAATTGAAACTATCAGGGTAATCGTGATGGCGTCAATGGACTTATTGTAGAAAATGAAAAGACGAAAAAAATGAGAGGTCGAATGACTCGATCAGACCCTTAGTCTATGGGAAAATCTAAAAAATCCGACCAAAATGCAGTTTTTTCAAAAATTCATAACTCCGTTATTTTTTGAGTTGAAGCGTAGATCCTCCGATTAGTATTATTTATCAATATTAACTTTATTTGTGCGAAGAACAGGAACTGTCCGATGCATAGTTTTTGATCTGTGGCCATTTGAATATTTTACTATGCAATTTTCCAGCAGACCTGAATGCGACAGGTATGGTCCGATTTCAATTTACAAAAAAGATTTTGAAAGTAGAATTCTCATAGTTCAAAACGTTCATCTTGGTTTTTCATGAAAACGCTGAGAAATATGTTAAAAATAAAGCTGAACATTACGAAAAACGGCCGAGAAATAACCGTAATGTTCAAAATTCCGACGCTTTCGAATGTCATGCTTATCCTTGCCTGCTGCTCTACCCCCACTTTTCAACTACTCTCACGCGCTCGGCCCTTTTTCGTCATGTTCAGCTTTATTTTTAACAGTTTCTGCTCTCCGCACAAATAAATTTTATATTGATAAATAATACTAACCGGAGGATCTACGCTTCAACTCAAAAAATAAGAGTTATGAATTTTTGAAAAAACTGCATTTTGGCCGGTTTTTTTTCGATTTTCCCATACACTAAGGGCCTGATCGAGTCATCCAACCTCTCATTTTTTTCGTCATTTCTTTTTCTACAATAAGTCTATTGACACTATCACAATTACTCTGATAGTTTCAATTTTATAAGCAAAAAACTAAAAAAACGGGTAAAATTGTTAATAACAAAGATGTAAATAATAAAGTCGAGTGAAAAACATATCGCTATATCATGTGGAACTATTTTACAAACAATGGCGGAGCTGGTTTTCTTCTAACACTTTTTGCACAAAATGCTCATTCTCAATCTCTGTAGCTTGGCCTAATTACCGAATTTGAACAAACTGGAAATTTTCTGAATAATTAAGTAGACTTTAGTCTACTCACTCTCTACTCACCTCTTTTGAAATTTTACACCATTTAGAATCCTAACTAGAAAATCTAAGAGACTCTATACTTAATTATTTTAATTAGGTTTGTATGGATACTTAAAATAAGTGTTTATTTGAGATGTTTTGCGGAACATGCGTCAAAATGTAATAAATTTCAGCTTAAATCTCTTAAAAATAAGTGTTTACTTCTTATTATTTTATTCGTTTTCTAGCAACTATATTTGCTTTCAAAGATTTTTTAATATAAGCTTACAATAATATCAAATATTTGTGAAAAAAAAGATGTTTTCTGAACATTTTTAAATTTAAGAGATGGAGATGATTTTTTTATTGAATTAGTCTCTAGAAAAGTATATTTTATTCCCTTCAAGACAAAGTGTAGATTTAATTGTTTTTTAAAATTAGATATTGGTTGAATTTGAGTTGTAACATTGGTGTGATGAAGTACTATCACAAAATGGCGAATCATATAGATAGTTAATGTATCTTTTGTGTCACTGGGTCTGTTGAGGTAGGCGGGGCTGTAAAAGGTGCGAATTTAAAGCCAATAATGCTTATATATTTGAGATGTAATAATCATACGTATGCAAAATATCTCAATTCCCAGAATAAATATGGCAAAGACATCAATTATTTAGTTTGCATAGGCATACTTATTGAATCAGAGATGAAATTGCCCCAATAAAAATATTGCTATATTTGCTAATCTCAAATTGAAGGCAGTATTTCAGATTATCTGTTTATGACAGGAGATTTTTCCACCTCTTTCATAATCGCGATTTTGGACGATAAAATTAAGCTAATCACACTGAAGCTAGTTTTTCGGTCGTTTAAAAGAAGTAAATATTTTTGAAAATTAGTAAGTCAAGAAGTGATGCGAAGTATTTCACTATGGGTTTATTCTTCCTGAATCTTTTGGCTCTAGTAAGTAATTATACAATTTCTAACTATATTTAAATATTATAGTTTATCGATGGTAAAAATTTTGTTCAGTAAGTCATTTGTTATTAAATTTTTTCTAATAGATTATTAAAATTGTGAAACTGTTGCAAAATTTTACTTCTGGAAATTGAATAAGAAATATGCGATAGTTATCGAAGAATCAGTATGAATATTTGGTACATAGATCAGCATTTTATATTTGCTGTGCTGAGCTATACAATCTTCAGAAGCATTAAATAAGAATTTTGAAAATGAAAAATTTATTGATTAACAGTGCTGAAAAAGTTGGATCAAGTATATATCCTGTAGAAATGATCCATAATTATATAAGACGAAGTTTTCCCTAAGTCTAGGAGATTATGTAACTAAATTTTAACTCCAAATATCATAAGAATGATTCAAACTCAAAAGTGTAATAGTTACTTGATTTTTCAGCTAAAAAATCTGTGAAAAGTTTTTTATTTCTTTATAAAGTTATGAATATGAACTTTCACCAAGTAAATGCCAATTCCATTCAAAAACAATAAATTTCAAATTCATTGTTAGTGATGAATATTATATTTGAATATATAAAAAGGAAAAAACCAAATTAACAAAACTTTTTTGAATGTTGAAATAATTTACAAGGGCCTCGAAAATTTGAAACGACTTTGTATTTCAGATTTCATCATCGTCATAGAAATAGTTTAACAAAGAAAAATATATAGATACAACTTAATATAGCAAGCTCAATTAACATCTATCAAATAAATTTAAATTGCACTATAAAATCTTGACATTACAAATATAATGTCATTTATCATGTCATTTATCATGTCATCATCTCATATCCTTCATTAATTTGAGTTGGCACTATAATCTACTTTAAAACATTTAACCTTCTAGTATAGGCGACACCATAGGGAGCGAAGGGCTCTGAGGGACCCATAGTAATAAAAGTAATAAGATGAGATAAGTAATTAAAAATATAAGATATACTCATTAGACAAGAATAATCTTAAATTAACAAAGATAACACAAAAATACTTAAAAATTGCCTGTATATCAACTTTAGATTGAGAAACAACAGTCAACATAAAAATACTTTTCAAAATGTGAGTTTTGAGGTTTCACAGGTACTGCAGATTTAGTTACAGGTTTGAAATCCACGTAGCATAGGGTTAATGTTAGGGAATTTCCAACTCTTCTCCCTAACTGGAGCCATTTTAATGTTGACATTTATTGTTTTTTCGTAGTATCTGAAGATAAGCTCAATTTCAAAGCTGCTCCAAATTGAGTTGAGTGAATATGAAAAAGAATAGAAAAGAGGGAAAAATACACGGCGCACTGCTGCTCACGAGTTTTTTTTCAGATATTAAGATAATGCTTCATAATTCATTTCAAATTGAAATCGGTGAATTGAATATTAATCGGCATGCGTGGGGAACATCTTGACTAGGCGAAGTTTTAGCTATCTGAGCGTACAAAAATAAGAAAGTCTGATAACGCCGAATCACAAAAATCTGGCTAAGGAGTACCTCAAGGTTCAATACTGGGCCCCCTGTTTATTGTAATATTCATATCTGACATAAACAAATCTGCAACTATCCTGATCGAATCGTATTATGTGCTGCTGCAAGTGCTACTAATATTCTGATGTCAAATAGTAACATTAAACAATTAATTACGAAGAGTAATGGAGCTTCTAGTGAGTTTCATGAATACTGCACTTGCACTGCAGAATGATTGAATGTTACGAAAACAAATTTTTTACATTTCTTACCAAGGGTGTTGCACCTGATCATAGTCTCTGCCTACATATTAACAGCAAATCAATCGAAGCTACAGAAGATATGAAATTTTTAGGTGTTACTCATGAACAAAGATTGACATTGGAGGATCATATAAAAACTATATGTTCCAGATTAAGCACATGTTGTCATGTGATTAGGCATCCGAGAGACTCTATATCCTTCGAAGTACTGAATATACTATATTGTGGGCATGTTCAGTCAATTTTACAAAAGGGATTAGTGCTCTGGAGCTCCTATTCAATTGCTGATAGAGCATTCAGAACGAAGAAAAAAATCCATTATGAACAAATAGAGATCTATATAAAAGATTACATATACAAACATTGCCCAGCTTATACACATTTCAAAGCATTACATATATTAAAGAAAGTGAAAACGGGATCGAAATGAATGAGGACTTGCAGTCGTATGATAACACGAATAGCAGGAAATTTACACCAGAGTTACTCACGTCACAATTTCTACAAATATAATTTTCTAATAAATTCAAATGTATCTGTGATAGACATCTGTAATATTTCTTTCATCACCAAACTCAAACGTTTCTTAACAGAACGAATATTTTATAGTTTCTCAACTTCTAAAATTATTGTAGTTTAACTGTATTTTAATTATTCTAAAAGTATTTTTATGTCCAATTTTTTTTTGTGTCCGATAATAATGCATATGTCTATTACCTTTGTTGATTGAATATACTTACTCATTTGAATTTTTTGAGATAAATAAAATTGATTGAATGATTTATTATACTTGATTTTCATGGTTCATAAAATCAAGGAACTTTCCACAGGAAAACGCCTTGAACGAAACTTCAGGTCAAGTAAGGCTGTAGTTCTTACCGACTTTTCTCCTTTTTATATTTGAAAAAGACATAATATTATACATACATACATACACATATATATATATATATATATATATATATATATATATATATATATATATATATATTTATATATATATATATATATTCGTTTAATAAAGGTCCATGGACCTTTCAGGTTTTAGAATTCTAAATATAAAAGTAGAAGTCTTTGTCTGTCTGTCTGTACGCATGCTTCAGAAGAAAAAATTTTAAATTATTATTAAAGCTTATAAAAAGAAATTTAAATTAGTTACTTTCGATATGATTAAATTTTTTAAGTTTGTCCTATTCGTACATAAACCTAGTTTAGAAGTCCCGCTTTACGCTCACTGATGTGGCGTTGATAACTTGTTTGTCTCCATATGGCATTTAGAATATAACCATGTATCATTTGTTACTACTGTTTGTAATCATATTTACATTTATTTTCCAAAATAAATTTTTATTCTAGAGGGCAATGAATACGTTCAAATAACTAATTTCAGTTCTTACAACCTGATAGAGTGCGGTATCCAAATTTCATTCTATTATTTCCGAAAACAAAAAAATTATAACTCCCCCTTTCGTGGACACCCGGTATATATATATATATATATATATCTATATATATTTATTTATATTTATATATATATATTTATATATATATCTATATATATATTTATATATTTATAAATATATATATATATATATATATATATATATATATATATATATATATATATATATAATATATATATATATATATATATATATATATATATATATATATGTATATATATATGTGTATATATATTATATATATATATATATGTATATATATTATATATATATATATATATAATATATATATATATATATATATATGTATATATATATTATATGTATATATATATATATGTATATAATAGTATAGTATATATATATATATATATGTATATATATATGTATAAATATATATATATATATATATATATATATATATATATATATATATATATATATATATATATATATATATATATATATATATGTATATGTATCTTTATATATTTCTCTTATATTACAGATGTTTTTTGGAATTAATTGCCAACAAATAGAGCAATTTATGTGTGATAAAATTGGACTCATCGAGAACCCAAATGATGAAAGTTGTAATTCCTACTATGTATGTTCAGCCACCAGTCAAGGAGATCTAATTCAAACTGAGTATACTTGCCCTGAAGGATCAATATTTCTACCTGAAGAAGAAAACTGCGTTCAAAATAAGATATGTTCAAGATCATCCAGGCACAGTCGCGAAGTGATTCGAATGGAAAAAAGCGGTAATATCCATTACCAGTGTCAAGATTTGGAAATGTTTCAATTCAAATGCAAAATGAGTGGGAGATTTGCAGATCTTCAAGGATCAACTTGCAATAAATATTATTCGTGCAGTCTCCTAGGAAATGGTTCTTACGTGAGAAGTGAATTCATATGTCCACAAGGAACTCTATTCGATCCTATTTCACAGAACTGTCACCATCATTACAAATGTCCTTGCAAGAATAATCATAAAAGTAATACTTTTTTGAAATTGAAACGAAGTATTGGTGAACCACAAATGTCCCAAATGATAACTACTCCACCTACAATATCTTGTGTACCCTCAGAAAGAGATTTCATTTGTAATGAAACCGGAAGGTTTTCAAATGGAAGAGATATGTCATGCACCACATATTACCTTTGTGATTTCGATGAACAAGGAAATTTGAGACAAAGGAATTTCTGCTGTCCTAAATGTTTGACATTCGATCCGTTTCTCGCTAAATGTACAAACAAATATATCTGCCCATGTAGTAGTACTGAAGCACCAGAAACTATAACAATAATTTCGACACAGACAACAGTAGAGGAATCTTTTAAAACTTCAGAAGGAGAAACAAGTGTATATTCAACAACACACAGAGATACAACCCCGAAAAGCTATTCTACGGAGGATACCAAATCAACAGTAAATACAGAAATCAGTACATCTAGTTCAACCGAAGAAAACAGTGAATCATATTCTGTGTCCAGTACAAAAAATGCTGCTACAGACGCTGTAAAAGAATGCGACATAACTACTTCAAAAAATTCATTTATATGCACTTCCAGAGGTCGATTTACCAACAGCGGAGACTTAACTTGCTCCTCTTATTTTTTGTGTTCCCCTTTAAGAAATGGCACATTGATCAAAACTTATTATCGCTGCCCATTAAATTCTTGGTTTGATCGTTCATTACTAATATGTAGCACAAGGTATGTATGTCCATGCAATGGCGTAACATCAACGAGTGAAAGGAGCAGTACGTTAACAATATCCACAACCACTAAATCTTCCGAAACCAAGGAGGATGAAACCAGTATATATTCAACAAAAGGCCGATATACAACCCCGACAAGCCAAAGTGCGAAGGATACCGAATTAACAGAGAATACAGAACTGAGTACATCTAGTTCAACTGAAGAAAGCACTAAATCAAATTCTATCGATACTACAACAACTGCTGCAACAACAGCTACGTACGAATGTGACATTACTGCTTCAAACAAAACATTTTCGTGCAGTTCCAGAGGACGATTTGTCGATAGTGGAGATTTAACTTGCTCCTCCTATTTCTTGTGCTCCTCTCTGAGAAATGGCACATTGATCAAAACATCTTACCGATGCCCCTCAAATTCTTGGTTTGATCCTTCATTACAAAGATGTAGCACACGGTATGTATGTCCATGCAATGGCGTAACATCAACGAGTGAAAGGAGCACTACCTTAACAATATCCACAACCAATGAATCTTCTGAAACCAACGAAGATGAAACGAGTATATATTCAACAACAGGCCGAGAGACAACTTCGACAAGCCAAAGTGCAAAGGATACCGAATTAACAGAAGAACCAGAAATGAGTACATCTAGTTCAACCGAAGAAAACACTAAATCAAATTCTATCGATACTTCAACAAGTGCTGCATCAGAAGCTTCGAACGAATGTGACATTAGTGCTTCCAACAAACCATTTTTGTGCATTTCCAGAGGACGATTTGTCGACAGCGGAGATTTAACTTGCACCTCCTATTTCTTGTGCTCCTCTCTGAGAAATGGCACACTCATCAAAACATCTTACCGATGCCCCTCAAATTCTTGGTTTGATCCTTCATTACAAAGATGTAGCATACGGTATGTATGTCCATGCAATGGCGTAACATCAACGAGTGAAAGGAGCACTACCTTAACAATATCCACAACCAATGAATCTTCTGAAACCAACGAAGATGAAACGAGTATATATTCAACAACAGGCCGAGAGACAACTTCGACAAGCCAGAGTGCAAAGGATACCGAATTAACAGAAGAACCAGAAATGAGCACATCTAGTTCAACCGAAGAAAACACTAAATCAAATTCTATCGATACTTCAACAAGTGCTGCATCAGAAGCTTCGAACGAATGTGACATTAGTGCTTCCAACAAACCATTTTTGTGCATTTCCAGAGGACGATTTGTCGACAGCGGAGATTTAACTTGCACCTCCTATTTCTTGTGCTCCTCTCTGAGAAATGGCACATTGATCAAAACTTCTTACCGATGCCCCTCAAACTCTTGGTTCGATCCTTCATTACAGAGATGTAGCACACGGTATGTATGTCCATGCAATGGCGTAACATCAACGAGTGAAAAGAGCACTACCTTAACAATATCCACAACCAATGAATCTTCAGAAACCGAGGATGAAACAAGTGTATATTCAACAACAGGCCAAGAGACAACGTCGACAAGCCAAAGCGCGAAGTATACCGAACTAACAGAAAAAACAGGAATGAGTTCATCAATCTCAACCGAAGAAAACACTAAATCAAATTCTATCGATACTACAACAACTGCTGCAACAAAAGCTACGTACGAATGTGACATAACTGCTTCAAACAAAACATTTTCGTGCAGTTCCAGAGGACGATTTGTCGATAGTGGAGATTTAACTTGCTCCTCTTATTTCTTGTGTTCCCCTTTAAGAAATGGCACATTGATCAAAACTTCTTATCGCTGCCCATTAAATTCTTGGTTTGATCGTACATTACTAATATGTAGCACAAGGTATGTATGTCCATGCAATGGCATAACATCAACGAGTGAAAGGAGCACTACATTAACATTATCCACAACCAATGAATCTTCTGAAACTAACGATGATGAAAGAAGGATATATTCAACAACAGGCCGAGAGACAACTTCGACAAGTAAAAGTGCGAAGAATACCGAATTAACAGAAGAACCAGAAATGAGTACATCAATCACAACCGAAGAAAACACTAAATCAAATTCTGTCGGTACTACAACAACTGCAGCAACAAAAGCTACATATGAATGTGACATTACTGCTTCAAACAAACCATTTTGGTGCAGTTCCAGAGGACGATTTGTCGATAGCGGAGATTTAAGTTGCTCCTCCTATTTCTTGTGCTCCTCTCTGAGAAATGGCACACTCATCAAAACATCTTACCGATGCCCCTCAAATTCTTGGTTTGATCCTTCATTACAAAGATGTAGCATACGGTATGTATGTCCATGCAATAGCATAACATCAACGAGTGAAAAGAGCACTACCTTAACAATATCCACAACCAATGAATCTTCGGAAACCGAGGATGAAACAAGTATATATTCAACAACGTCGACAAGCGAAAGCGCGAAGTATACCGAATTAACAGAAGCAACAGAAATGAGTACATCTAGTTCAACCGAAGAAAGCACTAAATCAAATTCTGTCGATACTACAATTACTGCTGCATCAGAAGCTACGTACGAATGTGACATTAGTGCTTCTAACAAACCATTTTTGTGCATTTCCAGAGGACGATTTGTCGACAGGGAAGATTTAACTTGCACCTCTTATTTCTTGTGCTCATCTCTGAGAAATGGCACATTGATCAAAACTTCTTATCGCTGCCCATTAAATTCTTGGTTTGATCGTACATTACTATTATGTAGCACAAGTTATGTATGTCCATGCAATGGCATAACATCAACGAGTGAAAGGAGCACCACCTTAACAATATCCACAACCAATAGATCTTCAGAAACTATCTTAATATCTACTGAAAATACAGGATTCATAAATACGAGTTCATCACAAACGACGACTGACTCAGAGTCTGGTCACTCAGAAAGTACTTCAACTGAATCTTTCAATTTGTGTACTTTACCGTCGCAACTACATCCATTCAAGTGTAATTCCAGTGGACGTTTTGCCGACAGGAGTGATTTGACTTGCTCTTCTTATTATCATTGTACAATTCTGGCAGACGGCACAGTAGTTCAAGCGCAGTACCGTTGTATAGAGGGAACTAAATTTGATCCTTACAGTCAAAACTGTAGTTTCCTATATCAATGCCCATGTGACTCAGAAGTAATAACCGAAACACAAATATCGACATCAAATTCGCCAGCTACAACAAGTTCATGCAATTCGACACACAAAGAATTTGTGTGCACTACAGAGGGGCGTTTCGAAAATCCGAAGGATTTGTCTTGCTGTACATATTATTTATGTAGTGCGTCTTACAATGATACTATAATTCAAACCGAATACACATGTTTAGAAGGAATGAAATTTGACCCAGATTTACGGAAGTGCACTAAAGACTACAAATGTCCATGCAGCGTTACAGAAACTCCTCTAGACCATACTGAATCATCTGTTGATTGTAGAATACCTACAGAAGATTTCGTGTGCACGGCATCTGGCAGATTTCCAGATAGACAGGATGTATCCTGCTGTAACTATATTCTTTGTAGTAGATCAACAAATGGGTCTTTCGTTCAAACTGCATACAGTTGCCCGTTAGGCACAACATTTAACCCCGAGCAAGAGAAATGCAGTTACAATTATGAATGTCCGTGTATAAGAACTGAAGGAGCTCTCACCGATAGAATAACTAAAACATCTGACATCAGAAATATCGGTACTGAGATTTCCATAGGTCATGCAACCATTGAACCGTAAAATAGGTTTTTAACTCCGAAATTTTTTACTATGAACCGATCTACATGTGATTTTTGGAGTGATATTGACCCGAACTCCGTTTTCACCCTGGGGATGGTTGCCACCACTTTTCGGCGGTTATTTTTTCAAAATAACCTCGGATGTCGATAAAAGACCTAATTTTAAGCAAAAAATTATCTATAAAGTTTTTTCAGAAACCCAATACTTTTCAAGTTATTGGACAATGAAAATTCGGAATTTTCAGTTTACAGTTTAGTTTACTGAGTAGAAAAAAATACGATTAGTTTTTGGGCCATAATTCCTTCAATTTTGAAGCTATCACAACTTATAAAAACCATTAAAAAAAGGTAATCAAAAGAGCTACAAAATTTTTCGTTACGATATGTAGTGAAAAACCTTTTATTTTGGTGAAGGGTCAAAGGGCTCGGAATCATATCTCCGTCAATTTTCGTGTGACAGAAAAACCCAAATTTTTTATTATTACACTTTTTTTACGTATCTTTCATTATTTTCGAGTATTATGAAAAGAAGGTGGTTTTTTAAAAATTCGAAATTTTTTTTTCTTAAAATCGTGATTTTTTCGGAAAATATGTGTTCCAAAGCAGCCAAACTGCTAGAATTCATCAAACTCTCTATATGAAAGTTAACTCTAGACGGAATACGATTAATTTTAATTTTGGTGGAAATGGCACTTATGAAACCCATTGATTAAAAAAAAAACCATTAGATGTTCCTCTTCATTACAGGTCACTCATTTTACGTGCAAAAGACTTTTAACAGTGCTCATTTTAAAGCTTATTTCAAGCACTGTAGAATCCTTTTTCATTAGCATGCATAAAATTTATTCGCTCTCCGCTAGATGGCATTGAATACATCGATTAAATTTCAGACAAAATAAAAAACGGCTTTGATTTTCAATATCTCGCTTAATATTGCACTTAGAACACTCTATAAAAAACCAATTTGTTCATTTTTTTACCTGCTACAATTTTGTTCATTATCGTGGGAAAATTCCGATTTTTCAATTACAGATAACTTGAAAAGTGTTGGATTTCTGAAAAAACTTTATAGAACATTTTTTGCTTAAAATTAGGTCTTCTATCGATATCTGAGGTTATTTTGAAAAACCACCGAAAAGGGGTGGCAAGCACTTCCAGGGTGAAAACGGAGTTCGGGTCAATATCACTCAAGTCAAGTTAAGGGTAAGATAAGCCTAATTCCAAAATTTCATGTAAATCGGTTCATAGTAAAAAATTTTAGAGCTAAAAAGCTTCAATGACTGCACTAACCTCTAAAATCTTCAGTATCACAATTTGTTTGTGCTGGTGTTGGAAAATTTCTGAATCCGCACGATCCGAACAGCTCTTCTTATATTGACTACGTTTCCGATGGTACTAGTATTGTGAAAATTATAACAAATTGCGAGGAAAACACAAAATTTGATCATATCTTGCAGAAATGCACATCAAATGCCATCTGCAATATTTGTGCTGAATAACAATTTACTACAATGAAATATATTACTAGAATTATGTACTTTAAATAAATATTATCAAGGAAGCATCAATTCTTGTTTAATTTGACTTCACACACTTGTTTTGTTATGCATATAAGATAATTTCTGTAAGAAAATTATGCTTATTTAACTGCACCATGATATTATATAACTTTAGTCTTCAGATTCAACTGTAGTTTTTTTTTAATTTATAAATATTCCTCTATTGGTTTAGGTTGATAACTAGTTTTTGCGAGATCTAGAGATAGTATTACTTTTAATTATACAACATACTTACTATCTTGCGAAAATATATTAGTTGAAATAATTATGATTTGCTCTAGAAAATAACTGATAAGGCAGAAAGAGTATCCAACTCTTTACTTCTATAAATTACTCAACATTGAGGTTTGTTTAATTTGTTTTAGTCGTCATAGTCATAGTAAGTTGATATATCGTTATATATAATATGTTGTTGATATATCGTTATATATAATACTAAATAAATAATTGGTTTGCCATTTTGGACTTCCCAAAATGCAGGCGGCCGAAGGCCGCATTATGGCAAACTTATAAAGCCGAGATAAAGAGATCGGCCCCAAATCGCGGGGCCCGAAGGGCCCCGTCGATCGCCCGCGTCCTTTCCGTAGTGCTTAGGCTACGTCTCGCCTCGATCCGAGACGCCGATTTTCGATATCGAACGTTTAAAGTTTGACGTTTCTCCGAAATTCGCGAAAACGGCTGCATTCCCGACCCTTAAGAACTATTTTCGCTTACCATGGACTTCAATTCACGTGACCGCCTTTCGAGCCGACAGTTGGACGGGTCGAATTCTATCGAGAAGTTTCGAAGTATAGTAGTATTCTACCGATTCTACTGATTCCGCACAAACTACGATTCACCGTGAGCAGATGGCGCGCCCGTTCGACAGAGGCAGGGACGGGCTCAGCACTTGACGCGTCGCGTACCGTTCGACAGAGGCAGGGACAGGCTTTGCACTCATCGTGGTTCGGGAAACTATATTTTCATCGATCTATAGTTTTCACGGATCTATTTAATAGGCGGAGGAGCCTCTCACTAGTATATAATACTAAATAAATAATTGGTTTGCCAAATTCGACGTCCTAAAATGCAGGCGGCCGAAGGCAGCATCATGGCAAACTTGTGAAGCCGAGATAAGCCAACAACGTCTTGAGATATTCGATTAATGGAAAAGCTATGTCTAATTTTTCTCCAAAAAAGGAACTCAGCATTGTATACCAGCACCCGGTAGATTCCAAACGGCCTTTATTCTTTTTATTTGATTCCGTTCATCTTCTAAATTGTGTTTTCAACAATTGGCTCAACTCAAAACCCAACCAAGCACTAACTTATCCCGACTTTTTAACGAGTGAGGAGAGATGTGCATGGTTTCCTGCACTGAAAAAACTGCATGAATTAGAGTTAAACAAAGTACTTCAATTTGGTCATGGTTTAAATTTGAAATGTTTGTATCCATCTAATTTGAAAAGACAAAACGTTAAACTAGCATTAAAAATTTTCAATCTTTTTGTTGTTGAGGGGTTAGTTAGCTTTGAGAAAGATATTCCGCATTCACAAGACACAGCAGAATTCCTCAGGGTTATAATAAAGTGGTGGAGTATTGTCAATGTGAAAACACCATTAAAAGGTAAACGTTTACGCGATCCTTTTCAAGAGCCCATACTTCAAAGTAAAATGAACGATCAAAAAATTGAGTTTTTGGAAAATATGCTTTCGTGGTTAGATAACTTGGAAATTAGGAAACTTTACTAACAAATTAACACGACAGACACATACTGCTCTGAGTCATACAATTTATGGAATTCTTCAAATTGTTAGGTATTGTTTTGATGAACTACATTTGAATTATATTTTACTAGGAAAATTACAAACTGATAATTTAGAAGATAGATTTGGAAAATATAGGGAGTTAGCTGGAGGGCACTATCATATCTCAATTCGGCAACTTTACGAATCAGAAAAGAGACTTAGAATTCAATCAATACTCACGTTGAAATCTCGTAATTTTGGAAATTTTGAAATTGAAAAGTTCTATGAGTCACTGTCTGTACTTGATAACAATGAACTGATTATTGATGAGGACAGTAGCAAATTTCATTCGAATGAAATTGATGCGATATTAAGTACTTTGTCAATTGAAGATCCTGACATCGAAAATATAGCAAAAGAAATGCCTGTGGTTACTTATTTAGGAGGATATTGCAGTCACATCGCTACGAAAAAATTAAAATGTCACTCGTGTCATAATTTGTTGATCTATAATAATGAAGAACTCATTGTACAAGATAACTTCAATCTTATAAATAATTTGAATCGAGGTGGTCTTCATTATCCCCAAGATTCAGTAGTTCAAATTGTCGTAAATTCATATATAATATTTCAAAAAATAATCAATAGCCATGAAGATAAATTCTTAAACGTATTTTGCCAAAGAACTTTTCTATCTAAATTAATTTTTGAATATATTCGTAAAGAAAATCACCTACTTCATTTCGAAGCATGCGACATTCATTCTTCTAAAACCATTGTTGGTATATTATTGGATTGTATCTCAAATACATTGATTGAAAACTACTGCTGCAAGAAAAATGATCGCTTAGGTGAAGGTAAGAAACGGAAAATAACAATTTATCAAAAGAAAACTATTTCGGCGAACATTACCTCAAGCGAGACCTCAAGATATTGATTATATTGAACTAAAAACATTGGTTTTATATACTATATGGCAAATATCGATAGAAAAACTTAATTCACTTTGTTGGCTACAATACTAAATGATTCGCAAATTTTTTTACTACTTGAAAATAGTCGGAAAATGAATTTGAAACATTGATAAATACATAGAAGCGATAGCTACGCAGCGTTCGCTCGGCCGCCAGGCGATGACGTCACAAATCAGTCCTGAGTCTTTATACTCTAGACGTTGTTGGATAAGCAGATGTCCCGTTCCCGACCGCGACGCCGATCTTCGATATCGAACGTTTAAAGTTTGACGTTTCTCCGAAATTCGCGAAAACGGCTGCATTCCCGACGCTTAAGAAATATTTTCGCGTCACATGGACTCGAATTCACGTGACCGCCTTTGAAGCCGATAGTTGGACGGGTTGAATTCTATCGAGAAGTTTCGGCACGGCGAGGCCCTATGAGGTCGTAGTATCTAGCCGATTCCGCACGAATTCGAGATTGACAGCGAGCAGATGGTGAGCCCGTTCGACAGAGGCATGGACGGGCTAAGCACTCCTCGGCGATCGAGAAACTATATTTTTATCCATCTATATTTTTCACAGATCTATTTAATAGGCGATGAAGCCTCTCACCTATAATACTAAATAAATAAGCGCAAAGAGGAGATAATAAATCTTGTTTACAGGATAAAGGGCGCAATTTTGAAGCAATAGGGTTGAAAGTTTGTAAATAGGTAGTTTCGTATGATATCTTGGATGGGATTGATTTTGGTTCGAATTGGTTGGGGGGTTGACCCACCTAGGGGGAAAAAAATCTTGTTTACACTATAAAGGACGCAATTTTGAAGCAATAGCGTTGGAAGTTTGTAAATAGGTAGTTTCATATATCTTGGATGGAATTAATTTTGGATCAAATTGGTTGCGGGGTTGACCCCATGGGGGAAAAATAAATATTATTCACACGATAAAGGTCGCAATTTAGAAGAAATAGGGTTGAAAGTTTGTAAGTAGGTATTTTCGAAAGATATCTTGGATGATATTTGGTTTTGGTTCGAATTGGTTGGGGAGTTGACCCCCTGCCCAAAGGGGGAAGAAATAAATCTCGTTTACATGATAAAGGGCGTAATTTTGGAGCAAAGGCTTGAAAGTTTGTGAGTAGGTAGTTTCGTATGATATATTGAATGGAATTGGTTTTGGTGCGAGTTGGTTGGGAGTTGACCCCCCCCAGGAGATAAATCTTGTTTACAAGATAGAAGGCGCAATTTTGGGACCATAGGGTTGAAACTTTGTAAGTATGTAGTTTCTTATGATATCTTGTATAGTTTTTATTTCTATGTGAATTGGTTGGAGGGTTGACCCCGCGGAGGAGGAAATAAATCTAGTTCACGCGATAAAAGGTGCAATTTTGTAGCAATAGGGTTGAAAGTTTGTGAGACGAATTGGTTGGGGTTGACCCCTCGGGGTGGAAGAAAGTATTGTTTACACGTTAGAGGGCATTTTTTGGATTTGGTACAGAAATCATGAATGAATGAATAGATTTTTCAAACTGGATACGTTATGAAAACCTGCTTTTCTAATGCAGCTCGCTGCGATAGAGTTTTTTAAAAAATATTTTTGGAACGTAGTTCCTTACGGCAGGCTTGGAGGAGATAGGGATTTTGCTGCGCGACCAAACTGAAAAAAATGTGAGACTAAAACCGTAAGAAAAACATATAACGGAAGTGCAACGCGCATGCGTCATTCTTTCTTTATCTTTCTCCTTCGACAAATACATGAAATTCTTGTATAAGCACGTGGTGTATACTCACATTATAAATTCATTTTACTCGTAAATAAACACGATTATTTTCTTATAGTTTGTCAATCTTCAATACAATATTATTATTATATTAATAATTTTATTATAGTGTCGAATCTGAAGGAACTTCGTTCCTACCTGGAGTCCCGTGACACAATTTCTATTTTATTTACTTGATTAGGTTGAAGTGTACCTGATTTCAATTTCCAATATCAGTTTTTTCATTGATATGATTTGGGTTTTTCTCTATATGTGTCGTCTCGAAAAATTCTCTTTTATTTTCGTTAATCTGTAAATCGGATGGCAGTGAATACTAAAAAGTGAAAAATAAATAAACGAAAAAAACAAGCTACTATAAGATGTTAATAAAAATAAACTGAAAATTTTAAAATAAAGTTCAACTGAAAGCGAGTTACACTCATGTCAAAATTTGTGATTAAAGTAATTTTCAGTTAATTCTGTGAAATTTATAGATAAATTATAAGTTTGAGGATTGCTTCATGCTTCAGAAATAGAACTTATAGCCGGGAGCCGAGATGGTTTTTGCATGTATCATAGGCCCCACGACGAGGCTTTGGGGGCTGATAGACAATGTTATTCCCAACTATGAATTCTCGGTATGGCACCCCTAAAGTGTAGCTTTTAGGAGGGGTGAACTTTCAAACGTGTTGTCTATATCCGTGCCGCTTGTAACCAACCTCCCTTTTGAACAGAAGATAGATATTTATGCCCCGGCTAGCAGGGAGATTGGTTAACATATAATGGTTCTGGGTTGTTTTCAGTGACAATAACAAGAGTAAAATGTAGGTATTTACTGTTTTCCTTTACATAAAGTGAGACTTATCTTTTTATTGTTTTTCCTATTTAATTTTCCATTGACTTGTGATCTTCTTGAGGCGGATTTTACTTCCGATTTCTTGGTAGCTCCAGATAAGGTGGATTTCAAACTTCCTATAACTTGGATATTAGCTCCAGGTAAGGTAAGGTGGTTTTTCTTTTGAACTCCAGGCAACGTAAATTCATGAGCTCCTGACAACGTGGATTTTAATTCCAGACCAAGTGGCTAAAATAATTCGGGGCAAATCAACATACAATCGCAAACTTAATAGGTTCCAAGAATATCTGTAGGGTATCGATGGCCAATTCAAACTAACATTTAGATTTATCTCAAGCAAAGATGCTAAGAAAGACAGTATATGTTCCAACATTAAACTGAACATAAGCTATGACCATGTGAAATTTACCATCATTAACCTACAAAAATCTTGTATTAAATTGAGAGAATAAAATAAGCAAATAAAGTAAAAGTACTTTAAATTAAGAAATGTGACATGATTATTTCTATATTGAAAGATAAATAATTTAATATAGGTAAATGAAAAAAAAATGAAATGGCGGAAAGATGAAATACAGAATCAATTCAGATTTTCAAGATAATGCATTAATACGAAATAATTATATTTCTTCTCATAACTTACCGTCTATCAGACGCTACAGATACTAAATTTATAATAAACTATAATACTATATTCACTTAATAGATATGAATATAATTTCAATAATTAATGAAATGTTACGTTGAACAGTTATTTGGCTAAAGAGACCGATATTCCGTCTTTCACGTGGAAATTCGACCCTTTCTCTTTATTTTTCTAATACGCAGGTCATCTCGAACTGCGCGAGTCGTCTTCATCTGTGAAACACGGTATCTCGATGCGAAATTCCATTAGCGGCGGTTTAATCGGGGAATTAACCCGTTACACGCTGGATCATAGGCCCCACTTTGATTCTTGTATTATGTGGTTAAGCAAGTCGCCAAAGTCCGCAAACTCAATATGCCATACCAATATGGCGTCACTTAAGGTCCGCCATACTTACCGAAACGTGTAATTTTTTCACTGTGAAAATGGTTCATAGGCCCCACGCTGTTGTTTCGTGATCTTTGTTAACAATGAACTGTAGAACGAAGATCTCAAAACGCCATACATCTGAGGCGTCGCCAAGTGGCCGCCATACTGGGACAAACATGTCATTTTTTGCCATGAACATGTATAATAAATAGCGCTATGGCGTTTTGGTTTTAAGATGCTCTTTTACATCACTTTAGCTGGTATCACACTGCCATACCTATGGAGTGTCGTTAAAGTGGTGCCATACCGAAAAAAACCATTTTTTAAAAATTTTCAGCCACGCTCTGAAATGGCTCGGCAGAATTGCCTCAAAACTTGTATTTACAGGTTTTCGAGGTCGCTGATTACGAATATGATGTCAAAATTGTAAAAATCAAAATGGCGGATCCAATATGACGGAAAAAATATTCAAAATGCTCCTTTTTTTTCTAAAAATGCGTACTTATAGGTTATCGAGATCACTGATGATTGAATTTTATCGTTAATTACTAATATTCTGTTTACAATGTATACAAAATTACTGAAAATGAAACAATTATAAAATTGAAACGCGTCTACAGGGTACGATCATAGATATATACTATATATACTTACTATTTATTATTATTATATATATATTAAGATTTCTATTGGCACGATACATAATCCGATATATATATATATATATATATATATATATATATATATATATATATATATATATATATATATATATATATATATATTAATTGGTATTATCCCTATGTGAGTTCATATTTAATAAGAAATTAATGAAATAACGCTTTCATCACTTAATTTACAAATAAAACAGACTCGTTTCTCATTAAAAATGTCTTTATCCATAGCGGCAAGAATTTCACGTATACTTCTCACACAAACTGCCGGCAGAAAAATGGTTGGATTCGAAACCCGGTGAACTGGCAGAATTTTTATTATTTTATGATTACAGAATTTCCAACATCTGGGTAAAACCTGGGATAGGGAGAAATGGGAATATATAGATACCTACCGAAAAGGGCAAAAATATTTATAATTGGGACTGTAGTATATTTTGCATTCTTTCAATGTCAGCTATCAGTTCAATTTTAATTATTTCGAGCGAAGTGTTTTGAATTAATTAAATATCTTTCTTAATGTAATCCTGAAAAGGCTTAGCATTTATTTGGCATACATTATTTTATTTTATAACTTGTTTGTGTTTTTAACGAAAAATATTTTTAACAAAAAACACCTGTTTTTGCAGCGCAGAGCTGTATTATATACATTATATTATTAGTATTCATTTCGACAACAATTTAACTTGAGAATAACCACTGTTGTATCTTTTTAATATGTCTATACATGCAAAAAAATTCTACACAATATATCATATAGGTACATACAAATTTGAAAAAAATTATATATATATATATATATATATATATATATATATATATAAATATGTATATTTATATATATATATATATATATATATATATATATATATATATATATATATATATATATATATATATATATATATATATAGATATATATATATATATATATATATATATAATAACTGAGATTGAATTCTCGCACATCACTTGGTGAAACATCATAAAGAATGAAGTATAAACTTCAAAAGAAAATACACTTGGCTTATGTTTCACTATATAATAGTTATTTATGTACCAAGTGCGTTATATAGATCCTTATGCCATGAGGGAAACATTCGGCCCGAGGGCCTCTGGCCCGAGGAATGAATGTTGCCCGATGGGCATAAGGATCTAGTAACGCACGCGGTACATACAAGATTTTATTTTTCACGAAAAAATTATTATATTATGATGAAAAAGCGATTTTAAAATCGTTTCATTGCTCCTATCCATTTTCCTTCTCATAGTAGGCATGCCATTGGTTGATATTTTGACGTTTGTGAATATATTTGTCATCATATTCAGTGAATGTCATTGCTGCTTTCTTTGTGTAGTCTTATAGAAATAATGGAAATGAAAATGAATTTACCCAATAATATCATAAAAAATGCACCCAAAGCTGCGAATAATTCATTGCCGGAGAAATCCAGAGTTGTATACAACAAGGATTATGAAGTATTTAATCAATGAAATTTGCTTCGTTCCTCCTAGTACAATAAGCGGGCGTTTTTGATCCATTATGCCCGCAAATGCGGGCGTAATAGCCTAGGGCATAATGAGTGTGTTTATAGCAACCGTATCCAAGGTGAAATGAACATATAATGTACAAGTGAAAAATAAAAATATTTAGATACTGTATTTAGCAGTTACGAATATAGTCGACATGTTTCGAGTTATGAACTCATTATTTTAAAGTTTATACTTTATTATATATATATATATATATATATACTCGTATATATATATATATATATATATATATATATCTATATATTTATATATATATATATATAAATTTATATATATATATATATATTTATATATATATATATATATATATATATATATATAGCAATTCTAACGTAGTGATTGACAGTTTATTTCTGAACAAGGTTATTTTCTTAAAGTAATAGGTTTATTTTCTTATTATGAGAGTGATTTACCCATACATTCCTGCCCGGAAAATGTGATTTTTTTTTTTTTTTAACTCGAGGGACCTACAGTTTAACGCCGGTTCCGAACGGCCAATGGGCTTGTGAACGATGCACATTACCCAACAATTAATCTTATAATTAACCACTAAATTCAGGACATACACAACACCCAAGAGCAAGGTGGGACTCGAACCCACATCCTCGGTCAACAAACGGTACAAGTCGGTATTCGCTCACCGCTGGTCCACCGAGGCCCCTGGAAAATGTGATGTTATTTTCAAATGATTTCAATTCATTAATTTGTTTAATCTGCTCTCGTTTAATTGAGTCCCTGGAATATAACTACGCTTTTGAAAAATATATTTTGATTGGTTGTAATATGATGAACAAATAACATTACGATGTTTGATGATTGGATAATCTTTATAGCTAAGCTGTTACACTTATTTGTCACATATTTTATCGTAGGCTCAATTGTTCCAAAGATTAGTTAGCTAAGGAAAATTTTAGAGAATTATACTATGAAAAATTCAATTATTTTCACTGCTGTGGTGAGTAATTTTAATTACTTTTAATGTTCGCTGTATTGAATCGACTCTTTAAAATATAGATATACCTTCTTCTGAATTTCTATCTCAGAAAGAATTGCAAAAATTTAATCTCATATAGTGAATAATGTCCAATTAAAATTATTTATAAAATAAAAATTATCATGATAATTTTGGTAGATTCGTAATTGTACTTCAAGATTTTTTGAAATTTCGTAAGATATTCTTGATGGAGGGACATTATTTCTAATCATTTTTCGATTGGATGCAAAAAAATATTTTTTCTGAAATAATTATGCTGAACAATTATTTCTGCTAGCACTATTATTTGTGGTTTGTATAATAGTGAATTTATTTATCATGCAACCTTTTTCTGAAAATTAGAGCTTAGAAATTAAGATTTTCAAAATATGAATGAAGTAATAGACATATAATATGTATATATATATATATATATATATATATATATATATATATATATATATATATATATATATATATATATATATTTATTCGAATTGTTGTTGCCTGTGATTTATTTTTAAAATTTAATCTCATATAGTGAATAATGTCCAATTAAAATTATTTATAAAATAAACATTATCATGATAATTTTAGTAGATTCGTAATTGTACTTCAAGATTTTTTGAAATTTCTTATCATATTCTTGATGGAGGGACATTATTTCTAATCATGAATGATGATAATCTAATCATGAATGATGGAATTAATCGCCTCCGTGGCAAAGTTTGACCAAATCTCCCATACCGGAGAGTTCAAACAATAAACCACAAATAAGTGTTTTTCTTCCATAACAGAGGATTTTATTATAAAAATTTCATTAAAAACGGCTACTTCCATATAAACGAACTATACCGATAATTTTTGCTTTACTTGTTTAATATTTTCCCAAAAATAATTTTCTTTTTTAATATTAATTTACTCTTTCTGAGATCTCTCGGATGGAATTAATCGCCTCCGTGGCAAAGTTTGACCAAATCTCCCATACCGG
The DNA here is from genome assembly GCA_030704885.1 of Cynegetis impunctata. NCBI lineage: Eukaryota > Metazoa > Arthropoda > Insecta > Coleoptera > Coccinellidae > Cynegetis > Cynegetis impunctata. Next base: position 878,282 of record JARQZK010005068.1, read on the forward strand.
AGAGTTCAAACAATAAACCACAAATAAGTGATTTTCTTCCATAACAGAGGATTTTATTTATTAAACTATTTTCATCTCCAAATTTTCAATCCAATACTTAGCTACGCCGTTCTGATGAGGACCAAAGAGTCCGAAACGCGTGTCAACGGCTGCTTCCATATAAACGTTCTATACCGATAATTCTGCTCTACTTTTTTAATATTTTCCCGTGACTAATTTCTTTTCTGTTAAATAAATAGTACCCTATTTTTATTATTTTCGAACATTACATAGGTAAAGGTTTCTGTAGTTTCCCTTGCCTTCTAATGATAACAATTTTGAATGTTAATATTAGACTGAATAGCACGTAATAAATAACAAAAAACAGCAACATCCGAAAGAATTTTTAACAAGACAGATCAATCTTATCTATTCAATTTTTTCAAGTCAATAAATGTCAAAGAATTTTCAAGTTTTTTCAAAAGTTTCGAATAACTATGAATGTCGTAATGAAACGTCAACTTATTAATTAAATCGAGTTTTTTAAGATTCAACCAGCCTGTTATTGCTAATAATTATCAAGAGATTATATATATATATATATATATATATATATATATATATATATATATAATATAATAAATATATATATATATATATATATATAAATAATAGAATATATATATATATATATATATATATATATATATATATAATATATAAATATATATATATATATATATATATAATATATAAAATATAATATATATATATATATATATATATATATATATATATATATAACTTTTTGATAATTATTAGCAATAACAGGCCTGTTATTGCTAATAATTATAAAAAAGATAAAAATAGTTCACAGACAAAAACAATACAAATAAATAGATATATATATATATATATATATATATATATATATATATATATATATATATATATATATATATATATATATATATATATATATATATATATATATATATATATATATATATATATATATATATATATATATATATATATATATATAACCACAAATGATAATGCTAGCAGAAATATTTGTTCCTCATAATTATCTCAGGTGAACAATATCATTTTCATACGCTTTTATTTGTTTGTATGTATGTAACGGAGGCTTCGAAGGTGATTTTCACCCCCTTCAAAACGTCGGATTGATTTGAAACTTTGCACACTTATTAAGGACCGATGACAATGCAATAATTTCAATAGTTTTTTCCTATTATCCTAATCTGGACCTTTAGGATTACCGGTTTTCCAAATCCTATACCCGGTAGTGTCTTTCTGCCAAGTAAGCGTTTAAAATAATAATTGAGATTGAATTCTCGCACATCACTTGGCGAAACATCATAAAGAATAAAGTATAAACTTCAAAATAAAACACACTTGGCTTATGTTTCACTATATAAAAATATTTAGATACTGTATTTAGCAGTAACGAAAAGTCGACATGTTTCGAGTTATGAACTCATTATCAAAACTGACTACAGGAGAGTATTACATCCTATTTTATAAAACAGACAAAAGCAAAAATGATACCTGAAAATCAATTTGTTCGTTTACAAGGGGTAGTTGACTATTATGAGCGGAACTTATTTCGAGAATTTCAAGAAGGTCAAGGCGCTTTCCTTTGTTACCTGAATGTAACAATTGGGTTTTGTTGAAATCTAGTAAATGATACAATATTCGGAGAAGCCAGTGGTATTTTTATTTTGTAAAATTGACTCTTTATGTTGTTCAACACGAATGTTTATATTCCGTCCTGTTTGTCCAATATAGAAAGCAGGATATTCGTCGCAAAATATTTTGTAATCAACACTGTTCTCTCCGATGTCAGATTTTTCTTTATTATTGACCAAGAATTACTTCAAATTTCTTTCATTTTTACAAATTGTTTTAACGTTATTTTTCGATAGTCTGTTACAAATTTTGCTACTCAAATTCGGCATATAATTTATTGGAAAGTATTTTTGTTCTTCATTAGTAGTTTGCGTGGGGTATATTGAATGCAACAGATACTTTCTTCGTTTTTTCCCAATGAGCTTATCGATAAGACTTTCATTGTAACCGTTAATTGGGGTTTAAAATAATAGTATAAAAAAACTGAAAAACGCGCTTTTGTAGATCTCCAAATTAAAAAGTAGAAAATAATTTTCAATAAATTCAAATTAAGAGTAGTGTTATTGACAATTTCTCTCATTGTAGAAAACTGTGGGGTGCTTGAAGTCAATTTTTATAATATTTTAATGACAGGTATTGTTAAAAGTAAAGTCAATGGAAATATCTAAAAAAGTACTATACGCTTTTCTACTTTGAAAGAATTTTATTTATTAATAACACTATTCTTAATTTAAATTTAATGAAAATTATTCTCTACTTTTCAGTTCGGTTATCTACTTAAGCCTATTTTTCAGTTTTTTGAAACTATTTTTAATTTTTTCAATGTATATATATATCAAATCACTATCATTAGATTTTTGTATAAAAATGGACGACTTGTAAACAGAGACGTTATCTCAGAAAGTGTAGACATTCGGCAAAATTTCCGAGAAGCTCCCCCACTATTTTCTAACCTTATTTAATTACCATCACAGTATCGTATATCCCCGAAATATATATATTTCCTCAGAATAATGTAATCTTTGAGATAGAAAAATAAATTAAATCCTTGCAAGCCCATATTTTGTGATCGTTTAGATCCATCATGCTCTCTCAATTTGGATACTTAGTGGTCATAGTAATGGACCCCAGTCTTGAGTATCAATATGAATTCCAAAAATTTAATAATAGCATCACAATAACGCAGTAAGTTTTTGACGTTGTAAACTTTAAATGCTTCTGATTAGCATTCAGGTAGGTATCTAGGAATCTATTTTTCGCATTCACGTTCCGATAAGTGGAATAAAAATACAAGTTAGTAAAAATGTGCAAAGCTTCGGTTATTTGCTAGAGTCCAGTTAGTCTACCTGATAACAACAAGGATAGAATGAATGTCATTTGAAGTGGTCAATAGTCTTGCTTTCATTCTTGTACTTTCAAACCAATTTTTAATGGTAGCAAAAAAGGGGATACTGATCATCTGATATTTATATCATATAAGAAAAATGATTTCTCCTATATACCTTAGAAATTTAAATACTTAATAACTAAAAAACTGAAAAATTCAAAATTCAGCTTTAACTTAGATATTTTGTAGTTTTTGATCTCTTAGGTATTCATGAAGCATCATAAATTAACTATAGCTAATATATTGAAAATTCGGTTAGAAGAAAATTTTCCTAGGTCAATGTTTATCAATATTTTAGCAAATATATATATATATATATATATATATATATATATATTTATTAGTCTTTTTTTAGCAATAAAAGGCCATTTGAGTTTGCAAACCGACAATTCGTCAAGAAAACCATTACTTTCTCAAAACATTTGAAACATTAAAATTATTTGGCATTTATTAATTTTTGAGAAAATTTAAAGTTGTCGAAAAACAGACAACTATGTTTCATATAATTTGTTGCGTCGGTGTTCGTCTTCAGATACCTACTAATTACGTGATATTCTTTCCATTATCAGCAGTCAGGTCTGTTAATATTAAATGTTGACGGAAACCACAGAAACCCTCACCCACATAATGTACAAAGTAGGTACTTAATTATTTGTTTTAAGGAGGAATTTATGAAATTTCAAAAAAAGAGAAACTACCTATGTTTCATTAAATATTTTGTGACTGTGGCTGACTTTAGTTACTAATTATGTGTTATTCAGTCGAATATCAGCAAAGGTGTCTACTATTTGGAATGGTCAATTTTTCAAAATTCATAAACGCCAAATTAATTTCTGTGTTCCAAAAGTTTTAAGGAAGTCACGAATTTTGACACGAATCTTTCAATGTTCATTAAAGTCGGTGAGAAGAGTAATTCGAATATGTAGGCATATATATATATATATATATATATATATATATATATATATATATATATATATATATATATATATATATATATATATATATATATATATATATATATATATATATATATATATATATATATATATATATATATATATATATATATATATATATATATATATATATAATATTTCGAAATTTAAGGACATAAAGTTGAATCAAAGTGATACCATTAATAGTAGGTGAATTTTTTTCTACTGTGATCACTCTATAAATGGATCTAGTGAGCGATTTCTTTCGTAAATAATTCTTCAACTTTCAAGTATTTATACTTTTTTTCAGTTATGGCATACCGTTTATAGCTTCACTTGCACTAGCCGAGGAACTTTTTCTAATCCAGATGATAGCACTTGTCAAAGTTACATATATTGTGTGCAGTTACCGAGTGGCATATATTTATCGAATATATATAGCTGTCCATCAGGAAATTTTTTCAATCCATCTGTGATGAACTGTGACCAGAACTTTATATGCAGTACTACCGTTACAGAAGAAACTACACAAATAACTACACCCTCTATTCAAGATGAGTTCACTTGTGTCGCCCAAGGGAGGTTCCCGGATTCTAAAGACACCACTTGTTCCAACTACTATTTTTGTTATTATTTAACCAATGGTCAGTATAATAAACAAAACTATTCTTGTCCACAAGGTAGCAGATTTGACCCTGAATCGCAAGCATGTAGTACGACTTACGAATGCGGCCAAAATACATCGGCATCAACAGTGGATGCTGCTACTACAATGAGTTCAAGTTTTGAATGTACTGCACAAGGGCGATTTCCTGTTGAGGATGATTTAACTTGTTCAACCTATTATTTCTGCTACTATTTACCTAGTGGTCAATATAGCATACGAAATTACTCTTGTCCACAAGGTAGTAGATTCGATCCTAATTCTCAAACTTGCAGTACAATTTATGAATGCGGTAAAAACACTGCTGCCTCCACAGTGGACGATGTGACTACAATTAGTCCTAGTTTTGAATGTACTGCTCAAGGCCGATTTGCCGTTGAGACTGACGTTAATTGTACTTCCTACTATTTTTGTTATTATCTTACTAGTGGTCGATATATGATTTATAATTATACTTGTCCAAGTAATAGCAGGTTTGATCCGATATTACAAACTTGTAGCGGAAGTTATGACTGTACTGCAACTAGCATATCTACAATTTCTTCAAGCTCGGATGTACGATTAGTAAGAGTTTCTAATCAAAGATGTAAAACACAGGGTCGATTTCCTGTGGAAAGTGACGATACCTGTCGTTCTTACTACTTCTGCTATTATACTATTAATAGCCAATATGTTGAGTATAATTATATATGTCCAAATGGAAGCAGATTTGATGAGAGTTCCCAAACTTGTAGCACCACATATATTTGTGCTAGAACACAAACTACTGCTTTATTAACTTCAACCTCTTCTAGCTTCGAAATCACGACTGAAGCAACTACTACCAAACTTCCGTTTGAATGTATCAATCACGGACGATTTTCAGTGGAAGACGATAACACCTGCAGGTCATACTATTATTGCATTTATCTCACGAATGGAACTTATATATCTGAAAAATATAAATGTCCATCAGGAACTCAGTTTGATCCGAATTTGCAGTTATGTAGTGAAACTTTTCAATGTATATCATCATCAGGAGTTACAATAAGAACAAATTTTCCTGTAAGGATGATAGGAAATGAAGTAAAAAGCTACAATGCATTTCAATGTGTTTCATCAGGAAAATTTCCAGAACTACGTAACACTTTTTGTCAAAATTATATTTACTGCATCACTCTTCCAAATGGAGACTTCGCTCAACAAGTTTACAAATGTGCAGTTGGAGAAAAGTTCGATCCCGAGCTGCAAACATGCAGCCAAATTTACCAATGCTCCTCTAAAATTAAATCAGAAAATAAGGTCCAGTCATACTACAAATGTCTAACTAAAGGAAAATTTCTAGTGGAAGAAGATCCCACTTGCCGAACATATCACTATTGCATATCCTATCCGAACGAAGAATTTGGACACCAACTTTATAGCTGTCCTTCTGAAGAAAGGTTCGATCCAAAGACACAAACTTGCAGTATGAGTTATCAATGTCCACACTTCAAATGTTCAACTGAAGGCAAGTTTCTTGCGAAAGAAGACTCAACTTGTCAAACGTATTACTACTGCTTTTCTCTATCAAATGGTCTATTTGGAAAACAGCTCTACACTTGTGCCGCTGGAGAAAAGTTTGATTCAAAATTTCAAATTTGTAGTCAGAATTATCAATGCTCATCGTGAATAGAAAAGTTATTAGCACACATCAAGAGCCTCTAATTTTTGGGAAATGGTTTGTAGAGAGAATTTAGAATTTGAACTAACTGCTGAATCGTTAAAAAACTGTTATTAGGTATATTAAAAAGAAGTTATTTCAAAAATATTTGCTTTCAATACTCAAAAACTAATATGTTTATATTTAAATGAAAAATTTAATAAAAAATTAAATATATAAGTATATCATTGATATTCCAAATCTTCATTATTGATCTACTGAAAGTATGTAAATAAAAAATAAATAATTCATCTATATTAGTCCCAATATCAAGTAACCCATATTCTATATACATATCATTGCTCGAATGTGGATAACGCAGCGTTGGGAATCATATTGACAATCGCTCAGGAAATTTTGTTTGTGATTTTCCAACTGTCCAGTAACTTACCATATTGATGTGTGAGAACTTTATTGACTTTGGTCTAAAAGTATATTTAATAAATTCTTTTGAATTTTGATGATTGAAGAATTGAGAAATTTTTTTTATCGTAGATTTGGCGAGAATGTTCGGAACTTAACTTAGTCAGTACAGTTTTATCTGGATATATGCGTTTCGTACGTAAATGATTTCTTGTACTTCATATTCACGTACTGAGTTATTATTTCCGCCAGTAGAGCAGCAGTTTTAACATGCCTCAGTATTTTCGTTGCGAGTTTCAGTAAGAAGAAGTTTGACGGTTCCTTTCTACCCGAAGACTGATGAGGTCTAATAAGAACGAAACGGCCGATAATTTGTCTTGTATTCCAGTATCTTGAACGATTTTTTCTTGTCTGTTGTATCAAGTTTTGATACAATTATCCTCACTAAGAATGTTTCCAAAAACAATCTAAATAACTTCTCTATTTAATACTGAATACTATCATCTTTATAATTCAAATTCCTGTTTCTATACTCACTTTACTTTGATTGTTTAATATTATACAAAAGCAAGTCTTTTTTGCATCTAGATCCTTTCAGGAAATAATACTCCAGTTTTTTGGCTTAGTCTCAACAACCACTATAAATGGCGGGCTACACACGGACGTCGATGTCTTAATACATCGACGTGCATCCAAAAACGTGCAACCTGATAGCGTACACAGGTACGTAGAAAACCATAGTTTTTCCAGTCTGCTAAAATGTTTGGCCAGACGTCTGAGCAGGAAGAATATTTAGCTCTGGTGGCAGTGGCGTGTACAAAGAAAAAGAAAAATGAAAATCGTCGCCGAATGTGGTCTAAAGTTTGGTTTCTAAAACGATAAAATTTATCACACATTCACCTGTTAGAAAAATGGAGGTTAGAACTAGAGGACTCTCGTAATTACGTAAAGATGGACGAAGAAACCTATTCGTAACTATTGGACATGGTTATTCCATTAATAAAACGTCAAGATACAATGATGAGATTGGCAATAACTGCAGAAATTACTGCAACAAATTACCAAGATTTGAAATTCACTACTTTAATATCTACGAAAGCCTCACCGTACCACTTCTCTTCGAGATAAAAACTTTTTTATTTTATCTCCGAAACCCACCACGAAAACTTGATTTTAGTGACAACTGTACTTTTTGATGCATTTGGTTGAATGATGAGTTTTCAATGGGAAGCCATGGACTGGAAGGAAGAAATGATAGGGGTGAAACATTGCTTGGTTTCCTGCTACAAAACAACTTATTCCAGATGAATAGCTTCTTTCCTAAGAGACCAAATAGGAGATGGACATGGAGAAGCCCGGATGGACGAACAAAAAATGAAATAGATTTCATAATCACCGACAAAAGATACATAGTTAAAGACGTGTCGGTATTGAATAAGGTAACCACCGGAAGTGACCACAGGATTGTACGAGCCAAATTAATGATTGACGTAGGTAAAGAACGGCATAAGCTGATCAAGAAGACCGCCATGAACAGACCATGGAATAGCCCATCGGACATGGTTGGCTTCCAGCAATGCATCACAATTAAGCTAAATGACACTGAAGCAGAAGAGAACATCAATGCCTTAAACGAGACCATCACTACTGCCCTGCTAGAGAGCCAAAACGAATATTGCCCAACAACCAAGAAACAATCGAAATTAAGCGAAACTACTATGCGGAAAATGAAACAAAGAATAGACATGAGAAGTGAAGAACTGACTACTACTGGAGAGCTAAGACAAATTAACAAGAAAATATCAAAAGCTATGAGGCGTGACATTAGAACACACAACCAAAATCAGATCGAACAAACAATAGAAAACAATAAGAGCATGAAGGTCTTACGTAGAAAACTGGAAAGCGGGAAAAGGCAAATGACGAAGGTAAAGGACAAACAGGGGAATGTTACAACAAACCGGGAAGACATTCTAAAAACAGTTGAGGACTTTTACCGCCTATTATATAAAAGCCACAATGAAGTAAATGTAGACTCAGAAATAGAACCAGAGATATTGACAAGTAAAAAAGGCATCGTAAATCAAGGGTCAGAACTACTGCCTGATATTACTCTGGACGAAATAAAGCTGGCACTGAGGAAAACAAAAAATAACAAGGCCCCTGGAGAGGATTGCGTAGCTGCCGATGCAGTTAAGATAGGTGGTAACTGTTTACTCAAGAAAATAGCAAAACTTTTTAATCTCTGTCTTTTTAATAGCGCCATACCAGAAAGATGGTACAACGCCATCGTGATCTTGATACACAAGAAAAGAGATACAGCTGAACTGGAAAACTATAGACCAATAAGCTTACTTAGTCACCTCTACAAACTCTTCAGGAGAATTATTACTACACGACTGGAAAACAAACTGGAATTTTACCAACCAATAGAACAGGCCGGGTTCCGCAGCGGATTTGGAACCAATGACCATCTTCAAGGCATCAAAACCGTGATCGAAAAATCAATAGAATACAATAGACCGCTTGTCATTGCCTTTGTGGACTTCCACAAGGCGTTTGACACTGTTGAGTTGAGTGCAGTTTTAGACTCCTTACAAAAATGTCGTGTCGACTATCGTTACACTAAACTAATATATAACATATATAAAAACGCTACCATGATGGTAAAACTGCACGAAAACACCAACCCCATAAGAATCGGTAGAGGAGTACGACAAGGTGATACTATGTCACCCAAACTGTTTATCGCCGTACTGCAATACGCCTTCGGAATGCTTGAATGGAGCGGAAATGGTTTGAATATAGATGGCTTGAACCTAACGGATCTGCGCTTCGCGGATGATATAGCTTTGTTATCTGACAACCTACAGGATATCAAGAAAATGTTGGAAGATCTACAGGAAGTATGTGCTCAGGTCGGGCTAAAGATTAATGTATCAAAAACAAAATTTATGACGAATTTGGTCCCTAGTAGAAATATTACCATTGGTGACTGTGAGGTGGAGCTGGTGGATAGATACACATATCTTGGTCATGAAATAAGAATCTCGAGGGACAATCAAACATGCGAATTAAAAAGAAGAATTACGCTCTCTTGGGCTGCATATGGCAAACTCGGGGACGTGTTTAAGAGTAGTCTCCCAATTTGTTTGAAGCGAAAGGTACTTAATCAGTGCATTCTGCCGGTTATGACCTACGGCGCCGAAACTTTAACTCTGACAGTCACATCTGCTAAGAAGCTTAGAATAACACAACGCAAGATGGAAAGATCGATGCTCGGGGTGTCACTTCGTGACCACGTTAGAAATGAGGACCTACGGGCGAGAACAGGAGTCACGGATGTTATCTACCAGGTGGCAAAGCTCAAGTGGAACTGGGCTGGACATGTGGCCCGCATGACAGATGGACGATGGACAAAGAGGCTGCTCGAGTGTAGACCAAGGGCTGACAAGAGAAACAGGGGAAGACCTCCCACGCGATGGACGGACGATATCAAAAGAATAACCACAAACTGGATGCAGAGCGCTCAGAATAGAGGACAGTGAGCAGAGACGTAATTCGGTTTTTTCAACATTGGAATCGGTTTAGTAGAATACCCTGCAGATTTTTAATAAAGAAATATCTTCCCAAATTTAACATAATTTAGGTATTGTAAAATCTCAATAATGTAAAAGTTATCATCTTGCACTTACTTCTGCGGTTCCAGTAGGCTATGCATTTTCAGTGATTTTCACGATGACATTTGAGTTTAGGTTGAGTGTTTATTTATGTTATATGGTTTATTACTTGCTTATGTCAATTAGTGTGAATTTCAAAATGTCTTTAAGCGCAGAAACTGTTGCATCTATTGTTGCTCTTATTCAAGACGGAAGAAGTCAAATTTACGTGGCTAACAGATTTGGGGTATCACGCAGTACCGAGCAACGTGTATTTACACGTTTTATAGAGACGGGAGCTTACATTCGACGTCCTGGAACTGGTCCCCAGAGAAGAACTACTCATCGAGATGACCGTTTTATGATATCTTCAGCACTAAGAAATCGTCATACAACTGCTGTAGAGATTAGAAACAATCTTGAACATGTCAGGAACGTAAATGTTAGTGAACGAACAGTTAGAAGAAGGTTGAATGAAGCTAATCTGAGATCTCGAAGACCCGCTATAGGACCAGAACTTTCCAGAGAACATCGTGTAGCCAGATTACAATTCGCTAGGGAGCATCAAAATTGGAATGCATACTACTGGAGCTGTGTGTTGTTTACCGATGAATCCAGATTTTGCTTACGATCCCCAGATGGTCGCGAAAAAGTCTGGAGAAGAGAAGGTGAACGATATGCTGAGTGCACTTTTAGCCCTAGAGTAAGTTTTCAAGGAGGTTCAGTTATGGTGTGAGCTGGAATATCTTCAGAGGCGCGAACAGAATTGTACATGGTCCCTACAGGATCTGTGACTGCAGATAGGTACACAAATGGGATCCTACAAGATTATGTTGTTCCATACGCACCATTTATTGGTGACAACTTCATACTGATGCATGACAATGCACGCCCTCATACCGCCCGAATTGTTACGGAATATTTGAACGAAGTTGGTATAACCCAAATGGCATGGCCAGCGCGCAATCCCGATCTAAATCAAATCGAGCATATTTGGGACATGCTAGGTAGAAGAATTCGAAGCCGGGTACCTGCTCCTCTTACCTTAGATCAGCTCAGAGTGGCTCTTTTAGAGAAATGGGAAGCGATTCCACAGAATGAAGTATCCAACTTAATTAACAGTATGCCTAGAAGAATTAATGCCGTTATACAGGCTCGTGGAGGTAATACGAGGTATTAATTAGATAGAGAAGTGATAAATACTGGTTTTTTAAATTGTTTTTTGTGTTTATGATGATAATTGTAGAACTGCTAATAAATTTATTTTCTTTGTGTTAATGTTAATAGGCGTCATTTTCTTGAAATAAACGCTTTCCGAAAACATTTTCTGAAGAAAGCATACTTTCAAAACATGTATCAATGCGTGCCTACCGTTGACAAAGGTTACAATAGGAAAAATAGAAAATTTAGTCATTTTAATACAAAAATTATAGGGGTGCCCGTTTTTCGTGCCGGTGAGTGTATATATCTATACATCTATATTTATATCGAAAAAATTATAATATGATTTCACAAATTACACAGCCAACTACCAGAAATCAAATTATATTGAATTGAATTGGCAATTATCAAAACGAAAGAATAGTCCAAATTCATAGACCATAAATTTTTGATCCTTACATCAATTTATAGAATAAAAATTTTTTAGATGAGGAATTACATTTGTTACATAAAGGTTTCAAACCCAAATGTGAATTACTAGGAGTAGAATCCGAAATAATTCTCAAAAACGCAAGTTCTACATTAAAACATCAAGCAACCAATATTATTAAAAAACAATCTCTAGGTTTTAAATATAATCATTCAGAAACTGCCATTATAAAATCAATAAAAAAGAAATCGGAATTAAATAGAACTATATTTACAAAAGCTGATAAATGTAATACGGTAGTAGCGTTAAATCAAGAAACCTATTTATCCAAAACTAAAGTATTCTTAAACTCTGGTAATTATACAATTTTAAATAAAGATCCTACAACGAAATTTTCGAAAATTATCAAAATTGCTATTAATGAATCAAAGTCAATAATTAGTGATGGTGATATAAGAAAGTTGATCAAAACTAATCCACAAGCACCTCAGTTATATTCTTCAATTAAATTACACAAAAATGGTTACCCCATCAGACCAGTAGTTTCATATATAACAGCTCCAGTCGTTAAATTATCGAAATTTTTGATTGACATAATTAAGAAATATACGAAATTTGAACCTAAGTACGCCACTAAAAATTCAAACGAGTTAATCAAAAACATTCAAAATATTGTATTACCTCACAATTCAAAATTATTTTCTTTAGATGTGAACAATCTGTTTTCTAGCACTCCGCCTAATGAAACTGTAAATTTAATCAAAAATTTTCTTATTTCTAATAATATTCATCCACTAATACAGTCAGATATTACTCATTTACTGGAAATTTGTTTAGAACAAAATTATTTCAGTTTCAATAACGTGTGTTATAGTAATAAGGAAGGTTTGATCATGGGAAATCCCTTAAGCCCTTTGTTATCAGAAATCTTTATGGATAATTTAGAGAAAACTATCATGAACCACTTCAGCAGTAAATACTTTCTTTATTGGTATAATAGATACGTTGATGACGCCAGTGTTTGCTATACTGGTACAGATACACAATTGGATAATTTCATTACTTATATTAACTCCATGGACCACCGTATTAAATTTTCTCTAGAAACTGAAATGAATAATTCTATCAATTACTTAGATTTAACTATTACCAGAAAAAGCAACAAACACGAATTTTCAATTTTTCATAAACCATCTCATACATATATTACAATTCATAACACATCACATAAATTAGCCGCTTATCATAGTATGATTCATAGGCTTTTCAAAATTCCGTTGTCCGAATCTAATTTTCGAAAGGAATTGCAAATAATTAAACAAATGGCAGTAAATAATGGTTATTCACCCATTTACTCTGAATGACAGCCTAAATACAAAATTGCAATTTCAGAAGTTTACCTACTTATACCCGAGAAAAGTAGAGTATTTAACAGTCAGGTTTTCGGAAGGTTTACCCTTCCCTGAAATTGTTTTTTCATGAACGAAATTTCAAAATTTCATATAAAACCAACAATAGCATTGGAAAATTGATTAAAAACAACAAATCAAAAATTCATAGAGATGAACGTACTGGTGTTTATAGACTCAACTGAAACGATTGTGAAAAATTCTATATAGGATGTACAATTAGAAATTTCAAAACTCGAATACGCGAACACCAACGTAGCTATATTAAGCAGAAAACGGATTCTAATTATGCGTGCCATCTTATTCAAGAAAACCATACCTTTAATCACAATTATAATATATTACAGTTAGAAAATAGTCTCCACAAAATCAACTGTTGGGAATCCCTATACATCAATAAATATAAAAATTCCGTAAACCTAGTTAACGACCTGATTGAAGCAAACCCTTCTCCTCTTCTTAATCTGTCCAATGTTCCTACCAATAGCTCTGAATGAATTGCTTATTGTTATTTAGTTTCTCTAAGAACCCCTGTGTTATGTTCAATTTTTCGTATGAATATATTGTTTTGTAATACCATAATTTAGTACGAGATGAAGTCAATGTTATGACGAAACGCGTTTACTCAATAGATTTTCATTTCAACCTGTGAAAAGTTAGTTTTTATTTCTTTATAAAGTTACCAAATTATATTCCAAATAGTACATGTCTTTATTTGAGGATTATTCATTTTCTACAGTTAAGGAAGAAAATAATATCCGCTACCACTGAAATGATTAAGAGAAAACAAATTTTATTAAAACTATTCATTTTCTCTAGAAATTCAATGTTTTCATATTTTGCTGTGGTTTTATATTCCAATTCATAAATTTCCTCAATAAATTAAGCTATTGTTCGATATATAATACTTGCAGCTTTTCGTTGAGTATATGATGGTTAAGACAAAATCTGTGATTTCACATTATGTTTCTTCATATTACTCTTTCTATTAATAACTTTTAATACTCTATTTTCAGAATCGAAGTTGGTTCCTTGCGGGCAATCTATTTCCAAACAGTCCATATTATCCCCTCTTTTTTTGTGACAAATTACAAATTTATTTTTATCATCGGGATAAGGAAATACACCGTCTCTGATACCTATAAACCTTCTTTTGAAAACACCACCTTGGCGTTTTTTAGGAATTTCCAGGAGACACTGCCGATTTTTGAGAAGAAGAAAACCAATCTTGTTTGGATATTTATTGAAAGTTGATTTGGTTGTTTCTGGTAAAAGGTCAACTTGAACTGGGGAATCTGTTACACTGAACGGAATGAAGTACATCTTGGTACCGATTTTAACATTCTGATTATTTCCTGCTCCTTGATCTTTAGTGATCCATAAGGGATACCAGACGGATTGAGATTTGCAGAAAACAAAATTAATTCTCTGCAGTAGAAACACGATATTCGACTAAAAATAATATTTTGCAATTATGTTCAATCAACTGATCACCAATTAGAGTAAATACTCACAAGATAAATGAAGAAATTAGTCGCTGGCGTTATGTTCATTATGACTTGTTCATTTTTCAGTTTTCATATTGACATTACAGTTGTCTATGTGACAGATTATACAAATCCACGCCTTTCGTTCAATAGTTCAGAGTTAATGTTCAACAGGAACATTTTGATTGAAACTGTTCAAGTGTTCAAGTGAATTGCTTCGATTTCGACAGAAGGGGAAAATATGTTTGAACAAACCTTATTGAATCCAGAGGAATGTAATAAATTATAATCAACACTCATCCAAAGGCAGAGAGAATGCCTGTTGCCGGTGGAGATGAACTTTTGGAGACGGAGCTGCGATATCTCCAGGCTTGAGTTTGTTAGAAACGATATAAACAGAGAGATCATGGACGTCGAAAGTACAATAAATTATGGACACTACCTATAGAAAAAAACGCTTACTCTGGTATGATCACTTACAACGAATGCTAGACACAAAATGGCCAAAACGAATATGGAAATAGACTACACAGCAAAGGAGAAAGCGTGGTGACACCCAAGAAGCTGGAAGAAAGGACGTCGACGTCGCAGAGGCAATGACGGCAAGGGGCCTTAGTGAGGGAGACTGGAACGACCGCAAACGATGGAGATTGGGAAGCGAGAGACAGCGACAGCTGTTGGAAACTCGCAGATATATATATATATATATATATATATATATATATATATATATATATATATATATATATATATATATATATATATATATATATATATATATATATATATATAAAATCCAATTTCTCAAAACAAATAAATCTCCACTTAATTGTTAAGTATATTATAATTCTTGTTCGGTTTGAATATCCATATTTAAGTCACATTTTCGATCTTTTTCATCACAAGAAATGAACATTCAAATTGAAACTAATTTGAAAAGTTGACCGAGATATTGAGTAGAATTCAATAAAAACATCACTGCATTAATTGCAGTTTAATTATAATTCCTTCAGATTGATGAATCGTTACAATATAATTTCAATCTGATTAAATTTTACTGGTAATGCTTTTCCATGAAGTCACCCACGAATATGAGAGATGCAGAGTATACTATTGCCATAAGTAGGATTAAACGAACCTTACCGATTTCTTCAGTTGTCAGTTGATATAACAGTCATGTGAATAGTCATTTAAACCACAATATTCTACTGAGGCGCAGAGATAAAAAGAGAATTTGTGAGTCAAAAACGAATAATTCGCCTTATGATCAATATTCGCCCTCGATTACTTTACTTTGCTTATATATTAATAAATTTTTATTGTATGTAAAAGAATATGAATTTTGTTTTATAGAACAAATCAGGTAAAAAAATTTTCAATCAGTTGCCAGCAAATATGAAAATGCAAAATATTCGTCTGTTTAAGGTACAGGAAGTTTGTTACTTGGGAATGAATTCATTGCAATCCACTTTCATCGTAATAACGTATATATATATATATATATATATATATATATATACAGGGTGTCTTAAATAGCGTGTGCCACTATTGCTATCTCCGAAACCATAAGAGTTACAGAGTCGGTTAAATTAGAGAAAAGTTGCGTTTCCTGATGACCAATCTTAGTATGTTAGCAGTGTTGCCAAATTATTCTTATTTTCAGAAATATTCGGGAAAACATGGAAAACGCTAAAAACGATTTCTCTCAATAGCTCGAAAATTGCTGACCTGAGAAAAAAAAACTTTTCTGAGAAAAATTCTGTTATTTGTTTTCTACACAACAGTGTTGCTGGTTTTTTAAATTGACTTTTAACATTTGAGATATCACTACCTACCTACTTTTTTTAAATACGGACCTGGATTTATCATTTTATATTTTGAGAAGAAATTCAGTTTCCTACACAACCATGTATTACACGAATATGGTTCCTAGGTTTCTATTCAGAAAATCCATCCTCGAGAAATTGAAGAAAAAATTACTTGGTACGGCCCTGTTTTTATGGCATACTTTTCATGCATTAAAATATTTGATCCCTTCAATAAGTTTTAAAGAAATGGAGAAAATTTATAAAGGAAAATACATAAATTTATTACTACTTCATATTATTTATACCATAATATATATACCATTTATAACACTGGAGAAATACACCCGTTGTCAATATTTCTGTAATGTAAGACTTCCAAAAAAGTATTGCTCAGTAAGTAGTAACACAAATATATGGTAAGTCTATCCGAGTTCTCCCTTAAATAAGTTAAAACATCAAAGCTTGCCACCTACTGTAATATAATATGTATTACTGAGACGTCTTTCCTAAAGTTGGCTCTGAAAAATCAACAGATACTTGTTGTGTGTCAAACTTATTTTATGTCATTTTATTACAAACTGTGTTGTCTTACAATTTCTGCTTACTTAAAATGGAGTTTTCAAATTATGAAAAGACAGATATGATATTTGTTTATGCGAGGTCATTTCTTAATGCTACTAACGCTGTTCAGATGTATCAAAATTTATACCCGGAAAGAAGAATACCCAACCCGAAAATATTTGCAAGATTAGAAAGCGGGAGCACGGGTCTTTTAATAAGCCTCAAAAACGAAATTGTACTGTTACATTGAAAGGGGGAGAGGACGAGACCAACGTATTAGGTATTCATTTTTGCTTTAATTATAACTTATATTTTTAAGTACTCAACAATATTTTTTTAGGATATTTACATTACAAAAATGTTAGTAGCGGTGAAGTTTCCCTAAGGGAAATAGAAAGAGAAACAGGTGTATCAAAAGATTCGGCAAAAAAAATAATACATCGCAATAGATTTAGACATTACCGCTGTAGAAAAGTGCTGCATTTGAGGGCAACTGACTATGCAAAGAGGAGGATATTTTGCCGTTGGCTTTTAAGGCGTCGAAGACAAGACCCCAACATTTGCAAAAAAATTTTATGGTCGGACGAAAGTCGATTTTGCAATAATGGATGGTTTAATCGCAATATACATTACCGATGGACTGAAAGTAATGAACACTTTCACCGAGAAACCGCTTTCCAGGAAAGGTTCGGTATAATGTGTGGCTCGGGATATTAGACCGAAAAGTGGTGGGCCCGTACTTCTTTCAACAAAATTTGACTGGGTTAACCTACCTTCACTTTTTATCTATTTCACTTCAAGATCTTTTAGACGACCTTCCGTTAGATGTTCTTCGACATTTTAAGTACTTCCAACATGATGGTGCTCCAGCACATCGCGACCGTCGATGTGTAAGGTTATTAAACAACTTCAAACCTAATAGATGGATTGGCAATAACGGACCTATAAAATGGCCAGCGAGATCACCTGATATTACTCCAATGGATTTTTCCATTTGGGGCTTTATTAAAGATAGGGTGTATCGAACTACACCTCAGAATTTAGATCAACTAATTATGAAAATTGGACAGGCATGTAACGAGATTACTCCTAGAATGTTGAATAGAATTCAAAGAAATGTTATTGTACGTTCCCAAAAATGTTTACGACATAATGGTGGTCATTTCCAACACTTATTATAATTGCGTTGTTTGTTTCAAACTTTGCACAAAAACGAATTAAGCGTTACTGTGTTATTTTATTCGAAAATGTTGAGATTCTTTTGAATAAAACTGTTAAAAGTTTAGTTACTTTTGCTTACCCCTTTAAATTTGAGTTTTGGTGTCAATAGTGTAACATATTTCAATTCATAAAATTTATTCCAAAAAACAGGGCCGTACTAAGTAATTTTTTCTTCAATTTCCTGAGGAAGGATTTTATGGGTAGAAACGTAAGTAACCATATTCGTGTGATACATAGTTGTGTAGGAAATTGAATTTTCTTTCAAAAAATGAAATAATAAATCCAGGTCCGTATTCAAAAAAAGTAAGTTGGTAAAGATATCTCAATTGTTTAACGTCAATTTAGAAAACTGGCAATACCGTTGTGTAGAGAACAAAAAAGGTTTTTTTCTTACATATAATTTTTTGCTCATGTCAATAGTCTTCGAGCTATGAAGAGAAATAATTTTTGGCGTTTTTCATATTTTCGCGAATATTTCTAAAAGTAAAAATAATTTAGCAATACTGTCAATGTATTAAGATTGGTTATTAGGAAACGCAACTTTTCTCTAATTTAACCGACTCTGTAACTCTTATGGTTTCGGAGATAGCAATAGTGGCACACGCTATTTAAGACACCCTGTATATATATATATATATATATATATATATATATATATATATATATATATATATATATATATATATATATATATATATATATATATATATATATATATATATATATATATATATATATATATATATATGACTTTTTGATAATTATTAGCAATAACAGGCTTGGTGAATCTCAAAAAACTCGATTTTATTAAAAAGTTATTCGATTTTAAGGGCTTTTTACCGTAAAGAAAGCCCATTTTTATTCATTTGAATTCAAATGACCTAAATGAATTAAATATCTTCATCGTCATTATTAGGAGCTGCGCCCTGTATGTCTTGTTGTCCATTTTTCCACAAAGTTAAATTATATGTTAACAATTTCATCACTTGTGTAGTTTTCGCTAAATTGTCTTCATTTAAATTTTAGATATCTAGGATGGCTTCATCAAATGCTTGTTTTGCTATTACACATGCACTCCTAGAAGAGTTCAGTACATCATAATGCAGAACTGAAAAATTAAGTGCTAAGTTGAGTCGAACAGGATTAGTCGTGGCAAGTTGTAACCTTGCCAAGTCCAAAGCTTTGCAAGACTTTGCGATTCCGAATGAAGTTTGAATGACATGATCAAATATTTTAAATTACTCATTGAAACAGGCACAGAAAAACATTATCCCTAAACTAATGGACACAGAAACCAAAGTTTGCTGTCTTATGATGAAAGCTGACTATTATCGATATCTGGCTCAAAGGACCCCGCACGGGAACCCATATAAAATGGTTCTCGTTGGAATTTCTTCATTTTTTATATGTTTTTATATCCTTTGTTATCAATAAAATGTGAAGGTTTTAAACAGTTTCTATGTCTAGTTTCGATTTCATGGATTTTTGAAATGTTGCGATTAAGCCAAATGTGATAATGCTTTAAAAACTTTGTTAGTGTGAAATAATTTTTGTTACAATAACTCTGGGTCAAACTGTAGATATTTCACGAATAATATATATTTTTCATTGTTTTTTTAACAATTGCAGATCAGAAATGGTTCTCTTCTCTACAGGGCGACTCTAAAATAGTTACAAAGTTCGTCAAAAATTAATTTATATAACAGTACCTATTTCTTAAACTTTTATTGGTATTATATTAAACACTTTTGAGAAAATCTAAATATTAAAGACGCTATTTGTAATAATGATAATAACCGTGTCAATTGTTATGTGTGTAATGTTTTATGTGAAGTAAGATTTACAACAAGATTGGTAAATAATGAAATCAATGAACACAAAAGGCAAATAGGTATTTTAAGAAGAGAAAACTTAAACCACCCTGCCTTGGAGTTTAACAACAATTCTCGAGTTTGTTTGAATTGTTCAAGATCTTTTAATGAAGAAATTGAAATGGTACAACAGGATCCGGAATGTTTAAAACTGAATGTTTTAAAGCAATCAGCGAATCCGTCTTGTGTAATTTGCAATGGACACAATCATTTAGGGCGAGTTTCAACCAACTTTATTACTGACATTTTTATAAAAAGTAATATTTATGTTCCGAAAAAAGTGCGTGTTTGCTCACGACATTTGGACGAAAACGGCCTTTTACTGCCAGAACTACTACCCGGTTTGCAATTTGTACATCGATCGTATAAGCCTAAGGGCACCCAATTACAACGAATCTTACAGAACTTATGACAGACAATTAATAATCAAAATAAGGGATTTGAAGGTGTTAATGATTTCACTGACGATGATTTTCCCTGTGTTTCTTCCCTTACTAACGTTCAGTTTGAAGAACTGCATACCTCATGCGGGGGTGTTGAAGATAACGATCATTATGTAAGAGCAATTTTTAATTATTCAAGCATACAAGCTGTAAGCAATGCAGTTGCTACTACAAGAAGATCGATTATGACTGGCTTTGTCCCGCAAAACCTCGGTCTTGCGATAGAGGGTACCGCGATTCAGTACCGGTAATAGAAGAGTTGGGAATGTCATGTCTACTTCCAGCTTTTCTACAACCCGGACAAAACGAGCTGTCAACTGAAGATGCAAACCAATCCCCTCTTGTCACGAAAACAAGATGGGTTATTGAAAGTCGAAATAGACATCTAAAAACTATTTTCAAGTTACTAGAAGGAGTAAGCCCAATGTCCCAAGTAACTCATTTAGGAGATTTTTACCGTATTTATGCGGTTCTAATCAACAAATTCAGGTCAACTATAAACATGCGGAATGCAGACATTGCTTTGGCCAGGAGAATGCGAGAGAAATCCATCAGGGTAATTCGTCTACGTCTACGTGTTTTAGAGAATAACTTGGCCCATATTCGTGCACGTTTGAATTTAAATCATTTTCCGGATTTTCCTAATTTGGATTGGGAATACCTAAGTAAACTTTCATTTGGAGTTTACCAAATTGGATTAGCTTCCTCTTATATTCAGGATAGCTTTGAGGAAGAAGGAGCAAATGTCTTCGAAATTGATCAAAGGATCATAGAACCAGGGCTACTGAGATGACGTTTATCATCCAGGTTCAGAAATGCTGTGAAATATCAGTTATGGATTAAATATAATAATTTAGAGAATAACTATGAAAAAATAGATAATGACAATATAATCTTAGGATACTACTGCACTTGTAAAAGTGGATCGAGAACAGTGGGAAGCTGTTCCAATATTTGTAGTGTCTTGTGGTATTTGGGCTATGCACGTCAACAAAATAATATTAAATATCCCAGTAGGTTTCCTTTAGAAAATATCTTAGATGCAGGTAATAGACCACCATAGTTAACAGTTTTTTGATATTGTTAATAAACGTTCTAATATTCAATTTTATCCAAATATAGTTCGAATAAATTACCATCATAACTGCGTTATATATTTTATAATATGAACTAAATACCTTCAGTACCTAGATAATTCCTTATATTTTCTCAAAAGAGTTTAATATAATACCAATAAAAGTTTTAAGAAAATATTTCAAAAAATGTTATGAAATTCAATTTTTGACCAACTCTTTCAGAGCCACCCTGTAGGTACTGATCTGAAATTGTTAGAAAAATGATAAAATACTCTCTGGAAACTGTTCACATAATTTTTCTCAAAAATATTATAATAAATTAATTGCACATGGAAAAATTCTTGTAAACAATTATCGCAATTGGCTTAATCGCAACATTTCAAAAATTCATAAAATCGAAACTAGACATAGAAACTGTTTAAAACTTTCACATGTTGGTGATAACAAAGGATATAAAAACATATAAAAAAATTGTGAAATTCCAACGAGAACCATTTTATATGGGTTCCCGTGCGGGGTCCTTTCATCTGATGACAAGAGAAATGAATATGCTGACCTTTCTCTGAAAATATATCAAATTAAACATTCTTAACCAGGAACAAATACAAATAGTATATTGTGTATCAAGTGCGTGAAGTAGACTTTTTCACACAAGCGTGGAGTTTGTGAGACGAGCAGCCACGCGAGTGTAGGGCTTCTCGCAAGTGTTGCACACTATACTTTTTGTACGACTGTGAGAATAAGCAAATTTGAAAGACAAAAATCGTTTATTATAATAATTAATATTTATAGTAATTCAGCAATTTGTGAGATGTTCGAATCTCACGCCAGAGGCCTCAGATGATGAAGTTCCATTCATAACAGTACTGTTGTTGATGGACAAAATGATGGAATTGTTGATAGACAAAATTCTGTTAGAAATATATTTTTTTTAATTCAAGGAGTTCTCTATATATCCCTCCGCCACAAAAGAACTCTTCCAGCCTCCGTGCTGCTTGAGCGTTAATAAACCTGCCCTAGTTTCCACCAGTAAGGATGCAGCGTCGGAAGGTACTATTCCAATTTTATTAATGCCTATGACTTGACGAGTACATTTTCCCCCTTGGTAATTAGTAAAAAATCTTTTTTCCGAGTAATTTTGAGGACGAAGAGCTACATATGCTCTGTAAAGCTTCAGAGATAGCGAAATTTCTTGTAACTTTAGTTTTAGTGTCACGGACCACAACGAGATGGGTTTCTCCCAAATCATCCATATCTTCTGTTGTTAATTTGTAAATGTCATCTAGTCTAAGAGCACCAAGAGTAAAATAACCAGTTATTGAAATAATTAAAACTGTCTTCAGTTCGTAAATGCTGCCTCACCTTGCTTAATACAAAATGTAGCATCAGGCGCTTCCTTTATCAACTTGAAAATATGTCGTCTTCCTAGAACATGTGATTTTTTAGGAAAATATCCTGTATTCTTTCTTTTCAAAAATGCACGGACTTTTATATAATCACCAATGTCAATATTATGAACTTCACGCGTTTTTATCGATATGTAAAGTGGTACAAAAAAATATTTATTCACGTTATGAAGTAAACTGCAGAAAGACAAATGCAAAAAATGAAATATTATGAAAATAAGCCTGAAACGAAATTAAATCAATATGAAAACAGGAGGGATTCGAAAGAGACAAAGCATTAATTGTGCCTGGCCAGTCAGATAGCTTCCCAACAAAATCAACTAAAACCGTCATTTCGACAATGGTACGGGTCACACTTTTGAGAATAACTCTTCATGTTCTCATTTTATCCATTGAATGATTTTACTCATTCTCTTTGTAAGGGCATATCTTCATGTAGGCACCCTAAGCCAACTTATACGGCAAACGGAAATTGAAGTCTGTTTGAAAACGGCATGAGTGAAACAAATCTTAGCTGTCGGAACAAGCAAACAAATTTTATGAAAGAATACAGGAAATGGAAACTTATTGCAAGAATGATTCAAAGGTATATGGGATTGTATTTGATCACATGCAAATTTTGCCACTTCCGCATATTCCAGTCCAGGAGGTTTTTTATATGAATCCATTATGGCAATATGAGTTTTGCATATTTGATTTTTAAACTTGTGAATCAATCTTTTATTGAGGCCTCGGTAGCCCAGCGGTACGCTGTATCGCTTGTAAACCGAGGATTGTGGGTTCGAGTCCCACCTTGCTCTTGGGTGTTGTGTATGTCCCATGAAATTTAGAGGTTTTAAATATGTTCAACTGTTGGGTAATGACTCAGTTTCAAGCCTATTGGTCGTTCGGAACCGGAGTAAAAATGTAGGTCCATTGAAATCAAAAATCTCTTATTCTTGACGATGCCGAAAAACTGCACCTATTTTCAGTTTGTTGTGCTGGCCAAAATCGAAATCATGCATCATGCAATGGTCCGTATTCTTTTATCACTGGTTGTTGAACAAATGAACAATAAACATGAGCTACAATATCATATACACAAAAGAGGTCATTCATTCTGCCAAACGATAGAGTGTTTGGCACAGCAAAGAGACAAATTCGTAAAAAATTACAGAATTTATAAACGAACCGAGTATGAAAATCTTATTATAGACATAAAAAAATTGTGGCCAAATCATTATAAGAAACTGGTGCTCTCTGTTGACTCCTATGGTAGAGGACTCGGCAGAGGAGTACCCAAAGATAAAAAGAGAATTTTTTTCATTACCAAGTTTCTCTTCTGACAACACATCATATTCACTAGGTCACCCATACCAACAAGTAATAATCCTACAAATACTGGTAAACTGCCAATCAATGAAAAAAATTCTCAGATTTGAAAAAATTTGAAAAATATATTTCAGCAGTGTACTAAAATTTCTATCCAGAGGTTTTTTCTTGGCCAACAAATTTAGATGACCGTGAATATCGAGAAAATCCTTGGATGTTTATGTATTTCAAAGAAGTCATTAAAAAAAAGGCATTACTCCAAAAACTTTTATTAAAAATATCTGCAGCTATAAATATTTTTCTAATAATAAATAAACCTAACAACATTTATATATTTTCTATTTATTTACTTCTGTGTTCAGTTTCTTTGGCATCATACACTTTTATTATGAGAAACAGTTTATTGATCCTGAAAAGTTTTAATTAACGGATTAATGTCCTTTTTGAAATGAGCGGATCAATTGTATGAATGAATGGTTATTTATGTTTCAACCAAAACAACTTTTCTATAATTCGAAACTATATTTTGGCAAGAGGAAACAGGACTACTGGAAAAACTTGGGGGACTACTGTCCCCAAAAGCCTATTTAAGAAATTAATAAATAGTCCAAACAATGAATTAATTAATCGATCAGAACATTCCTGAAGTATCGCATTTTAGCAAGTATTTCTTCAAGGTGCATTTTATTATTCCGTGATAAAAAAGTTTGTGGGCGCCGATTCGTTATCATTTCGATACCGTGCAATAAAAAATCTAACTCTGATATGCATATGTCGAATGTTCTAGTAAGGAATGAATAAACCTTTATTAATAGCGGTTACAAAGAATTATATAGAGATATATGAAGTTGACGCCCTGAATAAACGAAACATAAACAACCGCAATATTTGAGCAAATGGAAAAACAATGACTGCATATATGATGACTGAATTTCTTATCTTATGTATGTAAAGAATAATTATCTTTCAGTTCATTTGTTGGCGGAATTTAACTGAGGAACAAATTGTTGTTTCTCAGCACAATTTTATGCTTCTTTATCATTGAACTCAAGGTGAAAATGTGCAAGTTTTTCCGAAGCAGTGAAAAATCATCCTATGGGTGAGTACCTACTTGACAATCTATCATAATGTTATAATTCATATTATTCGTTTTTTCTGATTCAGTAAGAATTTATTGATACTACAAGCTTCTGAGGATAGTTTTCTATTATGAGGAAAATCGTAACTTCCGGTTAATCATAAACTATAAGATTGAGTCGGTAGATTCATTAAAATCTCTACAGAAATATATCACACTTATGCTCACAGTTTATTCTAATTTTTCACTTCAAATGGAAGTGAATAAATTAATTACTAAACAATGAAGATAAATTATGTCAAACAATTGAACCATAAAAAAGTGAAACAACTGTGGCCTATTGGTGTATCTTATTAATATTTCCACATTTAATTTACCTATTGTTCTACCCAAATAATCCTAGTTGAAGAGATAGTTTGAAAATAACTAAATTGATGGGTTGTGTTTTCCCTGCCAAATTTTGTTGATTTTATAATACATTAGTTGGGAAGAAATATACGAAACAACAATAGTCGATTCTGCAGGTTAACTCATTAGAAATTTTAAATTGAAAATAGAAGTTATGTAAAAATCGTAGTGTCTTGTCCAATGTGAGGAACAAACCTTTTATTCGAAAAATGTAATTTTACGCTATAGGCTATAGGTATACATCAGATACAGTAGGTTAGGTACTTATTTTACCTTCGTAGTAAGTGTGATGTTCTTCTCTTCAACTGCGTTTATTCCTGACGCATTCATTTCCTTCATGGATTCATTTAACTTATATTGACCAACCCACTTCCGTAAAGAATTCTTTTATAAATTCCTTGGTGAACAGTTTATCCACCAAACTAAAAGATTTTGTAGGGTAATTTTGGTTAATCTAAACATACAAACAAATAATAGTTGAGGTATTGAAATTGAACATGACATTTACATTGAAGATTTCTGTAATAAGAATGAATAGCCGGCATATTTATTCGCTCGGAACTTTTCCTTGTAGGAGAAACCTACAAGACGTGGGGTGCCCCGGTAAGGCGCTTAGTTTCATGAGATTTTTTCATAGAATACAAAATACAGAATATAGGGGACTTATATTCAATACTAATGAATAAGATTATGCGTCACCTAGTGTTTGAATATTGTAACTATTATCGGTTTCATATGAAGGAATGTGCAAGTTCGTATGTTGAGCAATAGATGGCAGTAATAATGTAAAGATTGCTTGAACTATACAACATACACGTATGTGCATTTTGTGTCCTATACCGTGGAAAAAATTCAAAAAGCATGTGCTTCTGCCCCAGAGTTTTTTATTTATAATAGATATCCAAACAATAATTTCTTATTTTTTTATTTTGAGATCCAGTATAGGGATATAGGTTGTTTGGCCTATTATCGATATAAGATTTTGTATTTATTAGTAGAACTCACAGTCCTCAAATATTTCCAATAGAAAGAGAAATACGAATCAAAATGAAAATGCACGCACGGAATGTGGAATCAGGGTTGCCAGATGTATTAGAAAAAAACTGGATGCGGTCGGAAAATTAATGGTTATAGAAAAGGGACAAGGGCCGCTACTAACAAAAGATGCTAAAATGGAAGATTTTAAGTATACAATTATTGAATCATCAGTTTATTTATTGAAGTTGATAATAATAAGTCTCATAAGTAATTTTTGATTTCTATGTTTACAACATTATTTAAAATAAATGAAATTTGTCTTTTCATCCAACTACAAAAGGTCTATTTTTATATCAAGAATATAATTTTTATAAATTTAAGATACTCTATTCTATACAATGCCTATGTATATAGAGATAAAATATTCAATTGAAAAATTATATATTTGTTAATCTTTTATTTATTTATTTATTTATTTATTTATTTAGGCAATTAGGAATACAAACAGGTGATAACCACACAGCACAGTACCCACTACTTGAAAATACAAAGTGTGTCAAAGTGAACAATTGACTTTTATAAAAAAAAAGAAGAAAAGTAACTAAATTAAAAGAACAAATAAAAATATCTTGATACAATAAAAACTAAAGTAAACTAAAATATAGTGAAACAATAAAAGTGAAATGGTGAAAAAATCTTATTCGCACAAGAACATCTATTTGAGTTTTTGCTTGATTGAATTTTGAGTGAGATGGAACAAATCAACATTACTCAAAATTGCTAAATACAAGATCCAGATTTCTATTATTACAATTTTTTATATGATTATATTGCATTAGTTCTAAATACGCACAAGCGTCAACAATATGTTCAAATTTATTTTCTACATTAAAGGCATTCAAACAGTTCAAACCATCATTAAAAACCCATGAAATCGATGGACAATATTTGTTAATCTTATATATATTTTCTGATGAAAAAAAAAATCTCTCAGTAATCGAATGAAAAAATCAGAGTTTAAACTATGCAAAATACAAATTATGCCTTTATAATAAGAATCAAATTAAATATGATAGTTCCATTAGGTAGAAATTTTTCAAAATCTTTCCTCCGGAAATAAATCTAAAAAACCAAACTGCCGGGTGAATATCGAGCACCTGGCAACCCTGTGTGGAACAGATTCTCAGGTGGAGATGTATTCGACAATTCACTTCGCGGAACTTTAGAAATCAAGATCACTGCAATATATGGCTCAATGTTATTTGAAAAAAACTGTTGGAAATGTGACGGAATTTATACACCCATCTCAGCACTATTTAGTCATTATGGCAAATTATTCTCATAGAATAATTTCATCCTAACCAAACAGGGGTTTCCGGAGAAAACAGATGATTTACTTAACTTCTATTAAAAGAATTTCAAATCAACCAACATGGTCAAATATCATGAGAATGGAAATAGTTTTCTAGAAATTTAAAATTTCTAAACTATTGAACAATAAAAATTGAGAATAAATTTCCTTATTCGGTTCAATTAATTATCAATAAAATATGAGATAATAAGAAGTTAAGTTTCTTGTTTGAAATATCAGATAATTGAATATGTTAATTAATAAACCTGTTAACACCAACATGAATGAAATTCTGAGCAATATGTAGAAAGAACTTAACCACACTGATAATTTGGCCGAAATTTATCCATAATTTTATTAAATATTGTTCAAGAATTTATGTATATACATTCATGCACACATAATACGACAAAGTAAGCAACCAAAAGTCGAAAAGTATACTTTAATAATCATCTGTTTCCTTTAGAAATCGTGAATATATTGAATAAAAAGCATATTATCGATGTGAATAAAATATGTCTCAGTATTTGATCATCATTTTTGAGGAATGGTAAATTGATTTTTTGCTCTCTGAATACCTGTTTCCTATTATACGAAATAAATATTTTTTATTAAGATTACTGGAAAGTAATGAATTTTTCGTTAATTTAATCAAATATAGTCAAGTTGTGAGAAGATTTTAGAATTACAAAGAGTGGTTGTATATATAACTAGCGGCCCGTGCCGGCTTAGCACGGATAATTTTATTTCACTGGCTTGAGAACACCCATAGACGCGTGCGATATAGACACACGGCACCTGCACACCCCGCACCGGCACACCCTGCACCCGCTACCCGCTGCCAACTGCGACGAAACGTACGGTCCGCCATCAGCTATGCCTCTGCTTTTCGAATCTCTGATATCTTTTAAGATAGCCATTGAAACTGAATTGATACTCCTCATTTTCATTTTGCTCTACGTTACCAACAATTGGTTGCAGTTTATCTTCCAACATCTTGAGTGATATTACAAGATATCGGCAACCATTAATACGCAATGTTGTATGTTCATTTTGTTACTCGATTTCAGTGCATAAAAATATAATTTTCGGCTTTTCTGTATTATAATATGTATGTAGTATACATATAAACCTTACTCTTGTATCACTTCATCTATTTCTGAAAACTGCATCTAAATCCGTTGAGTAGTTTAAAAGATCTAAGCGAACAGACAGCAGAGGTGAATTCATTTTATACTATGTGAAGCTGTATATTTGATTTTCACAAGCCAGAATAATTTGAATATGAAAATTTCATGACTTTGTTGTGGTATTCATGTTTTTTCTTATTGCAGAATGAAAGATACCCAGAACTCATCGAGGAGATCGAGTGGTTCAGGAATACCAGGGTTAGAAGAAACTAAAGTAGATTCTCCTTCCGAATCTTACAAAAAAGTAACGAAATATAACTGTAATAAATAAAATAGTTACATTATCGGAAGTGATTATTGTTTGAAAGCTTAACTATTCATCAAGTTATTTATTAACATTTATTGAAATAATGTATACAAAATCTTGTTCGAATTAAATGATGAAAAAATTCACATTGCGATTCAGTTTGAAATTGAGATGTCCTATGATTTGAGTAGGTATCTATGTATTGTTTGAAAACAATCAAAATCTTAGAAGCTTGAAATTACATATCCGAGAGGGTATAAAGGGCATTTCTGAAACTGGAAATCGAACGCTTAAATGATGCATAATATAACTGATTACCATGGTCAATTTTATATATAACATAAAGTAAGGGTTACCATCCGTCCGGGTTTTCCCGGATTTGTCCTAGTTTAGAGGACGTCCGGGGGTCGTCCGGACGGGTCTTTCAAAATATGTCCGGGTAAAACCCGGACAAATATTGTGTCCGGGGAATCCTAATTGATTTTAAGATGAGCAATATTTTAAAACAAATCATAGTTAACAATTAATTTATAATCGTTAAGCTAAATCCAGAGGAAAACTTGTTAAATACACATACGGTTTCTCATCTGACCAAAACAAAGTATAATTTTAAAGATTTGAGTTGCTCCGTCTTTTAAAAATTCCTGATGGAAAAGAAAGACATTTTGACAGAAACTGGCAAGTCTGAAAAATATCAAGTTAAGTTAAATTTGTAAAAAGAACTTGACCTCGTTAAATTTAACACTTGTTACTTACTTTTAATTTATAGTTAATAAATAATTTTGGCTTTTTGTTACCTAACCTATCTAACCGGACTAGATGACCTATCCTATAATTTGTTGTTACAATGTAGAATGTAGTCTATTAGATCTATTTTGATCTACCAAAAATTATCATTATAAGTTGTTTTTTATTTGAAAAAATTGAGTTTTTTTTAAATATTTTTGTTACCAGATTAGCTCGCTCAAAAAGAGAAAACTGTGAACTGTGTTATACCCATTAGTAGGTAGATATTTTATTTGTCTTTTGTTGTTTGTTTATATCGCAAACAAGTGGTTTGAAGTTTAACTAAATTAAAATATAAACGATGTTTTATATTATTCGAGAAACCTATATTTTACGGGGTGTCCGGGAAAGAACTAAATTTCACCCAAATGTACGGGGTTTTTGAATTTTTTGTCCGGCGTCAGCAATTTAGGTGATGGAAACCCTACGTAAAGTGAGCAAGGAAAATTCTTCAATTATTCAAAATTGTCAAACAATTTTCCAAGGGAGCTGGTAAGGATACAACTGCTTTGATAATTCAAGAGTGAATTATGAATTATCAAGGTGTCTACATCTTTGAAAAACCTGGAAGTCCTGGAAATCTCAGGGAATTTTTTTTTCTCCTGAAATATCCTGGAATTCTCAGGGAATTTTGGGACCACTCAGGGAATTTTCTCAAAATTCGCTTTTTACAAATAGAAAATCAGTATTGAGTTGCAAAAGAAAAAAAATATAGTCACTTATATTTCTAGAAATAACAATAAATACTGATAAATTCTTATGTAAAGACAAGTAATTTCAGAAAATCTCTTGGTAAAAAGATGTATTGAACTCATGTGTGAGACATTGATAGAAAAAAAACTCCACTAGGAAAATCGTATTGCGATAGGCCTAGAAAAATAATAAAATCACCTGGAATATCCAGGAATTCTCAGGGAATTTTAGATCCTGACTTCAGCAGACACACTGATTATAAAAAATGTCAAGTCACCCCGTTCCAAGATTTGCATACAGCTGTTTCGATCTTATTAGATATATTCAGTGCAGTTTACTCGGAGTGAATTGACATAATTCTAATTGTTCCCCAATACAAATCGCGGCTGAACTTCTATGCGGATAACAATCCATAGCGACCTCTGCCAAAGAATCAGGACACACTTCACTGTTCAGATGGGTAATGCAGAATTCCGACGCAAGAACAAATATTTCCTGAAGATGTCTACTCTACTACAGTAACGTAGTGATGTGATTCTAGAGCACACTAATTTAGTGTTTCAGAAACTCTAGACATACTCACGAAAGCGCTCTCTGTAAATACTTGTTGCGATAATCGTAATATTGAACAATCAAATTATGCATAGTACATTAGTATACTTGAAGACCAAGGTCAGTTTCATATATCACATAAAGTGAACAAGCAAAATAATTTGATTCTCGTCGCGGAATACTTATAACCAGCTCCTTTGGAAGATTGTTTGATAATTTTGAAAAATTGAAGAATTTTCCTTGATACTTTATGTAATATAAGAAATGGAACGCCTAACAACATAAAAAAGTATAATAAAGGAAAAATTTTAGAAAAATAGATGCATTAGTCTCCTTTCACATGGGGAGCTTCACGTCTATCGCTCTTATACGGAGTCGTTTATCGCCCATTCGCACAGGAAGCCTTTTTAGTTCCTGGCTCCTTGAGCTCAGTCGTATGATGGATAGCACGAGAGCTGTTGCTATATACCCACTCTTTCATTTGCGCTGCGAAAAGGGGACGCGAC
Source organism: Cynegetis impunctata (assembly GCA_030704885.1). Lineage (NCBI taxonomy): Eukaryota > Metazoa > Arthropoda > Insecta > Coleoptera > Coccinellidae > Cynegetis > Cynegetis impunctata. The sequence continues at coordinate 910,579 of JARQZK010005068.1, forward strand.
TCTACAGCTCAAGGTGTAGGAGAAGTGAGGGCTCTCGTCTCCTGAGACGTGGCGGTTCTTGCTCTTCGTCTAAAAGCTCCATTCTGGTACAGAGAGCTTTCCTCTCTCTCGGGAGGGACATACGTGAAGCTCCCTGTGTGAAAGGAGCCCAAGGCAGAATCTTTCAGCAAAAATGATTAAATTTTCATCAAGGGATTATTTAATGTACAAAATAAAAGTTTATCGTTCGAAATATGCCTTATATTTTCAGATGTTTTCTATTTGTACAACTCAAAGTGCTCTAGTTACAAATGAGGAAAAAACTAACAATACTAAAAACTCCAGGGTAAAGTGTCATTATCCTTATTCACCTCCACTCAAACAGGGCAAACATCCTGCTACACTGAAAAATTGACTCTTTGAATGGCTTTCCTACCTCAGGGAAGGGTTGAGTCATCCAGTTTGGTCATCTGAAAGGTCTTGGCAAGACCTATCCAATGAAATAAAGTGATTATATCCACTATGTATTAACTATCACAAAATCATAGCCTATTATATAAAGATATTATTATTTTGAATAACCAGATCGCTCTTTGTCAGCGTTTCTCTAACTTTCAGGTTCCGCTTCCCAAATTTCAATAATAATTTTCATCGGCCTTCGAGCATACAATACATTTCAAGCAATAATAACGTACTTTGAGTTTTTCGACCCTTAACCTACACTACGACTTCAATTTCAAACGATACAAACTACATGATACTAGTGGGTTATGGATCCATTTCATAATATTCGATGGGGGTTCTCAGTTGCCGAGAAAGAAAGTTTCATAATCTTCACGACAGTGGCGAAACCAAATCATAATTAAACGTTACTAACGTAACGTAACTTCTGCAATGACAATCACAAAATAGTCATAATTTTAATGGGAAGAATGTTCTTGATGGACGGATATGAATAACCGCATATCTGCTCTTTTTTTTGTTAAAAAGTTGGTAACGACATTAAAACTTCTTTCGACACGATATGACGAGAGAAACGCTATCATATCATAAGATTTTTCGCAGTACCCCACAGTCCAGGATATTTTTCGGGTATTTCTGCCTGCAGCCAAAATGTTTGATACCATTTATTAAATTTCACCTTCAGCACTATTAGTGCTAAGCTCGAGTAGCTTCTCTTGTAATATCACATTCTCCACTTCCATTTCATCAAATGGATTTATGATCCATGGTGGTATTTCTATCGTCAAAATATCTTCAGAGGTGATTCTGCAGTCATCATGCAGGTCAAGTTAATGTTGAACGTGTCTGAATATTCTCATAAAGGCATTCTACCTGCGAAAAAGTACTTACTTTTTCCGACACTGGCAAACACTATCATCGATTCACTTTGCTTTACTTTTCTTCTCGAAATTCAGGAAACAAACTAGTAACGTTCAGCATAGGCATTCGTATTTATATTGGTAAAGAATCAAACAACTTCATGCAAGATTGCAAGCAAGATTGGTGAAGTCAAGCCAACATTTTAGTTTTTCACTATCGAAACCAGATAAATTTTCGTGGACCCCGCTTACGAATTGTGAACCCCCATTATTTTTTCACGCCAACGTAGACCCCCCGTCGAGTCTCCCGTGGACCCCTGGGGGTTCACCTGGACCACTTTGGGAATCAATGCGTCTATCCTTTCGGATGAGTAGGTCCATCCGGAGAGTACAGAACGGGTGATTGAGATTTTCGTATCTTATACCATTCCGAAATCATAAACGCCATCACTGAATAGTAATAAAATTTTGAACATGGCCAACAGAAGAAAACTTCATCTGTATACACTTATTTACAGGTTGTGAAAAGTGGTAAACCAAAGTACTTAAAACCTGAATTTCTATCCCAAGAACTCAAAGATCAGAAAATAAGCAACATTTTTTGATACCTACATATCGTTCTGCGGCATGTGAGAGGTCATTCACCTCTATTTCCATTAAAATGTGAAATAAATTGGCAAATCATGTGAACAATTCAAAACCGAAGCACTTCTTGAAGTCAATTGAGCAAAAACTTTTGGAAGATCAACAGAGACACAATATGTTTCTCAAAAACATTGAAGTATAACTTTAATTTTTTGTTTGAAATCTTTATTGTAATTGTTTTTCGTCGGTTGAATTTGGTGTCGTGGTGCATGCTCATGATATTCTCCCTACACGTACGGTTTCTTTATGGCTGTGTACCTACCCTTCATCGGGCTAGATGAACCCCTATCCCCCTAGATAACCCCTATCCTGACATTCATTTTTTTGTTTGTTTTTTCTTGTTTCTAAGTTTAATTTTTTTTACTGTCTCCCATTTGCCTTACTTTTATGTGGAGCAAATGTTATCGGTTTTTATTATCGCAATGTAGTCCATTTTTGTCAAATAGTTATATTTTAAATGATAATTAGAGGTTGTAGTAATTTGGCAAAATTAACAGATGAATTTGATTTGATGGATATAATATACTCAATGAGAGTCCGAATTCCCAAATACCTACAATTTATAAACATCTATATATGTTGGTTGGATTTGTCCGTTACTTTTTGATAATACATTTGAAGCGTAAATAGAAATAATATACTTTCTCTTTTATCACTTCTTTTATTTGAATGGTTGCGCCTGTAGTTTATAAGATTAGTTGTAATGAGTTCAATAGCTGTGACAGGTTCAACGGGCAGACATTTTGCCACTACATTCAAAGAACTTCAATATTTCTTCATATTGAATAAAGAAACTCTTATATACTACACCATAGGGATTGTCAGCTCCTTGGAACTACAGAGAGCCGATAAGTCATTTTTGGGTTTGTATCGAAAACGAAGAAATTCTGGATAAAGCTGCAAGTTCAATAGGGTAGATAAAAAGCTAACTGTTATGTGAACTTCATTTCATACTAGTATATTCATAAAAACACACTTTTTTACATAACTTTTATTCAAATGAGATTTTAGAATTTCTACAAGATAATTATTAAATTATTAACATATTTTAATTATATATATATATATATATATATATATATATAATTATATATATATATATATATATATATATATATATATATATATAATTATATATATATATATATATATATATATATATATATATATATATATATATATATATATATATAATATTTGAAAACCACATGGAGACTATGTTTATTCTCATCGTACATCGTAATAGTTTGATACTATTTTATGCTAAAATGAATCACGACTATAATATTTTTTTATGAAGTTTTCACTTTTACAGTATAGAGAAATTTACATTATTTATTTCCTAGGTTCATAATTATAAATTGAACAGGAACTTAGGTAGTCATTAAACTGATTTCAAATATAATTATTCTCATTTTGCTTGCAATTTTTCGTTCATCAATCATGTTAATTATTGAAAAATGAGAAGAAATGCTATAATCTATAATTGATGATACATAGTTCAACTGTATACATTAGAACTATATTCAGAATGCAGAAAATTTTAACATTAAATATGTTAACAAATTTCACTGCAGAATAAAGTAGAGGTATGAAAAAAAACACAATGCAATACTAGTTTTTCAGACAAAATATGAGTGAGCAAAGTATCATTCATCCTACCTAGGCAGCAAAGCAAACAGTTGGCAGTCTAGGTAGAATACAAGAAATAAAGATATCATATTTTTTCACAAAGAACAATTTATAGAGACAAATTCTATTAATAAATTGATTTCCAACATAACAACAAATATTTAGTAACTTTTAACATTAACTGTAATGTTGCTATACCTATATTGATATACTTTCAAGACACCGACAGGAACTTTTATTACTTAATTGTAATATAGAGTGGAATAATTTATTGTGAATTTATATGTGGATTTTAGAGATAAATTATATTCTTTTACTAAGACATATTCTCATAAGTTGAATATTGGAGTATATTTCCTATTGTAAATCTATTTTAATCAGATATAAACTTACACAGGTAGAAAAACACAAGTTTCTTTAGGAATTAACACAAAATATAATAAGTTGTCACTTAGGACTTCACCAGTAATTCATCGAACACTATTAAAAAAATGAATAATTTCAGTCATAATGTTCATAAGCTGATTAATTCATTGTAAAAAAAGTTGCCAATTGCCCGTGATTCATTCCTTCCTGAAGTATGAGTGAGGGAATCCGGCTACATGAGTTTTGGGGATGAGCTCTTTCAGCCTGATCTGAGGCTACAATAAATTGTATTTACAAGTTCATAAAGGATGGGTGAGATAGGATATTTATTGAAGAGAGGAGGTGTGGTCAGTGGTGGATTTAGATACTTTCTGCTAGTAGGCTATTCAAACTTTGCCGCCCCTACCGACCTCTACAATTTGATACCCTATTTTACAATCATATTGATTACAATTTTTCTGTCAGTGAAAATTCAACTTACATAAAGTGAACAAGGAAAATTCTTCAATAATTAAAAAAATTAGCAAACAACTTTCCAAGGGAGTTGGTTATCTGTATTCCGCGACAAGAATTCTACTTTCATAATCCAACAGTGAATTATAGAAATCGTCAAGTCAGCCCGTCTTAAAATCTGCGAACAGCTGTTTCGATCTTATTAGATCTCATCAGTGCAGCTTGTTTGACTCGGAGTGAATTAACATATTTCTAAATGTTCCCCAAGTGCCTTCCGCCAAGGATATTGGAAACCAACAATCCACCACTTAGATCGAAAATGCAGTATGTCGTCGCGAGAATACATATTTTCCATATGAAATGTCTACTTTGCAGCTGTAGCGTATGTGTATGCCCAAAACAATTCGGAAAACTGACCCTGTAGGGCATCGGAACTTCCCGATATTTGCAATCTTTAATGCTCAAAAATATATATATATATATATATATATATATATATATATATATATATATATATATATATATATATATATATATATATAGTTGTAAGTATTTGAGCTCTTCGAGTTTAAAAATATATTTCGTCAAACATTCAGTCATAATCTGATAATTATCAAAAAAAACGCTCCTATTTAATTTTTGGGAGCGATATCCCTGGAACAAATCAACCGATTATGCTATGGCTTGCGGGGATTCAACGTAGTTTTGGAGCGCAAATAAAGTGAGCTTGTTCAAAAAATCGACTAGTAATTTATGAGTCATTCCCCCCCCTCTTCGCTGTATTGTATGTTTACAAGAAAATGCTGGATATATTTTTAGATTTTCATTATCATTACTTTCGATAGCATTCTCATTAAATTATGGCATCCGCGATCCGTTGCTAAAGCAACAAAAGCAGTTTTTATTTTATCAACGTCAAGTTGAGAATTCGTAGCGAAAAGTTACTTATAATAATTTTAGATTATTATTTCCCTAGGGTAGGTTGACTTACATCTCGTCGTTAAGGGCAAAAAATACCTTGTTGAGTAACTTTCACTTATGTTTGTCAAAGCAGTGTCAAAATAGGTTGCTTACAATGCAGGGAGGGGAAAAACACTTTTTAACTTCCCACTATGAAATCAATGATTTTCAAAAATTGGGAAATTATTGTTTCCACGCCGAATTTCGAAAATCAAGTTTTCATCAGATTTCGACGTTTTCAGGTCTTAGGAAACCATTCTGATTATTTTTACGGTGATATCCGTATGGCAGTATGTATGTGTATGAGTGTGCGTGTATGTAACCATCTCATAACTTTTTAACGTGTGAACCGATCGGAACGCGATAGGGTTCCGCCAAAATAAGTCAATTATGGGAATTCGCTAAATAAAATTTTCAAAAATGTTTTTCTTTTGGATATATTCTAGAATACGAAACCAATCGATTCCAAAATCTATTAGCTCTTTTGCTCATAAAACTGTGTTGGTTGACGCAAAGAACATCAACATTGGTTGTCCCGTTAGGGAGATATCATTGTCGATTTGAAATACGTTCAAATATTTTTGTCAGATCAATTTTTGATTAAAAGTTAAATTTTTTTGCTTGAAAAACTGCGTCAAATGCCACAAAGCGGATCAAAATCGAACCACACGTAGAAAAGATATCGCAATTCAAGGGTTTTTTCGAGAAAATTAGCAGATTTTTCAGCACATTTCGAGCTCGGAGAGTTTCGAAATAGTACTAAAATTCTCATTTCTGATCTCTAAAATTAACTACTAGGGAAATTTGCATGCGCTTTTAGCTCAAAAATAGCGGGAAGTAACAGGGACGGCCTGCAGGGTCAACCGTTTTTCAAATATTTTAAAAATATTTCTACAACGATATCTCCCAAATGGATCAACCGTTTTTTATGCTCTTTGGGTCGATCGATGCAGTTCGATAAGGAAGAGAGCTGAGTAGATTTTGAAATTGATCGTTTTGGAAGTCCAAAGGGTATTCCAAAAAAATATTTGTTTGAAAATTTAAATTTTGCGATTTCTCAAAATCGACTGGGCCAAATCGGTTACAATTCTCAGGAAATCTAAATTTGGCGAAACCCTTTCGAATGCTGCATTAAAATCGGTTGACTTGTTCAAAACTTATAATAGGTTTACACAAACAGACATACATACAGCTATACATATATTATCGTAAAAATAGTCATAATGGCTTCCTAGTACCTCAAAACGTAGAGGTCTGAAGGAAACTCGATTTTCAGAAATCGAGGTGAAAACGAGAACTTTCCTGTTTTTGATAAGTTTTTTTAGCGAGAAGTTAAAAATTTTGGCCCCGAATTTGCCGCCCCTAAAGTCTGCCGCCCTAAGCTCCAGTCTACTCAGCCTGCTAGTAAATCTGACACTGGATCTGGTTAGGCTTCAGAGGATGAATACTGACTCAGCATTCGCCTTGTTAGTTTGCAAGCAGTAGCTCAGTTATGAGGAAACCTCTGAGCAAAACTCTTGGCAAACAAGTCGTCCTCAGGGTTCCAACCCGAGACCTCCCGAATACCAGCCAGGTTGCCTAAACACTTGGCTAACTAGCTCGGTTAATTCATTCTACTAGAACCATATGTTGATTGCTACAAACATTTTTTCTCAAAATGAGAAAGACGAAAACGCTTTCTAGATGTTGTATAAGTTTCTCCAAATGCGTTTACTATCTATGTTACGTATATAATATGGGCTGTTATCCATATAGTAGTTCGGTCTCGATTTGTATTGGGGAATAATAAGAAACATGTCAATTCACTCCAGGTCGATTATAATGCACTGAGAAGATATAATTGAAACAGCTGCATGCAGATCTTGAGTCGCGGTGACTTGTAATTTTCTTTAATTAACTGTTGCTTTGTGAATACAAATAACCAGCTCCCTTAGAAGAGCGTTTCATAATTTTCAATTATTGATGACTTTTACTAGTACACTTTATGTGATATTATATAAAGATGACTATGGCCATCAAGTATATTTTACATGAATTGATTGTTTATATTTCTTCTGAAATTTTTTACTTGTTTGATTCCAAAAACCAATATGTCCAGTGATAAGTGGGTTTGTTTCATTGATGATTTACTATTTGAGGCCTCTAAGATGTATAATCTCAGATTTTGATTATTTAATGAATGAACCTGATATCAGCTGTATGGGTAATATCCTAGCTTTCCCAAAAAATTTGAAACATATCCTCAGGGTTACTGATAATCGATATTATAACTATTATAAAAGTACATTGTGATTATAAATATATTCAGTGCAAAGGTTTCAGACAAAAGTTTATCTTCAGCGCATTTAAAAAACTGACTAACTGAAATAATGAGTAAAAAACTTGTCTAAAAACCACAAACTTGAAATAACTTTTCTTCGACTAGTTTCGCCTTTTACAGCATTATCAAGACTGTCTTGATAATGCTGTAAAAGGCGAAACTAGTCGAATAAAAGTTATTTTCAGTTTGTGGTTTTTAGACAAGTTTTTTACTTATTATTTCAGTTAGATATGAACTACCACAGAGTTGATTCATCATCCATTGAATTTATTGAACTGACTAAAAATAAAAACATTATTATATTACAATAATGTGAAAGGCGGTGTTTTTATGTCTGATTTCTATTTTTAGAATATACTTTTTTTGCCAATTTGAATCATGATTGAGGAATCAGTATTTGGAATGCATATAGGCATTTAAGTAGTTTCAATTTCAGCTTCTCTGAACACAAAGACCATTCCTTGCGTATGTCGTATGACTTCAATGCATAGTAAGTACATTTACGAATAAAAGTTTGAAAATATCGCTTTAGAAAACGAGAACGTCTACTACTTCGGAATATTTTATGGCTCCGCCAAATTTTTATGTGACTTTCATTGATAATCAATTGGAAATTGTATTTGCTCATATAGTTTCACTTTATAAATGCCTACTTCAGAATACAAAGCAAATAACATCTGTTACGTGTTCGCTCGACTTGAAAAACACTTTCATGTGTAAAAACGATTTGGAACGATTTCATTATGATCACAAAATTAATTCTCTAAATGTACAGTGATACTCTAATTTAGTCAATCCATGAAAACATTGGAGTAATATCGAACTAATGTTGCTCTATGCTAATTTTGTGAGTAGCATAAACATTCGTTTTATATGAAAAGCTCGTTCGGTTAAATAAAATAATCTCGGATTCTTCAGTCTCTAATGATGTTGATTTCAATGCAGTAAAAATTTCTTATATATATATATATATATATATATATATGTATATACATATATATTTATATATATATATATATATATATATATATATATACATATATATATATAAATAAATATATATATATATATATATATATATATATATATATATATATATATATATATATATACACTGGCCAGCAAAATTAAATCTCCACTAAAATTTGAGTCCATTTCAAAGTTAATTTTCTCGCGAACTGCTGAATCGATTTAGATAAATTTTTTTTTCAATGTAGCTTGAATCTTTGAAATGACGTTATACAAAGAGAGAAAATTTAAATTCGAGTTTTAGGCATTTACTGGGTGTTTGAAGAAAAACTAGTAAAATGCACAACTTTTGTCATATTCTGTGGGAATTCCCATCAACAGTATTAGGTGTCTCTCTAAGTCAAGATATAGCCCCATCTTTTACAAGCATTTTGTTTTTTTATTCACGTTTTTATCTCACATATTAAATGAAATACGGAATTTAATGTCGAAAAAAGACTTAAAGACTTCAATTTGCTAGGGAACATGTGAACTGGACTGCTGAAGATTGGGAACGAGTTTTGTTCACTGATGAGACGAGGTTTTATCTCTACAGCAAGGATCGAAGCTCAGAAATTATTCGACAGCCAAACGAACGTTATTCAAAAAATAATATTCGCTAAACCGAGTTATTTAATGGAGGCTCTGTGATATTTTGGGGCGGAATTTCAGGTGAATATTGAGGTTCTAGATTGGCCTCCAGGTAGTCCAGACCTTAACGCTACAGAACATTTATGGGATCTAATGAAAGGCAGCTTAGAGATCATCAACCTCCACCTGCCTCCTTGGATGATGTAAAAAACATTATGAGGGAAATATGGACAAATATAGATCAAGCAAAAATTAGACGTCTGGTTCGAAATATGGGTCGTCGATGTCAATCAGTTATAAGGAATATGGGAGAAAACACCCGACTTTTTATTTTGATGTTTAAGATTTTATATCAAATTTTTTTAAAATAAATTTTAGTTGTTACGTTTTACATTAAATTCCGTATTTCATTTAATAAGCAAGATATAAAAGTTAATAACAAAAAAAAATGCTTGTAAAAGATGGGGCTATGTTTCGACTTAGAGAGACACCTAATACTGTTGATGGAAATTCCCACAGAATATGACAAAAGTTGTGCATTTTACTAGTTTTTCTTCAAACACCCAAAATATGCTTAAAACTCGAATTTAAATTTTCTCTCTTTGCATAACGTCATTTCTGAAGATTTAGACTATATTGAAATTTTTTTTTATCTAAATCGATTCAGCAGTTCGTTAGAAAATTAACTTTGAAATTGACACAAATTTTAGTGGTGCGTTAATTTTGCTGGCCAGTATATATATATATATATATATATATATATATATATATATACATATATATATATATATATATATATATAATATATATATATATATATATATATATATATATATATATATATATATATATATATATATATATATATATATATATATATATATATATATATATATATATATATATATATATATATATATATATATATATATATATATATATATATATATATATATATATATATATATATTTCTGATATATATTTTATTTGAGAAGAAGTGGTTCAAAATGTTCTAATTTAAAAAAAAATCTATATTTCATTTCGCTCAGAAAATATCAGATCTGAAGTTTCAAAGTACTGTACTATATTAATGTCACTTTACTCTAGAATAGCTGAGTGATATTATTGTTGATCTTCTTCTTAATGAACAAGCCTTCAGTTTATATTGCATAGGGAGTTGAAATAACTTATTTCATTCATATTATATTATAATATTCTTACAGATCTATAATATGAGTTGTTTAATTTTTCAAAACTGATATTTATTTATTTCTTTATCAATTAATTGAAGAAATACTCTTTTATATTTTGCTAATCACATACCTGCCTTGTTTACTTGAAACTATCAATATAGTGAGAATCACTATCACGCATTCTTTTTTCTGTTTTAATTCAACGTAACCTCTGATAGAAATATAATGGTTCCTATGGAAATTCCAAAAACCAAAATGAAAAATGGACCTCTCAACTGATCAAAAGTCAACTTCTTATCTTTAGAAACTTCATACTGCTGATATTTACTGCTATATTTTGATATAATTAATGCTAAGAATCCATGATCTCTGAGTCGTATAATGCTTTCTGATATAATTTGTACGAACGGATGTCCACGTAAAGATATGGTGCCATATAATGGTTTAAGGAACCTGGGGTATATAGGTTCAATGATATTATGACCATCCTTGTCCAAATAATCTTCATAATCGTACTTCATACTTTCCATAGACATTAGTAATGCCAAATCCCTGAATTTATTGATACGCTCCACACAGGGTGGATAGGTTTCACATTCCACGTTATGGGCCTTGAAATAATCTCTGATTTTTGAAGAAGTACCATCGAATGCAGATAGTCTAAATTCCGCGAAAGAAACGAATAATTCATGATCGACAATATCTTCGAGAGTTTTGATACTTTCTTCGTAAATGTCTGGTCCGAGCAGAAGTGAAGTAAATCTAGTTTTATATATCAAGTTTATTGCTAATGTTGTCAGTATTATTGTTGCTATAAGTGTTGCTCGAAATAAATTCCTGATGTTAAATCTATAGGACTGTTCAAGAAATAATTTTGATAGGACCACAGTTCTATACAGAAACAAATAACAAATTCTCCCTACAGTATTGAATCCTGAGATTGGAAATTCCGTCTCTCCTGCTGCTCTATCTTCAATGAAATTGATTTGAATTTTTTCCAAAATTATCCAAGATGTAATTATGATTAATGATGCTATTACCCATATTATCCAAACTTCCACTGAAAAAACTTTCGTTAAATACTTCCATTTAGAAATTTTCGCTGCGCTTGGTACAAACCATACAAGTTCATCATCAGTGAAAGGAAATATATAAACTAATAAACTATCATCAATAATTAAAGGTGAAAAAACAATATCACACATCCCATTTGAAATCCAATCTTTCAGATTTTCTGCTGAAAAATCAGAACCGGGAAGAACTTGATCCACTCTGGTGATATTCAATCTTTCCAGGACCATATCCACTACATCGAAGTTGAGACCGCTTAATGAACTACAGTTTGGACACAATGTATATAAGGAATATGGTGGCAATGTTTGATCCAGAAAACATGTTTTCAAAATTGATTTATTCCATTGTGTTAGATTCGTTTGCTTTGAATTCTTCGTCATGTTTTCAATTTCATTCATTAAGATATGAGAATTGTTCAGTGTTGAGCATTCACTATTTGAAGGTAATAAAATTGCATGAGAAGTGAAGTATCTCGCCAATTCTGCCTCAGTTTCAGATGTTATATTATCGATTAGTAAAAAAAAATTAGCTAGCGGATTATATTCCGAATGTTTTCCAATTATCCTAAAGAAAGTCCTTAAACTAATTCCACTCAAATCTGCTAAGTATATATCGGGTTTCAATCTGCAATTTTGGACAGCATAAACTTCTTTTTTTGTATTATGAAGAATTACTGGATATTTAAACTCGTGTACAATATCAAGCACAAACAAACATTTCGTATTATTTTTGAGGAGAAATTCACTGATGAATGGTATACATGTTGCAAACTGAACAAACGAAGAAACAGCTTTCATTTTTATGGCTTAGTCGTTTGAATTTGGAGTGAAAAAGAATGTCAGAATGAAGGTGCCTCGAAAATAATTGTTTTCAGCAGATAATTTGTATAAGTACCAAAAAACTATTTGGGGGCTTCGTTATAGACTGTCACAACATTGACCCAATAGACAGTTTAATCAAGTAAAACACTTCCTGTAATTACAGTAAAATGCAAGCAACATAACTGAATTGGTGAATAATTTCTTCCTTCGATTGCATAATAAACATGGTGTTCAATGGACAGAGACGTAATCACATATTTAGAAAATGTAATATTGAATAGAATTTTAGGATTCCGAAATTAATTGAAATTATTGCTAACTATTCATTTAATTCTTTTATCTGTTGTGTATATTAAACACCATCTTATTGTAGCTACATATATTCATGAGAAAAAAAAACAAGAAATATGTGAAATGTATTTTCAAGTTACCAATTCTTCAGTTTACAAAGTATACTCAGTAGATAAAGACTGAATATTTCACAAATACAAATATTTTGAAATTTTGTTCATCTAATAATCTAATGAAAATTTTTCAATTTCTGGCATCTTCCCTTGTATTCTGATCATGTATATCAGGATGTTCATATTTTCTGTAGGATTCTAGAACATATGAGAAAAAAGGGAAGAATAGGTACAGGTGGAAAAATCTTCATCCATTTGAAGAACCGTTTTTTAGGATTCGCTGAAATTTGACAAAAAAAAGAATAGTATAGAATTTTATATTACTGGTCGAAGTGAGGCAGTCTAATTCATTTGAGATGTTTTGACTCTCGAAACTTGAAATTTATAGAGAAGAGTAATATGAAAATCATAGTTTTAGTATTAGAATTTTTCAAATAAATGGAAAAGCATTAATTGGATTTATTTGAAATACAAAAATGTTTTCATGGTATAGACTCTTACCTACTTCCATTCCAATAAACTGAAAGGTATGGTATGTCTCCAACTACTTTCTAAAATAATTTGATAATACTCTTACTTACAGTTGAAAACCAATGAAGTGTTTATGTTCAATTTACATAAATAAATTAACAAAGGTATCATCATTGTGGGATGTCACATATCTTAATTCGAACTGGCATTGCATCTGTCGGTCATAAAACACATTCTCTAAAACGGAATAATTTTCACAATACCTGCTTCAATGCAAAATGATGGGATATTAAAAATTTGGTCGTCATAAGATTATTGATAGTGCATAATGTAAGATGTTTTCTATGACCTTGATGTGCAGACAACATTATTCGTATATCCATATCAAGAGACAATAGCAAAACTATTGCAGTTGATCATTTTCAATTTGGTGAATTATATATTTTTTGATCATTTCAATTTCACAAGAGGAAGAGCTCTGGAGTCAAACTCTCTTTCCCGCTGGTTGTGTAGAAGTAAAGTCTATAGTGCATGTAAGCAGAAGTTGGTCAATTTTGAATGTTTCCGTTCTTCTTGAATTTATCCTTTTTTCTATTTCATGTTATATTCGATAATCACTAAAATTCATTCCTCACATCCCACTTATCAAAATGTAAAATGATCAAGGCTAATTTCATTCTAGGGAATGCGCTGATTCTTAAATTGGAAATGCAGTTTTGGAGAATATTAATTGAATTAATATTGTAGGTGAATTGATAATGCTAATACTCTACCGAATGAGAATAAGAGATTACTAAACATGTGTGTACAATTTGCAAACTATATGATCAAAGCGACAACTTTTTCTCGGTAAGGATTAAGAACTGATTCGAAACTATTCGCATGAGAAGTTTGAATTACGACGATGGCGAACTGATTCTGAATAGGTTCTACCACTTCTATGAATCAAACCATAATTTTAAGTTCGAGACTTGCGCAGTTCACCAGATTGTTAACACTCTGACTGCCATGTCAGTCATTTTTGACTGACACAGAAATTTCAAAGCCCGCCGGGGACCATTATCATGTGACCGAACGTTACACGCCGCGCGTTTATTTCATTCATGGGGGAACGGTAATACCAAAGATGGTGTACATTTCTTTCTTCTAAGCTTCACCGCCGAGATATTTTTCAGAGAGTTAAAATGTAGCGCCTCGAATCCAATGCATATGCTAAACCCAATAAATAGTCGGTCTAAATCGTCTGACGTGGCCATGTATGAAATGGTGCTGTCGGTCATAAATGACTGACGGCACAACATTATGCCCAATAGTCTGTCAGTCTCATATGACTGACAGAACAAAATAAAACAAACAAAATTCAGTATGCCGGCAGTCAAAGTGTTAAAGTTACCAAATAATCGTGACTGCGCAAGCTATAATTGATAAACTACCGTAAATAGAGGATGCGTGTTAGGTTAAAACCGAATTGGTTATAAACTATTTCCGGATCATATAGTTACTGCGAACAAATCTGATGATTTCTTGGAATATTTTAATACTTAATCCTACATACGAAACATTTTCAAATGAAGAATCTCTGCTTCGCTGCTGAAGAAGAATTGATGATTGTGCGCGGACCACTGGTGGTCCCTGGAAGCATCCGAGGTGGTCTACGAAGCCATCCTAAAAATATTGAATAAGTCATATGATTGAATAAGTCGCGTTCGGTCATTTCAGCTCCTTCACTCTGCTCACCTTTTTAATATATGCGGTCCTTATTTTGCACTGCAATGTGATGAATCTGATGACGTTTCACAATGCTGTCAATTACTTATATTTGCTCGACTTCTGCATGACAATAAATCATTGAAACAAGAGTAACTGTTTTCAAAACGACTGGAAGCGACGCAGGATGTTGGTATTATGGATGAAATAAGTCTATATTTTGAGGAATATCGTTTTCAGTGGCAAAAGCTTGCGGGTACGGATGGTGCTCCTGCTATGCTTGGTTCTCGCTCTGGTTTTGCTGCATTGATGAAAACGTAAAATCCGTCTGCAATATCAACACACTGCGTTATTCGTCGTCAAGCTTTGGCTGCCAGAACCTTCTCAGAATGCTTGGCTATTCTGTTGAAAATAGCTATAAAAGTTGTTTACTTCATCAAAAACACAGAGGTGCATTGGCCTTCCAAAGGAATTATGCTTTCAAGGTTGTATGTTCTTCAGAAATACGAGTATTAACGTATTTTCATAATTTCTTTTCAATATGTCTGCTCGCCAATTTTCAGAGTTTCTCGTTGAATAGTTGATCTCTTGCAGCAATTTACGTAAGTTGGTGGTTCTTTTTTTTTTCATTAGGTAGTCTCGTGAATGACCAATATTATTTAGTCGATTTTTTTGCTCTTGCTCAAATAAAAAACTTGAACCTTCAACTCCAAGAGTCAGGAAATTTAATGTTTCACGGCATTGGCAATATATTTGCATATGAAGGTAAAATCAAAGCGTTTATTGCTAAAATCGAGTTATGGATCAAGAAGATCAAAAGTGACAACTTTTTGCGTTTGATAACTTGTATGAAATAAATGAGGGACACAATGCCAAGGAAAAAGAAGAGTTACAAACATGATAATCCATTTAACAAATTTGAAAAGTGAATTCAGTCGTTATTTTCCGGACTGCGAGGACAGAAGGTATTTAGAAACTGGTTCGCAATCGTTTCATTGTCAGAGTTTTTGAAGGTCTTGATAAAAGAAAAAAAATGGATCGAAATGCTGCTGAAATATATCTCCGAGGCAGGAAAGAATCTTGAAGGTTTTTGGATTCAAAAAGCTTTTTATTTCCCAAATATTCAAGATATGTTATATAACTTCGTTTTCAAAGCACCGAAATCTTGCCGACATGTGTTTGGGTTTCAGTATTTAAGTAAGGATTCAAAAGTCAGTTAAGACTACGCAGTCACAAAAATCTCATTGAAACAATACATTCACCTCTCTAACATAAAATTTACTTAATTTTTTTTTTTCAAAAATAGATAAAAAATAACTGTTTATTTTTTATCGACTTTTTGAAGGTAATATTACTTTCAAGAAGTTGGTGGTCAATGACAAGACAGAAATGTTGTTAAATGGTCCCTCATTATGGAAAGGTTAAGAAGAACCACTGCTCCAACGGAACTAGTTTCATCAATTTTTTAAATGAATGTTGCGCCTATCTTTCGCAAATAAATGTTCATTTTCAATATTAACTGCCGATCTGGCCCATGAAAATAATGCGAAAAATCTGATCATTGCTACCAGCGTTAACGCAACATCACACGATGTAGCACGTTGCAGAACTTCACATCTATGGTGGACACCTATGGGTATGAAGTGACACGAGTTTTCGGTGATCGATGTTTCTGTTCTTCCTAAAGTGAGATTCCGATCGGTTCTCGATGGATGGCGCTGTGCTGTGTTCGCATGTCGTTAATACTCTTCCTAGAAACTATAAGGTGTTGGATTTGATGTCGTTGACAACTCTTTGAGGAGCGAAACAGACTGTCTAGTGTTTCAATCGTGTGTGACGCTTAGGTTGAATTTCTCTTGAAGGATGAATGGGAATTCTATGTTGTCTAGTCTCATGAAACTAGTATAACTGGAAACCAAACAGAGGTAGAATTATACTACGACTATCATTGCACTCAAAACTATCTATTTATTTGGTTATATGGAGTTGTTGACAAATTTAAAGCTCACTTGAAGTAAAAAATATAAAATGAGATTCCACAAAAACAAAATGGAAAATATTTTTCAAAATTCTCTATGTATGAACTACTAACAGGATCTTTATTATATTATTTCTGTGTTTCTTGGATGATAATATACTTATATTACAGAGAAAAATATACTCATTTTCTGGAATTGGAACTAAGATTTTCTAGTGAGAATTTGAGAAATGGAATTTTCAATTCAATTGCTGGTTTTCGATGAATTATTATCCCTTATTTCATAACAGCTCTATAAACCAAACTATACACATATAGAAAGTCAATTTAAATATAATATAAAGGCATTAGCTCTTCACGACTTCGTAAAATAGAAAAATAGAGAAAGAAAACTTTTAGTACTGAACATGACTTCACAATATAATTAATTCACAAAAATCATATTCGGATAAATTGAAGGCCGTAGCCCGAGGTCCTCAGGGTAGATATACATTTTACTTACAGTGTTCCTCAATTTCATGCCGACGATTTAATCAAGAACATTCCAAATATATTACGATGCCACCTACACATTCCTTTTCTCGAGAGTCACTATTCTTCAATAAAATCGTTTTCAGTAAACAAACTAATCTCAACCCCCACATTCCTCGGATGTCCTAATCGAAATGAGAAAATTCCCAGACTTCCACTCTTATACTCTGACAAATACGTAGCCATGGAATACGTGTAGTAGTTTCTATTGAATTTGAAAATGAAAAAAATGCTGAGCAATACAATAGAGGCATTAAAAATATTTCGTTTCAGGGTCTATATCAAAAGGAACTTTCTTCACATTTTATCTTTTGAATTTCCTATCGGGTTGTTTGTTGAATATAAATCTACCCTGCTTTTATACTATACTCTATTACTAAGGAAGTGTGAATAAATTTGATATATATATACAGGGTGTACCAATCTTACGACAAACTTCGGTATTTGTGATATTTTAAGAGATATCAAAAAATATTTTCAACGCAAATGGTATATGTCTTTAAGGTCCATATTTTGAAATTATTTCGAACTATACAGAGTGTTGCATAACTCCGTTACAAACTAAACATATGGTTTTTTAAATGAGAACCCCTATATATTATACCGAATTCGGATTACTCACATTTTTTTGAAGCTTTTGATATACGATTTTGCTATGTTATATATATATATATATATATATATATATATATATATATTTATATATATATATATATATATATATATATATATATATATATATATATATATATATATATATGAAAATCGTAGGTAAATCAACGCTCTGTAGCTTATTGCGCGTTGAAGAAAAAAATTTTATTTTGCCTAACAGTGTTTCGTAATATGATGCAATATCTCCATATTATATTAAATTTGAATTATTTCCCATTTTGTATACAGGGTGGACGGAAACTCGAACCTTTCATTTTCTCTCTTATTTCAAATGGAACACCCTGTATTTTATAGCACAAATAGAATCTTCTATTATATAACTTTATTTTTTGTCAAACATTCCCTATACCCAAAGTTAATAAAAACAGAGTTATTTTGTAATATTTATTGTGAACCATAATTATTAACCTTATATGTGAAAGCAATAAACGTTGAATGAAACAAAAAATCCCATATAATAATGAATTTTAATAAACAATTTATTCTTAACAAAACAAGTCACCAAAAGTATAATTCTAACCGTAATATTAAACTAAATGTTCAAAGTGTTCCCGTTAACATCAATGCAATGCTGGAAACCATTACATTTTCTCAGCGTTGAAATTGATGTTAACGATGAACACTTTGAACATTTAGTTTAATATTACGGTTCGAATTATACTTTTGGTGACTTGTTTTGTTAAGAATAAATTATTTATCAAGATTTATTATTATTTAGGATTTTTTGTTACATTCAACGTGTATTGCTTTCACATTTGAGGTTTATAATTATGGTTCACAATAAATATTACAAAATAACTCTCTTTTTATTACTTTTGGGTATAGGGAATGCTTCACAAAAATTGAAGTTACATAATAGAAGATTTTATTTGTGCTATAAAATACAGGGTGTTCCATTTGAAATAAGAGAGAAAATGAAAGGTTCGAGTTTCCGCCCACCCTGTATACAAAATGAAAAATAATTCAAATTTAATATAATACGGAGATATTGCATCATATTACGAAACTCTGTTAGGCAAAATAAAATTTTTTTCTCCAACGCACAATAAGCTACAGAGCGTTTATTTACATACGATTTTCATATAAACGTGTCCATATCTTCTGAAGTACTCTGTATAACATAGCAAAACCTTGAATCAGAAGCTTAAAAAAAAAGTGAGTAATCCGAATTCGGTATAATATACAGGGGTAATCATTTGAAAAACCATATGTTTAGTTTGTAATGGAGTTATGCAAAACTCTGTATAGCTCGAGATAATTTCAAAATATGGACCTTAAAGACATCTACCATTTTTGTTGATATCATTTTTTGATATCTCTTAAAATAACCCATATACCGAAGTTTGTCGTAAGATTGATACACCCTGTATATATATATATATATATATATATATAATGTATAAGTATATATATATATATATATATATAGGTATATATATAGGTATATATATATATATATATATATATATATATATATATATATATATATATATATATTTTATATATATATATATATATATATATATATATATATATATATATATATATATATATATATATATATATATATATATATATATATATATATATATATATATATAGTGAACTGAGTAGTTCTTATGATCTTCGATTTTAGAACATTATGGGAAAAACAAGATTCCTTATAATTGGACAATATTTAAGAAAGTAGGAAAACCGTACATTGAAGAAATTTTGAAAAAATGCACAAACATGAAAGTTCTTCTCAAAATGGAAAAGTATAAACTTTCAAGTCTTTTGATTATGGGCTTTAGGGTCGTTGAAAAACAATTAAGGTAACTTCAGAGCAAGAAAACATCTTTCATAAAACTAATCAGTGATTTTCATCGTTTTATTATTTTTAGGTTAATTCTACAAAATCTTCAGGAAAAAAACATAAATGTTTCGAAATTTGTATTTTTAAATTGAAATTTTTTTAAATTGATATCGATAACTGATCACATTAAATGCTCAAACTATGCACCCAGTTGTTCCAGGCAAAGGAAGAGCCTATCTACGAAACATTTACTTATTTTTTCATTTATTTGCAAAAACGAATAGAAATTTTTGTAATAATTTTTTTACGAATTCACAGTTCTTCTCAAAACAGCTTCCATACAACGTACCACATGCATCGTTTCGATTCTATATATAGAAATTTTTGTAATAATTTTTTTACGAATTCACAGTTCTTCTCAAAACAGCTTCCATACAACGTACCACATGCATCGTTTCGATTCTTTGGATATTTCATTTTCGAAAACGCAATATGCCTAAATTTGTTACAATCTGAAAAAGAAATATCTCAAAATCGAATCATGAAAAATATAGAAGTTGATCATAGTCAATTTAATATACTACATACGCCACAGTTGCAGAGTAGGTTTTTCATGTCAGGAAGTTATGTATTTTCCCTACGGATTTCTGCATTTTCGATCCAAGCGGTAAATTGTTGGTTTCCAATATCCTGAGTTGTTATCCAGACAGTGTTTCCGACCACGATTTGTATCGGGGAACAATTAGCAATATAGTTTATGGAATCCGTCGTTACTACGTGATAATTTAACACGATGAACAAAAACTAAATTTGAATTTTCTACGTTTATTATCACAAAAATACTGCGATTGCAATTTCGGTCACTAGACCATCATCAGGCAGATGATGTTCTTAACTCAATCTGCCGATGATGGTCTAGTGACCGAAATTGCAATCGCAGTGTTATATTTTTCGAAGTATTTTTGTGTTAATAAATGTAGTAAATTTAAATTTAGTTTTTGTTCAATTAAAAATATAGTTCTATTTGAAATTTTAAGTTGATATCTGGTACTAAAAAATAACAAATAATGTAAATCTATATTCTCTCAACAATAAGAAATAGACCTGTTTTTTCACTATATATTAAATATAAATTTCAACTGGGGCACTCTGTATAAAGAAAAAATCATCACTTATTCCCTGTAGTTTCAACTAAAAGAAATTTCAGTTTCACCTATACTATTTTTCTATATTACAGGAATGTTATTCATACACTTAATATCCTAAATTGTTCGAAATACAATATATTCTCGTTATTAAAACCTGAAATTTTCACAGAATCTACTATTCGACATTCAAAAATAGGAAGTTATTCATTAATTTAGAGATGTCATTTCCGACCAAAAATTCACAGACATCATTTCAGAGGAAAGTACATCAAATCTTTCAATACTTAAGATTAACAACGGTATTTATTGTCCAGTGTTTGACTGTGTGTGTGTGAACATCTTTATTAGAGAGTCATTTGTAAGTAACTTATGTCTCCTTAATGTCTACAAGTAGCTTCAGATACTGTATTCAAATCACTCCGAATTATCATAGTTGATGAGCCCTCGCCCTCACACAACATTCCATCGACAGTGAAAACGTTGTAGTACCTCAAATACCGTATAATTACCTCCCAGGTAGTGACATCCAAAAAACATCATGCCTACCATTTAAAATGGGCTATTGATAGTATAAAACATTACTACCCATCTTCATATCATTTTGTTGGTACCCAGGCTCAACACAATACGTCGGTCACGAAGACATTTCACTTCTTACAAGAAGATTCCCATTTGGCTGCTTTCTCCGTAAAAGAAGAACACATTCAGCCGGTAAAGGCTGAAGAGTTTCCAATTTCATACGCATTGAATTGTCGCGAAGTTCTGCGTCATTAACGCGTTATTCTCTTTGATTATCTGTACCTTTTTTGTGCTCGCGTTTTCAGTCGTGGTCTAGTGCGCGTTTAATAGTA